>VXBX01000361.1:276116-324485 GCA_013400415.1 Scytalopus superciliaris
GCCGGGCGGGGCTGGGCTCCCCTCCCGGGTGCGGGGCATCCCGCACCATGCGGGGCTGGGGCCCGGCCCGCCCCGGGGGCCGCGTGTGCTGATGTAATCGCCAGGCAGCCGGCGCTGAAATCCAACACCGCGGCGGGCGGGAGCTGCGCGGGTGCCNCGCGGCGCTCGGCTTTCCCTCGGACCTCCGCTGCCCGGGCAAATGCATACAAATGCATTTGGGAGCCGAGAGGACAAGGCGAGGACGCGTCTCTCCCGCGGCACGAACGTAAGCGGGAGCCGGGGAGGCGTGACGGGGCGCACCGCACCGCCACCCCGCCGTGGGGCCGGGCAGGGGACGGGGGCTGCGGCTCGGCTCCCCACCGGGGGCAGGGGCCGATGCGTGTTCCCAGCGCCAGCCGCAGCCCCGGGGGAGCCCCGGTGTCCCCGGCGGACCGGCGGCTTGCTGGCTCCCCGCACGGAGACACTCTGTGCCGCTGGCTGCGGGTCCCTCTCCTCCGCACTCTCTCGAGTCGTCCTGGATGCGCCCCGTGCTGTCCAGCACCCTGGTGTCGCCCTTCCCCTGCTCGATCCCACACCAGGCACCCTGGCTCTGGCATCTCCAGCACCCCGGGCAGCGGGGACAGCCTGAGCCGCGAATCAGAGCACCCCTGAGGGGATCGCGGGTCCCGGGGCACAGCGTGCCACAGTGCCCACGAGTAACCTGGCAGCTGTGAGCCGTTTTGTAGTGAACAAACAAAACCTGAGCATTTACGTGTAAGAGCTGAGGTTGCTCTCTCAGTAACAGAGATGGTCCGATGAGGTGCTTTGTATTTACGTGCTTCTACAATAGGCTGAGGTGTTTCTAGAGCATCCTCATCTATGGTGCAAAGAAGAGCTCCTCTCTCTGCGATTTGCCTAAAAGCAGCCTGAGGAAGATGACTGAATTTATGGTAGTTGTAACGATATTAGAGAGGTTACCAGTATGTGACTCTCTTTATAAAGTGCTTATTTTGTTCTGGATGTGTCTTAAACTAAGTTTACTGAGTTCTCTGAGTGGGACAGAAGGATTTGTTTTGTGTGCAGTGAGGATTATGCTGCCAAAGTGTGTCTGGTGTGTAACGGTGTGGTAGAATACTTGTGAGCAGTTACGTGGCTGCCTGAGGGTGACATTCCCAGGAGATCTGTGTATGTAATGGATGTGTCTATGGGACTTGTTCAGGAATTGTCTGAATGCAATTTTAAAAATGGTTTTATTTGATAACTGTAAAGGAGTATTGCTGATGGAGAAACTTAAGTTGTATTACAGGAAAGAGAGACAGTACCAGAGATGCAGTTTACTCAAGCTCAAAATTTGAGATAGCTTCATAATATATATCTGTATGCTTCTATATTGTTTACCTAATTTCCTGGTCTAGAGAGAAAGCAATCTGGTTGATTGCCTATGTGAAGAAACGAGAATTCCTTGCAAAAGGATCAGGTTTCCTTCGCATATGTCAAACCAGTAAATCCCTTGCCACCTTGACCACCTTTTTTCTGAAATGCAGGTTGGGCCTGTACAGGGGTGTCTCTGCAAGTTAGAAAAATAGCTGCATGATTTCTAAATCTCCCACCATATTTACTGACAGAATATTTAATTTTAAAATATGGACAGTCTTGTATCACGCTTGTTTCTTGCAAGCACTGAGTTGTGGAACATTTGAAGAACGATCTACAAAATATAGAGACAAACCATGTGAAAGAAGAGTGTTGCATGAGTTGAAATTTGAGTTGCATACTTTTGCCTTAATACAGGGGATAACTGTGTACACTATCTAGATAAGAGATCTAGTGTAAGAGATCAGATTTACTCATAAAATGGTTTTAAAATCATGTCTTTTTCATTTATTTTTTTCCCTTTCAAAGATACTAGCAGAGTTGACTGTCCTGGATGTGGTTGTTCTCATTTTAAGCCAGATGCTGTCCAGAGAATGTCTGGGCCACTGGGCAGGGAGTTTGCTTTCTCTGAACCACAGCCTTGTTGTAGAACTCCTCTTAGGTCACTGCTCCTCTACCTCTCGCATTATCTTGTACTTTTCTCATCTTTCATTCATTCAAATCATGAACTTTGGCTAAGGGTTCACCAGCTTCCCCCTTGCTGACCAGTTGCATGGTGCCATCTGTACCCAAAGGGCTTGTGACTGTCACCTTAGATAGGCTGTTGTGTCCCCAGGCCGTGTTGACAGTGGGTCTTTTAAAATCTGAGAATCAGCACTAGACCGGCTGGCTACTCTCATTATAGCAGCAAAGAAAGTTATCTTTCCTTTCACATCTTGCAAGATAAGGCTTATAACAGCTTGAGGTCTTTGAGAAGTCCAGGTCATCTCTGCCCACAAGGTGCTATGACCTTTCCCAAAGCCCTTCTCAGGATCCATGGACCCAAAATGGGCCCTTCTCCTCAACAGTCCCCAGAGAAGATCCAGTGAAACCATGCAGATGGGGCAGGTGCTGATATTTAAACCATCATCACTGATGAGTGCAGGGTTGAATGCATCTGTGGCAATTACAGGGGAACAGGTTTTCCTGTCTTCTCTAGCAGCCAGCTAGTTGTATTTTTCCCTTTCAACTTGAGATTTAGGAAACTAGGCTGGAATGAAGAGGATAATGCTGTCCACTGACCAAAGCTGAGCTCTGTATGCTGCTGAATAGTCTTCAGAGGATGGAATTTTTCATTGTTGCTTGCCAAACTTGCTTTGAAGCATATCAGTTTCCTCATTCATCTGTCATCCTTAATGCAAAAAACCCCCATGGATAGTTGCTGTCCACGCTGTATGAAGAGGTAAACAGCTACAACATGTCAAAGATTATCAGAAAGATAAACTCAGTTTTAAGTGATGGAATAGCCCAACTGTATTTGATGGTGCCTTCCTGCAAAAGATTATATAGTGGCTCTTGTCTTGTGCTTGCATGTAAAATAGGGAAGATGAAAAGGGAGTAAAAGGCGAAGAAGCTCAAGAGATCCTTAGATTTTTAGGACAGGGCATGGCCAAGGTGTATTGAAACAGCTCCATGTGTGATGTTAAATGGGGGGAAAGCAGCCAGCATTTGAGTCAGCTGGAGTCTTCATTGCCATGTGCTTTTGCATTTTTCTATTGTTGTGTCCCAACAGGACAGGTCTCCCTGAGATCTGTGGGCTCAGCTAAGACAAGGAGCTAAGCTCCTTGCAGCTTTGGCAGATGATGGATCAAGCCACATATCTTGTGTGATTTTTTAATTGCAAATCCATTTTTCTATTCTGAAAGTCAAACAAAGAATGGTCCTGAGTTTCAGCTGATACAGTGCAGTGCATGGGCTTTCTTTCTGACACAGCTGTCTCCTGTCACTGAGCTTCTCATTAGATCAAAAGATGATGCTTTGTGTGACACAGAAACTGAACTTGAATTCTAGTCTTCAGGACTGAAAAAACTGAAGTGAGCATCCTGTAGGTGATATGCTGTTGGACAGCAGTCAGTGTTATGTCTTTTGTAAGAGTGGCAGAACTGTCCCTGTAGATATTTCATGGCTGTAGCAAGAGAAAACATGAAGGGAGGAATAACTAGGGGCTGCAGTGGTGGTTAATTAAAAAACATGCCCTTGCAGGCATGTTGGGATTTGTAAGGAGTACTTTCTACTCTTCTCCCCTCCTGCAATCAGAACTGAAGCACTGATATGTATTTTTGAATATCCTATGCAGTATTAAAGTGGCAATGATGACTGTAGTTTCTTTCTGTTCCTTAAATTATTCGTTTGTTTTGATTTCCAGAATTTAAACTCTCACAATATGCAAATCCACGTGATGAAACCAGGTTTTTGTTCTCTGGTTTTCATGCACTTGGATGTCTCTGGAATGTTCGAATTGCAAACCCTTGAAAGGAATAGTAACATATTGCATTAAATACTGCTGTATATGTGCAAGTGTACGTTTATATCCTTCAAGGACCATGTCTCTCTGAATCATCGTTCCTGTATAAAGTGGTAGGGTTTTCTTCCTGCCCTTTTTTTTCTTGCCAGATAATTAGTCAGATTTTTACACCAAAGTTACGCACATGAAATTGGAGGCATTTAGTTGCAGCTGTGTTATTTTCAAAGTCTTTATTCCCCATACTCAAGCACTCTGATACGGTCCAGCAAACACTTTTAGTCAATCTAGCATTTAATATTATGAAAAATCAATGAGGTTACACACATTAATGAGGAAGAGGGTTGAGCTGAGGCTTGAGTGTGAGTTGTATGAGAATTATATTTCTGATTTCTTAAATATTTCTTCTTAGAACTAAGTAGATACAGGCTACTATAATTACATACGTCTGTGCCTGAATGTGCAACATTAACAGAAAATATCTTTCTCATTTATTAAAAGATTTGGTCACTAAAAAGAGTGTGATTAGGTATTAATCGGATTAGTATGATAATAGGTAAACAGCACACAGACTGTTCTTAATCATGGTAAAAGTATGCTCTTTCTACAATATTCAACACTTCTAAAGCAAATTTTCAGCACATAATCTATATAAACTTTGTATATGCTCATTGGAACAACTAAAACATCAGTGTTCTATCAACATTATTCTCAAAACACAGCACTCCACCAGCTACTAAGAAGAAAATTAACTCTATCCCGGCTGAAACCAGGACAGTGAGCCTATGAGACCTATCTGTTCTGTATGTTCCTATCTGAGCATGGAGTTTTAAGTCAAAATGTGATGGGATTTCCCTTTTTTTTTTTCTTACTTTGTCAAGTGCATGTCTTTCTTGTAGCATGATAAAACTTTATAATACAAGAACAGAAGTGTGACATAACATTTTCATTTATGGTAAGATGAAAAGACTGATAGCAGGTCAAAAGTATCTAATGATCTCTATAGGCATTAGCTTATAATTTATTTTGTGGTTTCTTTACATTAACGTTTTTTTCTTTCCAGGAAGACATTTATTACAAAGCAGCATTCATGTATGAAAGCTCCTACAAGAAAATATAAAGCAGATGCTGTGGCTTTATTAATAAAAGCCAGTGAAAATGTATGTGCTATGTAAGTTGTACGGTGTGATGACTTTGATTCAATACTTGCTGAACTCAGTGTTATCCTGTCACAGACTTTGGATGTTCAATCAAGCTTCTAATTCCTTGGATTTCTGAAACTGTAGATGTTTTCTAATATGTTTTTTTTTTCTTTCCCATTTAGGAAAGCTCTCTTTTTTATTGCAATATGTATAGCTGTGGGTGTTGCACAGGTACCCAAACAAGGTGAGAATGCTTTGTTAACAGGACATTTGTGTAATCTGTTCCTAGATGAAAACAGTAAATGGCTGTTGTTACTTGGGACCTTAGGTTCGGTTCCTTAACTCATATGGCTTAAAGAAAATACCAGCTACAGTATAATGAGAGCAAAAGTTTAAAGCAACCAGTTTGGAAAAGATGACCTTTTGAAAATTACTCAGATGTTCTGTCTATGAAATTGCTTACATATTTAAGCAAGCACTTCATAAAAAAGAAGCCTTGTACAGTGAAAAGGCTTTGATTGTGTCTTCACTGCAAGTGGGTGTCCTTGGGGGTGGCAAGCTATGACTGAGTTACCTTTGCACTTAAAGATTGCGGGCAAACCACTGCATATAATAAAGGCTTGGTCTAGCCTGGCATCACTAAAACAAAATGTGAAATTTGGTATTCATTTGACTTTGCATTCAGATGCAGATGTTAGTAAGGAAATAGGGTTGCCTTGTTTTTAGTTTCTTTTTTAATCAGCCAGCTGTTATAACAGCATCAGATGTGCAGCTTTCTCTGGAGACTGCTATGGGAATAATAGCATCCTGAAGCGATATAGACTTACACGCCATTTAGTCATTTCTTATTTGCCATGAGAGTGGCAGCATCAGTTCTCTGCTGTGTTCCTTCACTGTAGAGGTGAAGCAAGAAACAGGTCATCCTTGGCCAATGAGTATGGTAACTGCAAATACTCGTCTGAGTACCAACAGCTGGGTTGTGTGGTTAAGGCAAGACTCATTCCTGATACTGTTTTGTTAGAGCCCTTTGGGATATCTCAGCAGCCTCCCCCTATTATTCTCACCAATGCCTTTTTTTCCAGCTCCTCATTCCTGGCAACAGGCAAAGCTTGGGTTTTCTTTCAGTTGTGGTTTTTTGTTTTGCTTTTCCTGCTGTTGTCTTTGTAGTTTTGCCTTCCATTAGGTGCCCATTGTTTGCCTGGTAAAATTGGTTGTTGATTTCTCACATCCAGCTCAATGGGTACCATATGCTTTTGTGATGATGGGATTTTCCTGGATTTTTCTAGTAGCTGAGCCAAGTTCTCCTCAGAGGAGGGGCAGCACTCTTAGATGTGTGTGGCCTGACCTGCTCCAGGCCTGTGGGGATGGAAAGGGAAGAGGTTGTTTTAGGAAGGCAGTTTGCAGTTTCCCGGTGTAGCAGGAGCAGGTGAGGGATGCCAGAGGCAGGTGTGCAGCGATGGTTTGAATGTCTTCATGCCTCCAGCCCACGTTCCTGCAAAGAAATACACCCTTTCTCTCACTTCTCGTGTGCCTCAGCATGAAAATTGTTTTTCTACTGAAACTTCAGGCAAAGACTGTGAAAGCTACAGGACTGGGGGCACAGCCACTCAGCCCAGTCCGAAGCTTGCTTCTTGGCTGAGAATACCTCCATGCACAGAGCTTTGCAGAAATGGGGTAAAGCCTCCAGTCTTGGCATGCTTATATGGAATTATTTTTTATTTTATTGCCATCAGGTGAAAGAGCTTTCTTTTTTTTAATTATTGTTTTGTTCCTCTTGTTATTGTTATTCAATAACATTTCTAGATAGCCATATAAGAAGCCTTAGTAGATGGAAACTCCCCGTGGGTGAATTTGGTACCTCTTGCACTGTATTTGCACAGTGTGTAAAAGAGATTGCAAAAAGCAATTCAGAGAACAGCAGACTGAGGAAACCTTCTCTAAATAAATAAACAAAAAGAGTAGCTCAAGTGTATCCTTCAGGCTCAGTTTATAAGCTGCAGAGCACTGTTGCATTTGCAGTACTTAGTGTTTGTCCGGGAAGAGGATTGTCTGCCCATTAGGAACATATGAATGCTTTGCTTTTTAAACTTCCTTGGTAAATGTATTTTGAAAATAAGAGTGTTCTGCCACATACGAAGATGCTAGCTAATGAACATGCCTTCTCTCCTGAGCTGATGAGATAGTTTCTGTATGCTTTACCTGGGAAACTATGCCTTGTTCAGTTTGATAGCCTGCTATGAATTGTGTTCAGTGAAATATTTGTAAAGACACAGTCTCAGTCTTTAGGAATAATACTTTGTGTGGCTCAAGGACATGCAGAAATAATGTATCCTGTTGGTTTTCCTATGACAGCTACTTGATCTAGTGTCCAGGAGAGCATTAGTTGCAGCCAGGTATCTTAATTTACCCAACTGCAGATGCATCATCACTTAGAAAACGGGCAACCTGATGGAGCTGACTGATGAATGGCTCTTGTCTTTCCCTTACCCGTACTGGTGAAGGGAGAAACGTGTGTAACTAGGATTGCTGAAATAGAGGGAGCATCTCAGAGATCCTGCCTTCAGAGTAGCCATGAGTATGGAGGAATGTGGGAAGTGACCAAAAGGGACTGAATGAAATATGGGTGCAAAACAATCAAATAGCAAATCCACTCCTTCCTCCCCAGTTCCTCTGTGCAATTTTTTTTGTGCCACAAGAGGATCAGAAGGTCTTTTGCCAAAGCCCATGTTAGGTTTTCGCTCCCCTCCTGATGCAGTAAGGTTGTGAATTTTTCAAGTCCTCCTAGAAGGTGAAAGGAAAGCACTGGATACCAAAAAACCAAACCAACTTTCCCTTCAAGAAGTTGAGCTGTTACAGTTTGGGGGACTAATGGGTTGAGTAAACACTAAGTGAAGACAGATGTTTTGCAGACATGGGTAAATACAGAAAACTGACAACTGATAGGTAGAGAAAATAGTGGCTGTCATGTTGGGAGGAAAAATGAGGGTTGCCTGCTCCCAAAGTCTTGTGTGCTGCCAAGAGCTTCTGAAAGCCTTAAAATAAAATAAAAATACGTGTTGGACCAGAAATGAAATGACGGGCCAAAAAAGTTTGGAACAGCGTTTTGGCTTGACAGTGGGTTAACAGGCAGCAAGTCAGTAAGGAATAATTAATTTATACTTACTTATTTGATGTAGTTTTTCACATAACATTTATTTGTGTATAGCTCTCTCAGGACCTGTCATTGTTTGCAGAAATCTATTTGCAGGACATGGAGAATGTCTTATTCCTCATTTTGCTCTCTGACAATTTTCATTTTTTTAATAACTTTTAAACTATGTGCTATTTTTGAATCAGAACTGACAAAAATTTGGCAATTTTGCTTGCAGTTTGAGATTAGTAGTGATAGGCTTGAATGTCATTTTTAAACTGACTTTAAGCCAGTTTAAGGTTTTTATTTTATATTTCAATTTATAAAACTTTGGATGGAACACATGCATTGTTATTTTTAAATGCAAATATATAATTAAAATTTTTTTAAAATACAATTACTTGCCAAATATTTCAGATTAGGTTGTGATGTTTAGGCACAATGTTAGGTTAGATTACCAGCTATGCTCCTCTGTGCAGTCAGCTGGCCCAGCCAGTGCACTGAAGGGCTGGAGCAGTGTGTTTGGCCTTGGGGATTATTTGCAAGAGTAAGACTGCATTGCCCAGAGCACAGGACCTGTTTCTTTCTATCTTCCCTTCACAAGGGCAATGCAAGCACAGCCTTCTCCTAGCATAGCTACGGGCAGGCCAGGCAAGACCGGGGTCCTGGGAAAGTCTGGTGGTTCATTAGCAGATGCATTGTGCTTCGAAGCTCTGCTATAGCCTGACCTCTATTATCAATCTAACAGATAAAAATACAGCCGTAGTAAATTAATTGCTCTGAGGCAAAACATCTTGAGAAATTGGCATACACACGACTTTCTGCAAAGATATGCTTTCTCCATACCTCTGTCTGCACTGGCTGCTCGCCAGGAGAATCTTGGAGCGTCTGTGAATCTCAAACATGACTAGAAACTCTACAAGGTGTGTAATTAATTTTCAAGATGTACAGTGCATTCAGGTTGATGCTTTTGGTTCCAGTTTATAAACTACTCTCAAGGAAATCTCAGGCACTTTTCATAATTTACCACTGAAACTAAGCCAACATCTGTCTGTTCTTAAAGTTTGCTATGAATACATTCAGTAAACAGAGAAAGGGAAACTGGGAAAGGAGACCTTTTTTCCACTAGAAGAGTAAATATCTATTTGTTTCAACTGCTCTTTTCTCTTAATACAGCAGAGAATCCTTAACTTTTCTTGTTTACTGCAGGTTTTTGTTGTGCTATTTAATAGTTTTGTTTACAATATAAGCACAACATCCATAGTGAAAGTACCCTCAACTAAATGCTGTAGAAACTGACAGTATCTGCCCAGTCAGGCTTATTTGATCAGTGGAACTATTAGATACTACAAGTAATTTTTAGTGTAGGTGTCTCACTGAAATTGTTCCAGTGGGAAAAGGATGGAAAAGGATGATCTCATACACTTCTGGGCAATGCTGTTTATGAAAACTAGTGTTCAGTTTCCCCTTGTGCAAAAACCCAGAAAATTTAGGTTAGAAGGACCTTGAACTCATTTGTTCCCAACTCTTGCTGAGATGAGGGTCAGTGCTGAAGTTACTTCAGGTTGTTGGGTCCTGTCCACTGGGGCTTTGAATATCTCCAAGAATGGAGATTACATGATGCCTCTTCCCCCTGGTCCAGCACTTAACCACTTTTGCTGTGAGAATGCTTTTTCTTTGTATGGAGCTGGAATCTCTCATGTTGCAGCTTGTGCCTGTTACGCCTCAGCTTTTCTGTTTTCCCTGTGGCCTCAATTCAGATAATGGTCAATTTTAAGTAGATTGACCCAAACCTTACCACCTCAAGGCCAAGCAAATGTTGTTCCTTCAGCCTTTTCCCATGTCATGTGTTTTAGCTCCCAACCTTCTTGTTCCATACTTCCATGATTGTGTTTTGACTCAATCTCTGAAATTTTTTTGTGGCAACTTTCACAAGCACTCAGACAAGCAGTTTTACCTATCAGTCAGTGTCACAAATTCTGTCTTATTTTCACCCCTACAGAAGGACTGCTAGGGACATGTGGTTTAGGTCCTACTCAAGCCTTTGTAGTGTTTCAGCTGCCTTATAGGGGATCTATCAGTGTCTTTACGTTCATAACTGAAGGAAGGTGTCTCTGCCCATCAACTTCAATATGCCTAAATCTGATTTAGGCAATACCAAATGCATTGGGTCACCTTCAACTACTGATTTACCCAAAGTGGTTTTGATTTCTTACCTTAGGATAGATATGATTTCAGTTTATGAGGAGACTAGATATTTGTGTTTCTGCCCATTAGGTGAAGATATTTATCCAGGTAAGAGGTGGAGACACTCTAAAGTCCAGGCTAAGGAAAGGGTTAAAGTACAAAGCTCACTTTGTATGAGACAGTAGAGAATCCAACAGTGAAAACATACTGCCCATTATATCCTGCAGGAAGATCTCCTCAGACTTCTATATGCCAAAGCCAAATCTATAAGATGTAAATCAGTAGGACAGCTGGCTTCTCTGTGTTCTTAAAGTCTCGTGCTGTGGAGTGTGCTTTTAAGTCAATCTTCTGTCAAGGGAGCTGCAGCCTTGCGTGCTTTAGGAGGACCGATGAGCAAAAAAATGGGAGCACTGCCCCTTGGGTCCTGACAATTCTCCTCTTTCCTTGCTCCTCACCGCTCCCACTGCCGCAGAGTTCACCACATCAGTACAAGTAAACAAATGTGGGGGGAAAGGAGGCGGTGGTGCACTCTGTTGCATCTCCCCTTTTAAAGATCTTTGTTTTCTTTTAGTCTGATTAACTGGCACACATCCATACAGTCATCCCACTGGGAAAACCATTCCCTTTGAAGCCAGCTCTGTAATGGCACAGGGCCTTGCTTGGCAGGCAGGGAGCTCCCTGGTGGAAGCACAGCAATTCTTCCCAAGTACCAGTTAAACTACCCCTGCAGCAAATAGTAGCTCCTTGGCAAGGCCTACCTTTGTGTTTTGCTTTGAGCCAGTGACTGTCTTTTGGTGCTCTACCAAGGTGTTATTGTGTTATGAATATCTTGTCCCTTCTTATAAACAAAGCAGGTCTTCCCTCAAGTGCTTACATTTAAATTTTTCAGATAAAGAGAAAAGAATGATTTTGTTGCAGAAGAAAAAATATGAAAAAAATCCCAGTAATTCTCTGCTCAAAGAATAGTCAGGATTAGCCAAATAAATAAGAAATTAACCAAAGTGTGTTCACTAATCACTAGGAAAGTTTGAAGAGAGCAAATGCGGATTTTTCACTTTCTTAAGTGAATTAACCTACAATAGGCATTATGTGGGCCTTTGTGTTTGTTTTGTTTGGTTGGCTTTTTTAAGATGGAAATTTTATTCTTGCTTTAATTATTTGTTTGATTTATGTGATAAATCAATATGCCTTGCCTTAGGAATTTGTTGGCTTTGCTGTGTTCAGTGTATATGCTCTGGGAGGTACAGATTTGTTAAGATATTGTGTGTACATTTGTTTATATGGATCTGAATTTATGAACAGTATGCCTTTATCTCTTTTTACAGCCATAGATGTTCTTCATCAACTAGGCCTTGTGAAAGATGCTCAAGAACCCTCAGAGACAACAGTGCCCTCAACATCATCTCTCTTACCTCAGGGTGTTCGTCTGACTGTATCGGGAGTTGTACTAACTAGTGATGCACATATTGAGTCCCCCGTCATTCAAGTCATACCATCAAATCTAGGGCATCGGTTCACCATATTGGTTGGGTTGTACTCTTACAGAGTCAATAATGCTTTCCTTTTCAGTATTAGGAACAAAAGTAGACTGCAGTTTGGTGTCCAGCTGCTACCGAAAAAGGTAGCAGTGTACACTGGAGGAAAGCAGTCTGTATACTTCAATTATAGCGTTCATAATGAACAATGGCATTCATTTGCCATTGGCATTGGAGACAAGGCTGTCTCAATATTTGCTGAGTGTGGAAAGAAGTACTATAGCAGTGGAGTACTTTCTGAAGTGGAGACATTTGATTCGGATGGTGTATTTACCCTGGGAAGGATGAACTCTCAGTCTGTCAGCTTTGAAGGAGTTATATGTCAGCTAGATATTATTCCCTCTGCAGAAGCCTCTGCAAACTATTGTAAATATGTGAAACAGCAGTGTCGCCAGGCTGAAACGTATCGATCTCAGCTGGGAGCTCCACTCCTGTCAGATGGGCTGGATGTGTTTTCGAAGATGATCATTGATGACGAAAACCAGGAAGATATATCAGCTTATAGGTGGAAGAAAGCATCAGATATGCTTGTTGGCAATGTTGCTCAGGTTCACTTTCTAACAGACCACTTTCAGTCAAGAAATGCCTCTGCCTTGGAGCTTGCAGAGACCAAACCTCTGTTGCTGGAAGCTTGGCCTGAAACAGAACTCCAGGAGAATATCGATCTGCCTCTTCAACAGGAGGAGAGGAGCAAAAAAAGTAACATCACTAAAACTCCTGCAGGATCATATCCAGATAGTTCACCTAGTACCACAGAAGATGTAGGCAGACAAAGTGAGGCTTCTCTGATCTCCCCTGTGAAACGAAGTAAAACTAAAAGCAAGGGAATGGAAAAAGCAAAGCAGCATTTAAATGAACTAAGCAAAAAGCAGCAAGTCTTCAACATAAGCCTGTACAGTTTGCCTCCTGAACTCCCTCTGAATAACCAACTCAGTGCAGGGCAGGAAGGTGCACTTGATGCTGATGAGACTTATCACACAGAAAACAGTTATGAAATTGGTATTAGTAATTATGCTTATGACTATGAAGATCTTGGCAAAATATTTGAAATGGGAAGTGTCAGAGGTCCAAAGGGGGAAACTGGACCTCCTGTAAGTTATCTTTATTACTCTTCTTACTATAATGCAGCAACATACATTTAACAGAGGCTTTGAAAGAAACCTCTCAAAGCATGCCAGAGCTGTGACTGCAACTTCTGGCTGTACTGTACAAATGTTTGTCTACCTTAAATATGTCTCTTTCTTGCATGTAATTGTGGTGTAAGTATCATATGCTTTTATTTACTGGAAGAATATAAAGACCTTCAAGACATTCACATTCTGGTGAAGTGGTAGGCAACCCTGGATTATCTGAAATTTGGAATGCAGAAAGATGTTTGTAACTGCTAATTACAGAGACCGCTCACTTAATAAAATTACAGGTTAAATTCATACAGTTCACAAATACAGACACTGATCCATGAAAGGAGCAACCAGTCTACTTGGAAGACTGACCATTTTCTTAGTTGAGCAATACTATCAAAATTTATAGTACTAGAAAGAGACCAGCTGCAGAATTTAGTCTGGTAAAACCATTCATAACCCAGGGTTATGGGGTCAAGCAAACAGTCTTTTGAGATTTTACAGCTTTTTTTCAGTTCATAGGGTGACTCTTGATACAATTACAAATGCACAGTAGTGTTTCTAATAGAAACCCGTTTATCCTTTCTGATTTTATGCACAAGGTCATAAACTTTTTAATGTATCAGAATATGGGCAGTATATATGAAGCTACAGACCAGAAAGAACAGCAGTTCTGCTTAGCCTGGGAAGTACGATAAATCATGCTTGTGTGAGCTTTTGGTTAAAATTTTTAAACCATAGCATGGAGTAAATAATTTCACTTGCCTTTTTCCTTTTTTTATTTTTTGCTTTGTTTTTATTGGTATAAGTGTTCATCTGTGTGGTTATTACGGGAATGCAATTTATTATGTGTTAAGCAGCTCCTAATATGTATTTGAATATGCCCATAAATTTATTGTGTTTATTCTTTCAGCACCAAAATATTTTTTTCTTAAATGAGTCAACAGCTAAGAACTTATTCAAAAGTTCAGTTTTTACTCTAAACAGGATCCAGGCATAAAGAGATTGTTACACAATTGAAAAAAGTGTCAACAAGTAATTCACACTAGTTTAGAGGTGCTCTTGCTTAATCTGTTTTGAATGTGAAGTCAGTCTTTTTTTCTCTTTTTGTCCCTTACAATAGTATTTATGGTGACATATCACTAAGTATGTAGCTCCCATCAACATGAGGTGCATTTCCAATTTTGGAGCTTAAGATGGTTAGTAACTGCTAATGGAAACTTTAAATTTTATTGCATAGCTTGTTCATTTTGATTTCAATCAGTCACAGCCAAGAAAACTAAATCTGTTCTTTTTTACGTGGCACAGAAATGGCTGCTCATAATGCTCTTGGTTGTTTGCATTACAAAAACTCCAAGTGCTCTGGGTTTTGGTGGTTTTTTTTTCTTACATACGGACACTATACATGCAGTGGCAAGGATGACAGGTGATGTGGATAGTTCAAAGGTCTTCTGTGCCCACCCTACAGGCTGGGGATGCAGACCTTTGTCTCGCCCAGCAGCGCAGACTGTAGTTGTAGCAGCGAATATGGTGCATTCGTGCTGAGGGGCTTTGCTGGATCAGGACTTGGATAACATGCCCAAGGTCTTAATGATCAGAGCTGGGAGGTTAATCTAGACATCTGTGGGCACTAGGTTGGCTGAAGGAGCCAGCAGTACCCACTGTAACAGAGGCACAGCTGAAACACTGTGCTGCCAGACAGGCTGATACCAAAGGTAGGAGAGGGCTTTGCATGAAACTGAGTTGCACTCTGTGGAGTTTCTGAGGTGCAGTACCAGCTGCTGTTGTTGGCCTCAAACTTGAAGAGGTGATCTTTCTCAGACTAGTACTCCCGTGTAGAGAAGACCAGAGCTAATAGAGCTTTCATATGTGTGGCTCTAACACTTTAATGTATAGGGACTCACAGAATCTTTTCAATGAGGAACCTAAAAAAGCAACATTGAGGAACTTCAGAACTTCCCTTGCAGCAAAAAATCCTGATGAGGCATGAAACCCATTTCTTTTTACTTTTATTACTATGTTGTGGTTGGTTTGAATCTTCTTTCAAGGTTTGAACACAGAATTAATGCTCGTTCTATTGGAATTGACAGGCAAGAACTGGCTTTTGTGGTTCTTAAACTGCTCAGCCTTATTTTAGCTTTTAATCATCTACCAGAACTGATTCTTGCCTTGTGTAATTAGGCCCCTTGTATTCCATGATCCTACAGCTGTGGAATTCACCCACGGCTGCAAAGCAGGACTCCAGAATTCAGGCTTTCTTTTATGGATAGCATAGAAAAAGGGGCACCTATTTCTTCAAAACTATTAAAACCCAAATGAAAATTCTAGCTGTTGGAATTTCCCTAAAAAAATACAAAGTAAGTTTAAAGTGGAACAGTGTGATCTCCTGAAACACTACTTTCAAGGAAATGCTCTGTTCATCTGAAGAGCCACTCCTTTTCATGTTGCAGAGGGTGTTTGAACTGTGTGAAGATTACAAAAATAAATGTGGTGTGTTTTTAATTGTTTTTAACTGTTTAACTTTCAAGCTGATATTTTTTATTGCACAATCCCAAAGCAGTTTGCAGTAACATGATACACAGTACCACACTGGTATAAGGAAGGGTTGATGTGACCTGAAGAACTGATGTAGGTTGCTTGCTGGTAGGTAATTGCATCTTCAGGCCTACCTTTGCAGGATGTGGCCTTCCAAGAGAAATGGGCTGGGAATTAGTTTCTTCTATTGGAAAAGCTTTGTGGGGTTTGAAGACGCTCAGCCAGGAGGAGAAATGTAGAAGACCAGTCGTGGTGTTCCTTCTAGTTGGTAAGAAGCAGCAGTCGAGACATTACCTAGACAAATGGGAGATGGCAAGCCCTGCATTAAGCAGAACTGAGTCCTGGATGAGATGCCCTTATTGCAACCAAGTGGTGTGAGAGTGAGAATGCTGAGAGGGCGGTTCAGAGGTCCTAAATAAACAGCAGTAAGGGTAGCATCAGCTACCCTTTCACTCTTAGCTGATTTCACTTAGTTTACCGGTTAGTTAACTTTCACATTTTTGCTTATTTCTCAGGTGAACAAAGTTGCTTGCTGAGGCTCTCCCTGACCACAGGTCATTTAATCACTTTCATGCATTTTAGTTTTGCAGGTAACACTTAACATTTCCCTGCCCAGGCTGAGAAATCTCAGTATCTGCTGGTTCAGATGAAAACTAGATTCTTGCTGGCTTATTTTTGGTAGCAGAAAGATAATATTAGTCTTAAATATTCAAACATTTAATTTAATTCCCTTTAAACTGATGCAGTTTCTCTATCTTCTGCACAGTATTGAAAAGATTTAATCCATAACCCAAAGCCATATACATATTCCTCAGCTTTGACTGTTGTAGAAATTCTTGGCAGAGAAAGGGAAAGACTTCCACAGCTGTCAAGAAAGGAAGTTAATCACCCAGAAGTGACTGCCTGCTCTAGGGCATTTGGAAAGAGAAATGTGCAGGTTTTATCATTTTCAGTAAAATGCAAATGAAACAAGAAGAAAAGAAGGGTGGACATTCAAGTTTGGTAGGATCCTTGTTGCTCAATAATTAAATTAATATCTGTATGAAGTACTTAAAGAAGGTAGATAATATGCTTAAAGAAGGTAGACAAAGCATGTTAAGAGCACAAAGAATTGTGTGTGATGGTCTAAAACTGATGGAATAAAACTTAGTGCAATAATACAGAAATTAAAAGTACAAATAGAGGATGAGGGCATGATTGGTTTGATAATCACGTGAGGAGCGTAGAATGGTATCATACCAGAGTAGAGAATAAATGCATCGTACTGCTGTGATGCTTGATTCATTGCCAGGTGTAGTGAGTGTCAGAGACAGGCTACTTTTTCTACTCCTTTGGGTATCATGATGTTTTAGTTTGGCAAAGTGCCCTCAGTTTTGGATGAGGAGCTTTAAAAAGGATATAGACAGACTGTAACAATTGCAGAGGATTGCAGCAATAGAAAATGTGATTCTGAGCAAAGTTTAATACAAAAGTGTGTTTAGTAATAAAAGTAGGAGCAAATGTTACAATTCTGCAAAGAGCTAGTTAATAAAGATACTCTTTTTTCCTCTTCACAGACAAAGTAGGAAATTTTAGGTGGGATATAAAGAAAACATAGCTTATCAGAGTGATACCTGGGCAATAGAATAAATTATGTTAGTAGTGTTAGAAGTGAAATTTCTTTCTGTGGAGAGGTTTTAGAATATCTTTGAAGCCTGATGCATCTGTTTACTTCCCTGCTGTGCTGCGGCTATTTTGGTCATGTGCAGAAAGGTTCATGAGTTTTTTTGTTTTGCTGAAAGACTGCCTGCCTTAGATATTTGATGGCTCAAGCATTAAACTGCTATGTTTCTTTAATTTAGTCTTAAAAAAAAAATAAGCATTTAAGGTGAGGTGAGTTTGAGTGGTTGGGATGTAGTCAAGTGCCTCTTGAAGAGAAACTTCAGTGAATGGCATTTGGATATTGAATGGCAACAGGATCAACATGTGCCTGTGCATAACTGCTTAATGCAGAATTTGTTGCTGTGCATCTGAAATCTTAGGGCCTTGTTATATGTAAATGTCTCATGTCTGGATAATAGGGCAAGTTTAAAATGCATGCATCTGCAGAAGGGCTTCAGTATCCTAGAAAATGTCCATGAAAGTTCACCATTACATTCATTCCATTTGAAAATTTCTGGAAGAGTAGCATCTGCTTTTCTCATTTCATGATTAAGCGATGATTATTTGGAACTTCAGCTAAATTTGGAACTTCATAGCTAAATTAAATTTTTGCAATTCCTATTTCCTGAGGTACAAAGGATCTGCTTTGGGCAAACTGATCTTATTAAATAAATTAATTTTAAATTTGCATCTGTAATATTTATACAAAGTCACTTTTTTTTTTTTGTGATGATGGTGGATAAAATGTCAAAAGCTAAAACACACATTAAAGCTGCTAATTGCTTCAGGTTTGTTTAATCATTGTTTCCTGTAGTTGGAGGAAAAACTATTCAAACAAATGTCTTATGCCTTGGTTAAAGAGAGATTGGCTCACTTTCAGATGTTGACTTCTGTGGCTTACATGGATGCTTAAAAGGCTGAAATAGCTTCCCAGTTAGTATAAAAATAGTCATGCTAATTTGAAGTTGTACTTGCTTTCACAGATTGTAGAAATACTTACGAAGGAATAACTTCTTACAGCTAGTTGGAAAAGCATTTCCAGGAAGAGTTACATGTGTTCTGCTAAAGTCTGCTAGCAGCAGCTATGTGCTTGAGTTGCAGGGACGAGTCTGTGCTGGAGGCTGGAGAGTTACAGACTCTGCTTAAGGAGAGTCCTTGTTAATACTTCAGTCAAACACCTGAATTGCTGGGGCTGGTTGTTTATTATTGTTAACCAAAGACTTCATCTACAATTGTTGACTTTATTTTAGAATGCCTTGAGAAAGTCTACATAGCTCAAAATATATTTCACTGCTTCTTCTAGGGGTTCCTGAGAGCTTGGTTATGATTACATTTTTTTCATTTTGTGTTTTTTCCTTTAGTATGAAAAGGGGTAATTACTTATGATTTAATCAAAGTGAACATGGGTTGTATTTGGGTTTTGTTTTTCTTTTGCAAAGGAAGCAGATACTATTTTAAAAGAGTTAGAAGCCACATAGGGAAAAATTTTCTCACTGCCCTCATTGAGTAAATCAGCAGCAAAGCTCAGGGACCTTAATATCCAATAAGAAAAATGTTGGAGTTTGGCTATTAATGTGTTTTTAAGAAAATGTCAAAAACATTTGAAACAAGGATATAGAAAAGCTTTGTACCACAAATTGCAAAAGAATAGACACTAGTTTCAACTCGTTTACTTAATAAAAATGTGTTTTCTTTTGTAGTCCCAGGACAATTTTCTAACCAAAGTGCAGAGTTAGAATTTGAGAGGAGATATTACAAAACACACTGCTTCAGCAGAGCAGAGTGGAAGCTCTCTGTGCCCTTTTGAGTGCATTTTTGAACCTGGACAAGAATGCCAGGTTTTCTGTGTGTCTGCTACATTTCTTGTGCTATTAAACATTGGGTCTTTTAACTCAAGAAAGGTGTGAGGTTGCTCGAGAGCATTTATGCAGCCACGGTGAACAGAGAACCTCCTTTGCTGAGATTATGACATGTCATGGTTTGATTTTAAGACCAGGACAGTTACACAGATTTGTGTCTTCTAAATTGCACAGAGAGGGAAGTGCAGGTATGGGTTTCAGCATGACTCAATGTAGTGTGTACAGACATACAAACGTTCCCAACTACTATTAGACTCTGAAGATAATTACAGTTAATTGAAGAGGAAACTATAGTTTTTAATTGCTCACAACAGTGGGTTTCTCAGAATTGTTCACAAGTGATCTGTATTTTGGACAAATGAATGTAATTAGCTTGACAATACCTAAAGTCCATAATCAACACTGTCTTCTCTGCCAGTGACATTAATTTTCTAAGAAAAAAAGAAGTATCCCTTACACAAAACTGGAGGTTTCAAAAAATGCAACTTTTGTCTTAATGAGATGATTTGTTGGGTTGGTTGCTAATAAAATCCCAAAAGGTGTTTGTGTTTTTTCCCCCTTTTTTTTTTTTTTTTGTTTTGTTTTGTTTCCTGTTTTGCAAAACTTTTGAGCTGGCTATTTCAACCACCATAATTGCCTTTCTGATTTTTGTGGTATCCCTGCCATCTTTCTGCACTGCTCTTTGGTGATGGGCAGTGTGACACTGCGTGTTCTGCCCAGTGTCTCAGCTGAGAGGCTGTTGGACGTACAGAACACAGGAGAACATGGATGTCTGAGTGAAAGAACAAATTGAATCCCTTTCTGCTATTATCAACTGACCTCCTTAATAAGGTCTGACTTTCTTGATGCCCATCTTCCCTTGCAGAAAGTATATGGTTTCTGTTAAAGATGGGGCTTGCTGTGTAGGCATTTGGATGGGAGCTGAATTCACCCTTAAGAGTAGCCCATCCCTCTGTAGGACTCTAATTTGATAGATTAAATATAATATAAAGTAGTGCAGATTTTAGTCCAGAGCTCTCATTTGTATTTGAGCACAGTGAAGTATATCCTGGGGTTCTGAATCTGAACAGCAAGTCACATACAGAAAAGGAAAGGTTTCTATGGTAAAAACAGCTAGATATGCAAGGGGTGGTACACTGTCTAATATGGTGGCTAATAATCTAATTCATTTGCAAAAGGTACATCTGATTGCATACTAGCATTTTAAAAAAATCTGCATTATCCCTAAAGAGAATTATATTCATTGTAAACAAGGGCAAATGTGCTACCAGTTAGAAGAAGCTTTTAATAGGAAACTGAATAGTCATTTGTCCAATTTTATTTTTTTCTATTTCTTGTCTGTCTTTTCTGTGAAGGGGTACATTATTTTTTCAGTTACTCCAACTTTTCTAAAATGTTTAGCATGCCAGCATGCTTATTAAAAAGGCTTAATTATTCTCTATTATTTGCTCAGCAATACTTGCACTTGTTCGCTTCACCTGATCTTTTGTTCCCTTAATACCAATACACTTACATAAAAGTTCCTATCCAGACTTTTAGCTCAAATTTCTCTGGTGTAAAATACTATCTAAACAGGAATCTTATTTGGAGTCAGATTAAAAACACACCTGCTTGTAGTTTGCAAATTTATCTTCAAATTGAGAAGGTCAGTAGGAGCAGAAGGTCATCAGTTAGAGGAACTGGTCTCACTCAGGCTTGTGATACTGTCCTTCTATCAGGTTTTAGGCTCAACTGCTTTGATTTTCTATCACCAGGGTCCTCCAGGTCCTCCAGGTTTAGCTGGTCCTTCAGGAAAGAGAGGTCCTCGGGTGAGTAAAACAACTATGTTCTTCTGCACCTCTAGGCAGGTCACCAATAATCTAACTGCAGTTTGCATAATACTGTTTTCCTCAACTTTATTCATGTACTTAGTGGTTATGAAAGTGTATGATTGTTAATATTTGGCAGGTAGGTTAAAGTAAGGCAAAGCTGGTTCTGCTGTGAGCCTCCAGCATAGCTAATTTTGTGTATAAGTGCATACACTGAGCATTGTTACATTTGTACCTAGCTTTTGCTGCTCATAATATTAACTTCTAGGTTTTCCATGCTGCTCCCATCTGCTGCAATCTAAGGTCACGTTCATTTGTTTTTGGAATGAGGGAGAGTGAGCAATGCAGGCCACAGCAGAGCAGGCAGTGGCTATAAAATTAACCACTGCAAAACAGAGTGAGGGGGGGGAGGGAAACTCCTTCCAAAAATGTGTTTTAGTTTCTTGCACTATGGCAACTTGATCATAAACTTGGTAGATATCAGGGCACTTCTCCAAAGCACTGAGCTACAGTAGCAATTGTTATTTATTTTTTACAACTGGGTGCACCCCAACATGAGTAGGGCCAGCAGCCTTGCCCTGTGTCAGGAACAGAGCCTGGGCTTGGCCACAGTGAGCAAAAACCTGCCCCCCCAGCTGCTGAGAACATGGGGCAAACCTGTGCCACTGCACAGACTAGTTGATAAAGGCAAAAGAGAGTGAAATTGTGTTTGCACAACTGAGTACAAAAGAAATATGCTTGTGGAGTCCCTGAGGTCATGGTTGATTTGAGGGGTGTCAGGGGAAAGGCAACTGAAAGGAACAGATGAAGATTTGTTGTGCAGGTGACTTCAGTTTGTGGTATATGGGGATGTAAATGGTTGTGGTGAGTGTGCCCTCATCTATGCAAATAGAAAGTGGGACATACAAGAGTAGTTTATATGCAGGCTCAGCAGACATGTGGGAGGAGTTTTGATTCAGCCTTTGAGAAACATTTTAAAAAGCTGCTGCTCAACAGCATGTTGAAAGCCAGCAAAGCACAGGATGTTCTAAACTTGGCCTGACTGGGCAGGAAAGTGCACTGGTCAAAGAGAATGAAAACCAAACCAATGCTTTAGAGCAGTGAGAGGCAAGGGAGTAGTAGAGACACACTTAGAAGTATGAAATGAAAAGCTTTCCTTCATATCCATCTCTTCATGACTTCTTAAATCCTTTTTTTCAAGTTATCTGTCTATGAGCTGACAGTTCTTACAACTCAGTGTTTTTATGCTGCATACTGCCTCTGTCAAGGATATGTCTGCCATCAGAGGTAGGATCCCAAGTAGATTCTCACACTTGGGAAGTTGTCTTTATTTTAGAGGAGGCTGTCCATATATTTAAAGCCATACCTGTTGGTGAGATTACTCTTGCTCAGTTATTTGTTTGGGATTTTTTTCCCATGCAGGTCTTTTTAATAGGTATAGAGTACTTAAAAGCACAGTGCTCTACTGTGTGAATTTTCTGGATTAATTGTTGTGTAGGACATGGTTTCCAGTGTGAAGAGACAGCTTAAAGTAGGGTGCCTGGAAAATATGCAAATGGTGGGAGTGAATATTTACTAGTAGTTTTGAGTTTAAAATGTATTTACATGGGCCAAGAAAGTCTAGAAAACAATTTGGTCAAAAATAAATGATTTTGAGATGTCAGTGTTCTTTAATTTGCACAACACTGATAAATTCAAGCAGGTACAGCTAGTAAAGATGCGTGGTATGGCAGAAGTGTTGTGAGCCAAAGAGCCTGTGAAAACCTCATTGATGCAAAGTTCATTTCCTCATGTACCAGCCTGCCTGTGACTTTTGTTTTCCTTCACATGAGCTGCCATTTGTTATCCTGAAATATGACTGAGGTGTCGAAGGGAAAGAGCAGAGTGCAGAGGTGCATTGCCTGGGCCTTCATCAGGGTCTTTCAGGTGTCCAGACCTGACCCTGACAGAGGTTCACATGGTTAATGGCGATTGATGGTTAGAGATTTGCATTAAAAACTGATTTTGATCCCTGTAATTCTCTGGTAAAGAAGTCCACATCGGACATTGTATTTCTCAATGTCTTGGCTTGCTCTGAGTTTCTCTATAATGAAATTTCAGCAACTTCAGAGTTAATGATGATGTGAAACTCCTCTGATGCCTCTATTCCATGAGAATACTTTTGCACTTCTTTATTACGATGCTATGCCCCAAGACAATAACATTGCAAGCAACAAAAGTAGGAACCACTTCAACACTGCAGCTTTGTTGGCACTTTCTATTTGTTTCCTTTCTCCTAAATCCCTGAGAGTGCCTCCAAAGTTGTCAGTGTGCAAATTAATCTCTCAAACAGCACACGGGATTAGCATTTCTGTGGAGTTATGTCAACACTGTCATTACTGAGAGGGAGCACTAACTGATACAGCTTTCAGTGTTACTGCAAGGTATAAGTGATAAATTCAGCCTTGTGTGATGGAAAGACAAACATTGAGTTTATCTGTTGTTAGATCACTGAATATACAGGAAAGTTGAGAAGTATTCATATTATATTTGGTATTTGAATTAATTGTGTGGGTGGAATTCTGGCCTTAGTGAATTCAACAGCTTTGTTGCCTGCTTACTAGCAACAGGTTCTCACCAGTTTGGTCCTTCAGCGTTTGGAAGATGAATAGCTGCTGACAGCCATTGAAACAAATAATTTCCCTGGTGTGCAGTTTTTCAAGGAGTGAGGATTGCTGAATGTGTTGCAGGAACAGACTTAAACTGAAAGTGTAGGTAGTCTTTATATCTTACTCTGTTCCTGGAATGGTTTGAGTGCTTTCAGTAACAAGCTTGTCTTCTACACTAGCTGTGGGACAGTCAGGAAATCTGTGATTTGTTTAAAGAAGGTGGAATGCATTGCTTTGAGTCATCTGTTAAGTCACTGAAAACTCATCCACTTCCTTCTTTTTGCAGTGCATAAATGGCTACCTCAAAATGTGATTTTACGTATTTTATCTCATGCCTCCAGGTGTTGTAGCTGGAATGCAATATTGCAGTGAATGTGTGCCAAACACCTTTTAAGAATTACCTGGGAAGACAATAGACACTGAGAATTTTTAAATAAAAGGAAGTACTCCACTTGACTTTAATTTTTTAGGAAGATGTGTATGTTTTATGTCTTGTGAATCCTTTGAAAATCCTAACCAGTGCTTCTAAAAGTAGCAAGGATGCAGGGAAAGTGTTCTCTGCAAACTTTTCACGTGTGTTCAGTGGAGCACTGAGTAATCCCACTCCTTGTTCTTTCTCATTTGTTTGTTGCGTTTTTTTGGTTTTTTTTATAGGGTATTCCAGGACCACATGGTAACCCAGGTTTGCCAGGATTGCCAGGTCCCAAGGTGAGTTAATTTATCCAAGTTGCCGTATAAATACATGAACTTTTTAATGACTTTTTGCAAGGCCCAGAACTGTTTGCTATAACAGAAGCAATTGCCTTTCCTTGGTTTATAGATGGAGAGTGCTACTATAAACATATTTTAATTAATTGTAATCAATCAAATTGAACTCCATATCAGAACAAAGCAGCAGATTATTCAGTGGAAAGAAAAACACCTAAGTGTGCGGAGTGATGACTTGTAAACTGTTATTCCTGCAAATAGTCTGTACTTCCCAAAAGAGTTCCTATAAATCAGCTCAGCCTCTTTGATAAACTCTTTGAAGTTTGAATGAGAATAAACACTGAATTGCTGTAACCTTTTAGTTTGCCTTAAAAAAAAAATAATTCAAAATAGTCTGTAATTCTCTATAAAAAGCTATTTTATTGTCCATGTACAACATTTTATATTGAAATATTCTGATATTTCAGACATTATGACTTGATTAATATGCTAGAATAATTTTCTGAAGATTTATGAACGTGATATTTAAAATCAAAGACAAAATACTGGACTGGAAGCTCAAATAACACCTTCAAACTTGTGTAACATAGACTCTTTAAATAGATTTGACAGGTTGGTGCAATTGCAGAATGCCTTCAACTCATATTTAGTTTGAACCATTTGATAGATATGTTAGGAAAAAAAGCAGCACCATGATTTGTTTCGTACAATTCCTAATTGCAGGAATCTGACCCGTCATGACAGGTGTTAAAATCTGCTTGAGGACATAAAAAGAATTTTAATAAAGCTTTCAGTGCCAAGTGCTGTAAAACCAAGTGATTCTATTTTTGGTGTGTGTTTTTGTTCTTATGTAGTTCAAAGGAACAATTTAACTTACAGATTCATAATTAATTTTTACCATATTTATGCTGGCTGTATAACAGAATATATTGCTAGGCAAATAATTATAACCAGTTTACTCCAAGGTGTTGTTTTATAATGTATTTTCCCCCTCCACTGGGTGGTAATTCTGATCAGTTCTGTAGCTCTCTCCATGATTTTAAAACTTGAAGGAATTGTACATGTGTGTATATACCTGTATATATTTTACTTAGTTATAAAAAGATGTATTACTAGGTCCTTAGTGATCTCTTTCATTTGTTAAACTATAAATTATCCTTTTAAAATATACAAATATATTTTGTAAAGATTTTCTATAAATAAAAATTAGCCAGTTACTCACAAGGTTTTTGCTGTGAAGATCCAGTTGACCTACACTGAGTATGTAAACTGAAACAAACTTTTGTTTGGTCTTGAAACATCACAGAGGACTTGTAACAATTTTCTGGCAGTAAATTAATGGAGAATTTTATTGTGTCTTTAAGATGCTCACGGATCCTTTATACACTTGCTTTTGAAATGTGAGCCACATTAACTAGTACCCTTACAGCATAGTGTCCGGCCCTGAGTGAGGCCAACAGTTCCAACCAATATTTGATCTCTTCAGGTTTTGATTTCTGATAAACAGTTGAGGGGTGTTCATGAGGTTTGGTTTTATTCCTGGCTCTCTGAAAAATAGATTAGTTAAGACAATCTAGTTTGTGGATTCTGTCACTGTTTTAATTACACTATAATCTTGCACATATTAATGAAGTGCTTTTATTTTGACTTGTGGTGATGCATTGTTAATCTACAACTGAAAGCCATGCATAGCAGTGGCTGTTTGGTTTTTGGATTTAAAATAGTGCAGAAATAATTGTAAGGGAAAGGTAGTAGGTAAGTATCAGAAGACCTGTGTTTTAACTAGCCAAGAGCTGATCACAATTTCCTTACACCTCTTAGTTTAATTTGCCTGCATTGGAAAATGGAAGCAGAATATGGATTTGAGTTGTTCAAGGAATATAAGTCTTTATCTTCCAAAATTTCAATCAGCTGGAAAATATTTGGATCACACCAGCCGTGCTGAAGAACTGTGTTCTTTGTGACTTGACACATGCCTTTATTACAACAGGTTCATTTTGCCACATTTTCAGTCTTTATTTAGTATTCAATAAGCTTAGTTTCTCAAACAGCCTCACATGCACAGATCTGAGCCACAGAAGGGAGGATGAGCCTTGATCCACAGGAGTGGCAACAGGCCCTGGAGCACTTCCAGTGAAAGCCCTGTATGTTGCTGGTGGGAAATGTCTCACTGTCAGGAAACCTCCCGTGGCTTCTCCTGTCCCTCCAGTGCTGCCCCAGAGAGCGGGGTTGTGCTGGCAATACCCAAACAGCTCTGTGTCCCAGCGTAACTCTCCCTGAAGGGCACGTGTCAGCTTTAGTCTAGCACTGCTGTGGGATGACTTTAATAGTAACATTCGGTTCCTTGGCTGCATAAACATATTTTTGAGTGAGGAGAGATCTTGATGCTTGTGAGTAACAAGTTCCTAGTGGAACAGAGGTCTTTTTTGCATTCACAGCCCTGTCCTTCCCAGTGCCATGTCCGTGCTGCGTGGGAAGGCTGAGCCTGAGGAAACCTGGGCAAGGTTATGGTCCATGCAGTAACACAGCCTGATAGTCCTGCACAGTGTGTGAGGAACAGCTGGTGTCCTGAAGCCTTGGAGAGATGGACAGAGCAATTTGGCTGGGCTGTCTGCTGCAATCCTGCTTAGTTTTAGCAATAAGTCTGCTTTTCAAAAGTTTGTGACATGAAATTTGGCAAATGTAAATCTCATTGCAGTGTGAACTTACCCTGTTGTATTCTTTGTAATTCTTTACTGAAAAAATTATGAGAAAAATATGTGTAATAACAAGCACATTTTATATGAAGATTCCTCTTCCTCTTGCTGTAACAGTTGAGAATACTTGGTTTCACATATATTACTAAAAACTCTTTTCCCTGATGGTATTAATGAGCTTAATTTCTCTCCAACAGGGCCCTAAAGGGGACCCAGGATTCTCTCCAGGACGGGCAAAACGTGGAGAAAAGGTATCTTCTTAATTATAGAAAAATGTTTTGTCTGTCCCATTTTTTGTGAAGCTTTGTTTAATATGCATTTTTATAGTTCTTGCTATTTTGCATTCTTAATTTTTCCCCCCCAATTCAAATTTGCTTGCCCTAATTATTGGACTTAAATTTACTTAGATGCTAACTCACTTCCAGGATCCATTCCTTGACTCGTTGAGTTTGAACTTGGCCATTAATTGTGAAATAGTGGATCTCTTTACTGTCATTCCTGAGGAAGGAAAAAAACCCTGAGATAACTTTCCCTACATCCCCATCTGCAACAACCATGAAAATGTGCATCTTTTCCCCTCTCCATAGCATTTGAGATGCTCCAATTCTTATTCAGGATATGCCATCATGTGGCTGTGAAGTTCCAAGAACCCAATGAGAATAGCTGTATTTCTCTATGCATCTTTCAAGGTGCCTTTTACACATGCTAGATTTATGCAGTGTTTTACACAGTGCATACCACAGGGGGGTCCTGGTTCTTGGTTGAGGATTGTTGGCATAACAGTAATGCAAACAATAAACAGTAATAGTTAAATATATATATTAATTTGAGGAAAGGGTTACCTCAAAAATTGCATAGCTTCTTCACTCCCATTTATGTTGGCTAAAAGTAAATGTTGTGAGGTTGTGAACTAAGCCTGTTCCAGCCATGATTTGGCCACGTTGCTGGAGCAGGCTTGTTGTACCCAGTGGTTGCACTTGAGGAACTGTTGGCTTTTATTTTCTTCCACTAAAAAAAATCCAGTAAAAATCTATGCCTAATCAAACAACATTAGATGCTTCTCCATACTAAAGATCAAAGAGTGAAGGGGATATCTGAAGTCCTACATGTTTATAGGCCTGTGTCATGCTCTAGTGAAACGTATTGACTCTGATGTTTGTGTTGTACAGGGCGATGCCGGCCCCATAGGCTTCCCAGGCCCCCCTGGGATCAAAGGCCAGAAGGTAAGATTCATTTCCATTTTCGTGTAACTTACCCTGGCCCAAGTGGCTGTCAGGTGGATGTCTGATGGACAAGAGGCAATACAATGGCTTTAGGCTTGCTGTTGGTATTGTGCCTGTCTAGGCACAGGTAAACATGCTGTTAGCTCATTGTGATCTCAGAAACTACTTTCAAAGGATTGAGAACAAAGTAGCTGTGAAGTAGCCCAGCTAGAAGAAGAAAACTGCAGAAGAATCAAGTACTTCCATCTTGATTTCTACCTCAGCACTACTGAGGAATTATTATATATTGATATATATTTAATAGTATTATATCATAGTATTATAAATTAATTATATAATTCAATAAATGTCTATTAGANTTTCCAATGTTCTTGCTCATCCAGGTAAGAAGGAAGATAAAAGTCCTACATGTTAATTAACGGTGTCCCGAATTCTTTTTTTTCACTTGCTTTTAAATCAGCACTTATAAATTTCTGTCTATCAGTCCAGAGACTTCACAAAGTGAAAGGCCCCTCTTTCCCCCTCCCCAAAACGAGCCTTTTTCACTGTACTGAGGGCGAGTACTCACCTCTGCCAGCCCAAGTACTGGGGGGGGGTTGTCAGCCAAGGACAGCACTCCCGGGCATTACCTTGCCTGATGTCATGCTGATACTTTAGAATTACTTGAGTACCTGTGTGGTTGCAGGTGCTTTGCAATGACATTGGTAAAGATTTTTACAAAAATTGGCCACCATTTTTGGGCTAGCTTTGTTCCCTCTCTCATATGTGTTTAACAGTAAATCAGGAGAACCTGGGTCTACAAAATCCTGATGAGATTCACATACCAAAGCAGAGCATGGTAAGAAATGTTGAAGGAAAAAACTTTTTTTGCATCCTGAGAAGGGCTTCATCTGTCATTTTGTATTTACTTTTGCATCCTGTAAAAAGGGTGGAGCAGATCAATAAATTTCAAAGCAGTACGCATGGTTGTATCAGCATTATGTTACTGAGTATCTCCCACTGCTTCTTGTACAAAGCTCAATATTCCTTGAGCAGAAGGAAACCAGTTCTGCAGGGGAAGAATGGTATTTCTATTTCTTAGTATATTTGGGCTAAGAGTTGCTAAGTGAAGTCTTAGTTGTGGAATAAACATCAGCAAATAAGATGGAATGGAGCTATGAAAGAAAAACAAAACCAAACCATTTGCTGATGAAGAATTTTTTCAAAACTGAAGGCAGTATGGTGACAGCATGGAGCTGATAAGGAAGCATTGCAAAGGCTCATGTCAGAGCACATGGGAGTCCACTTACTTGCTAGACTTACTCTATGTTCAGCAAACTTTTTAGGTGATACTTTTTCAAAGACTAATATCTCTCTGTAGCTGATGGTTGTAGCATTAGTCATAACACTTCACCTACTGATTTTTACAGGTTACAGAAATTTTGTGGCTCTCTAGAGTAATCAACAATGTTGTGCTAGATCTATTTTAATAACAAATGGATAGAAATTCTAATAAAACACAATGGGTAGCAGCGAGATGGAAATACACAGCCTGAATAGTCCTTGCTGTTATATATACAGACTGTCTGTCATACAGACAATTCAGTCTGCGTCCCACTGTGCTGTATATGGTAGAAGTCAGACACTAAAACTTATTACATTTTAGTTGGCAGTAAATATTTTTTCTCTCACGCAGACCAAAGTATTCTTACAACGTGCTGTGTTTTTGAAATGTGTTTGAAGTCTGTGTTGCTGTAATTGGAAGCTTCAAACTGTTCTCTTCCAGCTTGAGCTTTTAAGTCAGACAATCTTTGTTAGAAATTGGAAGGTAATTAATTTTTCAAACTAGTGTATGTGAACTTTTATTCTTCTTATTTATTTTCATCTTAGAGTAAACCACATCTAATTTATATGGGTACACTCAAGAATACAAACTCAAGCTAACAAAAATCTAAGAATTTTAGGAGGATTAGCCAAGTCACAGGAAAAGAAACGCCTGTGTGTAAACTCTCATTGGAATGATACTAATTTTAACATGGTTTAGCTTCGTTCCCTAGCACTGAGTGAAGCAGAATGAATTAATGCTATGCTAACTCTGAATAAGGATATGGGTTTACTACTCTGTGTATGAGTTCAAAGCAGTTTTGCTCTGACAGCAATAAGATGCTGTTGTGCAGAAACATGCACACCAGTAATCAGTCCTTCATATCACAGCTGCTTGTGTGCCTTCTTTGGAAACTGTCCATACAGGTATTAACTAGCTAAACTGACCCACTTCAAGACTAAATTGTAATAAACTTTGAGTGTTTCTGTGTGTAGCAGCATTTGCTTTCTGTTTTTCCTACTACAAAAATAAGAAACTACTGAGAGTTCTCTTGTAACGACGCCTGCTTTAGTTGATTACTTAAGCATAGAGAGAGGATAAAATTCATGAAATACAGAGATGGTTGGGGCTGTAAAAAAACTTCAGTTAGTTTTCTGAGGCACATTTTGAAAGCTAAAGAGGAGTTACTGGCTTACTCCAAAATTGTCACCAAGCAAAACAATTTTATAATTTAATCTCATATATGATAATAAAATTAATTTAATGCACAAAATACTGCCATGGTCGTGCAGAAGCTCACCAAAAATTTGGATTACCTGATCTGCTGAAATCAGTTGCAGAATTTCTTCTTATTACAGTGAGTCTTAAGTCTCTATTGAGTGATGAGTATCATCCTGCCGCAAGGCAGCCAGATGTTTGACATCAGCCAAGACGCTCCTGCTGCTCAGTCAATGTCTTTGAGTCCAATTTTATGACAGATTTCTATCCAGAACGAGGATTGTTTTGGTATTTCTCTTTAAAGCTGTAGCTTTTGGCCTTGTGTATTCCCAGTACCTCTTGAAAAGGATGTGGAGGCCAGAAACTTGGCTTTTGCACTAATCATGCAACTGTTAGAGCCTCCTTTTTAGGCCAGATTGTCTGGGTATGCTTAGTACAGTGTAAAGACATTCAAGGGGAAGGTTCCCCTTTCAAGTGTACTAATGCAGATGGCAGGTTCCAGCTCTATTTTTAAATTTTTTTTTTTTTTTCTTTTTTTTCTTTTTCTTTAAAAGCTAAACTATATCTGAGTAAGGTTGGCAGTTTTGTGATTCCAGCACCCAGGGAAGATTTCTGGGATGATGCTATTTTCCCTACCAATATAAGTTCCATAGTATAAGAGCTGAAATTTGTTCTGTTAATTTAAAAAAGAGTTGTCGTGTGTCCTAGAATAGTCTGAGGTGGTTACTTACACCCCTTCTCCAAACTGCTTGTTCAGAAAAGGCATTGTGACAGGGATTTAGAATGGGGAAATGCTCTGTACAGAATCCTAGTTCTTCAGTTTCAGCAATAATTGGTGTCAGCATCCCATGTACTCATTTGTTTAAAAGAGAGCAAGTCTGGAAGTGTCTGAAAGCATCCTAATGTCTTGAAATTGTCTAAACTGCCAAGAAGATTTCTTATTGCTTTTCTCTAACTCAGCTTTCATAGGAACAGCTAAATGTAAACCACTTCTGCAAACAGATGAGTCTGGATTTTTTTTATCTTGATAAAGGGAGAATAGAGTAGGAAAAGGAGATCCATGTATTTATTACACGTCTCTTTCTCTACCTGCAGGGTCTTAAGGGTTATCCAGGACTGCGAGGGCCACGGGGAGAGCAGGTGAGTGATAACAGCACAGTACACTGTACTCTGCACATGAACAATTGACAATAGAAGAATGTATGTATGACTCATTGTAAGTGTTCAGTGTAAGCTCCAGGTGTAAATTACTGACTGCCTAAGGGAAATACTGGACTGTTCTTCACTGAGAAGTCGGATTGTTTAGAGGTCAGTGTGGTAAAAAAAGGTCTACATGAAATGAAAAAGACTAGATTGTTTTTAAGCTCCCACACCAGCTTGACAGATGTTGGTGTAAAAGTCTTATAGGAGGCACATTTTGGTTTCTCCTAAACCTCTACTGATTTAATGCATTTTAAATCTCCTAATGTGTAGAAAATACAATAGTTATTGAGTGCTCTTTCTCGTTTCCATGTCAGTTCAAGAAGCAACCTGAATCTAAGTTTCAAAGACATCCAATTGCTGATGTCTTCTATTAGCATGAATAAGGCTCCTAATGACAGAGTAGGTGGAAGAATGAGTCTACTTTTGGATGACCCTGAAAAGGAAACGGTGATGATAAAAAATGATAAACACCTGAGGGGAGATGAAAACTCAAGAGCCACATCCAGGAGCTTCATGGGGTTTATACACAAATCTTAGCTGGATGAGTGGTGATTTTTATTATGGACTCACAGGAATTTTTCAGTGATAACTATACTACAGTAGAGAGATAGAGCCAGTGGAAAAAAAAAAAAGGTGATTAACATCAGGAGAAGAAGATGGAGAGAAGTTCTATGCATTCATGATTAATCTAGTGCTATATTGGCCTGAGTCTTGAAGAAGCAGAACAATTGACTTTTTAAGGACACAAGGATTCTTCTTTAATGAAAGATTCAATGTATTTGTTCAAATACAGCTACAACCTGTGCGGGTACTTCATCATAAGGACCTGTCTCCTATAGCCCTCCTGAATTATTTTTCACAAATAGCATCTGTGTTATTACTATGAAAGTAAGAGGTGCACTGTTGTATTTCACAAAATCTTAGACTTTTCAAAGGATATGTAAGTGAAATTGGTGAAGTTACTTATTTATGATGAGTGAATTTTACGATGTGACTGTCTATCTTGCTTTAGAAAGTCATTTTTCCATAAGCTTAAGCTGCATTATATGACTCAGTGTTGAGACAGAAACTATAAAGAAAACTTCAAACCATGATATTAAATGTGTTTGTTGTTTCTTTTCTTTTTATTTCTTCCCTCCCCACCCCGCTCCCACCACCTGTTTTTTCCACTTAGGGAATTCCAGGAATGGCTGGCAGTACGGGGGCCATTGGTTACCCTGGCAGGCAGGTGCAGTAACTATACTAATGTCTTTGCTTTTTTGTTTGGTTGGTTGGTTTTTTCTCATTTATTCTTTTCAGAAGTACCATATTTAACTCTTTTGAAATGCTAATCATAGAAATGTGTTTGTTTGCATCCTGTTATTTAGTTTTGACACAAACATATTCCCCTGGCAGGGCCCGTGAGGCAACATTGAGTCTTGTGGCTTTTCAACTTCAATGGGTTAGATGCAGTAATGGTGTTCCTTTTTAGAATATATAAATAACATTACCAAAATACCAAATGTCTAAACAATGAATGTCCAAAATACTGAATATTGAAACACTTTACACTCCTCCATAAACCTCATGTGGTTCTATGAGTTTTATCATATTTGTATTTCAAGTCCAGAAGCAATAGGAATCTGCCCGTTTACTGCACTGCTGATGTGATTTCTTCAGCCCCTTAGGGAAACAGAACATTAAAAGATTATTTTTTCCCCCACTGAGATATTTTAGGAAAACCAATAAAGCCAGGGGTTTCTTTTTTAAACACAAGCACTTATATAAATATTGATTTTGAGTTTTTTTGTTTACATACACAGTAACAGCTACTTCAGTGCAATAATACAAATAAGACATAAAGTAGAAATATTCCTTATTTTCCCCATATAAAGGTATATGAGACAAATTGATAGCAATTGACTTTGTGGGTTTTAGTTTGCTTAAAGGGTGAATTTGGCCAGTAGTTCAGTGTATTATTGGATTAGGTCTGTAATGGCTATATATTTTAAAATTCCATTACAATGTTTTACAGAGTAATTTTGTAGAGTAATGGACGATAAAATTTTTGTGTAGACTCATGTAGAATGTTTAGAGCATTTGGGCTACATTTGCTATTCTGACCTTCACTTGAAAAATAATTGGAAATGTGTCCAAATATAAAAGCTCATGAAAAATCCTATGAAATTATGTCACTGTAATGCCAGATCACTGGGACTGGAAAAATTTCCTCCCCCCCAAAAAAAAAAAATTTAAAGTAGTGGAAATTGCAGTCATTGTCAATATGTCAGCCATGGGACACCATTAATGGGAGACCTTTCTGAAAATGGTTCCAGGGGACTACTTGATGACACAGTGTTCAATCCTGGTAATTTCAAGCATGTGTTGCCAGTTTGCAGTTAACAAATGCTGTTGCAGTTCTTCTATGTAGGTCATATCTGGCAGTTTAAAATTAATTAAAATTCATGTATTTTTGTAATAGGGCTTAGCTGGACCAGAAGGTAACCCAGGTCCTAAAGGTGTAAGAGTAAGTAAGCATTTTAAGCATTTGGTATGCATGTCTGTTTTTACCCATACAGTACATAAGAAAGGGGATGAGGAATTTAATTCAGCTCTGCCGGTTGTGTGCCTGCTGAACCACTCTGCCTTTACAGAACCTACAAATGAGAAAACACGGTGTGTCTTTCAAGATACATGTAAGAGTTTGGGATTTTCCCCCCATGGTGAGCTGCATAGAGCCCTTCCTCTCACTTGCATGCAGGCAAGAGAAGCAAGCAGCACTGAGTGTGTGAGCACTGAGAGTGATGAGGAGTAGACATTTCCTGCCTGAAGCATTATTTCCAAAATGGAAGTTGTCAAGAAGGGAGACATATGTGACATTTGCAATCTGTAACAGTTACAGAAGTCAATAAAGGGAAACAGTCTTATATAAAACCCTTGACAGTGATCTTGAGTTTTAGAATTATTCAGCTGTAGCTACACATATCCCAGGGACTGAAGGATCTTAATTCTCTGCACATTCAAGGTTTGCTTTTGATGATTCTTAGAAGTAAAATACATTGGAGTTTTTTTTCTATACGTGCTGGTGCATGTATAAATATTTTTTTCAGACTGACTCTCCCCATCAAGCAGTAGACACATTTCCAGAAAACTGCATATTGCTGGGTACACCTAGGATTTGGAGGAGGCCTTTGCTAGGTGTTTTCAGGCCCTCGGCTCATATACAGTTTTCTGAGCAGTGTGCTGTGTTCTCAAGTATGTATTAAGATAACCTTACTGTATTGCAAGATTTGCTTTTGTACTGTTTCTGTAGTGTAGTTACTAAAAGCCTTTATCTGCAGCAGAGTCTTAAACATTTGTCTGTTTTTTGGGGCTGGTTTTTTTTTTTGTTGTTGGGTTTTTTTTTTGTTGTTGTTTTTTTGGGGTTTTTTTTGTTAATGTCAGTTTCATTGCAGTGATGGGAAAAATTAGTTTGTCAGGATCAAGTGCCAACAGATATTGCACCCTCAGGGACTGTTTGTGTTTCTTCAGTTTATTTTTGCTCAGATTCTCAAGCAGTTTGTCTTGTTCTCCCTTCAACCAACAAGATGTTAAGTGATCCCAGTCACTTCCTGAAAAGTTACTGCTGCTCTGTTTACACAAAGCTAAAAATGACCAATGCATGAGTAATTTTAGGGGAAAACACCTGTCATGCCTTAAGGCAAGTTCTGTATATGAATTCTGAAAGCAGCTCCCAGTAAAACTGATGACACAGCCCTCTTGAGACATATTGCCATGGAGGTGTGTAGCAACATGATCTGAAGTATCTTTAGAGCTTCGTGTTTAAAACATCCCTGTAATCAAACAGTGCTCTGCTTCTCAGCTGTTTTAAGAAACTGTAGAAAGTAGAAGTGCCTGTGTTTTCCTTACTCTCATTAGGTCTGGATGACAAGAAGGGTACTGTCTTTCATAATTTAAAAAAAAAGGGTCAGCCTTCAAGAAATGAAATAACACAGTTGGAGGACTGGAGAGAGATATGAAAGCCAGGAATTTTTTTAGTAACTAATAATATCTTTGTTTTGGTCTGGGGTTGAATCTGGTAGTGCAGAACCCATCTCTCCACACAGCTGAGGAACAATGGCAGAGAAATGCATTGTAACTGAATTTATTCTTCTTATATTAAGATAAATTCTTGTCTTGTAAGAGCTCTTATATAGCAGTGATCACACCATTATTAAAGATGAGAACATTTTTTCTGATGTATTTCCTGAATAAGGTTAATGTGTGAAATAAATTGCTAATTTCATCTATTCTAATAAATAAGGCATCTGCTGCAACCTTTTCTTATTGGACCACTTTCTTAGTACTTCCTTATTAACTGATTTTTCTACCCTTGTAACAGGAAATTGGTTTTGCTGTTGGTTGGAAAGTAAATCCTAGTCACATTTAAACAGTTAGAGCTTCACTGGTAGTTTCAAATGAGCCTGAATTTAATCCCTGTATTGTGAACCCATAGCTAGCCAATTCTGGCCAACACAAGCAGTGTTGGTAAGAAACATTGTTCTTGTGTTTTTAGGGTTTCATTGGACCTCCAGGTGTGGCAGGACAACCAGGCCCTGAAGGAGAAAGGGTAGGCTTAATGGAACATTAATAAATTGTGGATGTTTGTGTGGTAATGCAATATATGTTGGAATGGGGAAAACTGTACAAGGTATAATGATTCATTTAAGTATTTTTTGCTAAAGGCAAAACTAATATGAAGAAGATCAGATAAATAGGTCATATCTAATTAGTCTAATGAATGAAATGCACTGGTGCTGAAGTTAAATGGAGAGCAGCTGTAAATTATTATTTTACTCTAAAACTGCAAGGATTAGGATTATTTTTGTTCTTACCAACATTTTTCATTGAAGCAATTTCATTCAGTCATTTATTACTATTTATCTCTTGTCAGGTGATCTTTGCAGTAGAGCCAGCCATGGAAGTCTCTGCCACTTTGTGCTTGAGCTTTTTCTTATTTCTCTTGAGCACAAAGGCTGTCTGGCCATGTACTCTGATGCAAGTGGGACACAGCCCTTTCTTGTAGTTGTTCTGATATGGCCACAGTAAAGACAAGCTAAGTTTGTGTTTCTGATATAGGAACAATGTGTCTATGTTTCTTTGCTCAAATATTATTATTTTTTAATTTTTATTTAATGCTGGTGCTTCTGGCACCCTCTTTTTTTCAATCGAACAGGTTTAATTATTTGAATTTCAGTATTGAAGAAAAGAAAATTTACTTTTGATGGGTTATTTCTTTCTCAGGGCATCCCAGGCATTCGTGGAAAAAGAGGTCCTAAAGGGAGACAGGTAAAGCGTCTAATACTTATTACAATTCCTGGTGCCAATGTAAATCCACCTATAATTCAATCTGTAACTTTAATCAGCTGAAAAAAGGATAGTTTTATTTTTTTCGTAAGTGACTTTCTATTTCAGTTAGTACTTCACAAAAGTGCAAATTCTTTGCAGGTTATAACAACTAAACCTTCTGAAGTGTGGAAGGCTTACCATTAGGAGCCTCGTGGCATGTTACTGATATCAGCTGTGAGAAGGGTTAAAAGGTGACAGAAGCACATAAATATATGCTGTAAAATTGGTGTTGGCACAGGGTGCACATATGATGCAAGTTTTGTAAATGTGATTTTGGTGTTGGTTTGGATGAAGATCAGCGATTTTTAATTTCTGATATTTCTGGAATATGGTAAATTAAATCTGTCCTCTGCTTAACATGTATTTCTACAGCTGAGAAGAAACACAAATCTGCCAAGTATACATTATCAAGGTCTACATGTTTCCTGTGGTATATCTTCAATGCTAAATGTTTTGTTTTCTGCTGCAACCATATTATTTCAGGTCTTTGAAGCTATCCAGGAGTTTCTAATTTTAACTCTTGTGGTTTGAGGTTGGAAACCATGATAATGTTCTCCAGTTGTGCAGTGAGTTGCACTCAGCAGTTCAAATGGCCTTCACGTAGCATGTTGAACAAGCTTGTTCAGCAGCAGTAGTGTGATTATCATCATTTGACCCTTGATGTGTGCTAAGAAAGTTGTGGAGGAGTCTGTTTAATTGATTTGTTTTCTGTGTGATCTAACACAAGTCAAAGAAGCCACTAGCCTACAAGAGCTGCTTTGATGTAAAGAAAGACAAGCAAAGTGTCCTTAAGTTGATAGACTGCTTTCTGAGGCTGCTGTCCAGTTGTTGAGGTATAAAATCAAAGGAGGAATCTGGTTTTGAATTTATCTGCTAGAAGGACAGGGTGGTCCTATGCTTGTTGACCATATTGTTGTTTGCTTATAGTTTGAATCAAATGCTACTTTGTGCATCTGAGTGTTGGGCAAGAAGGGCTCTGTGCCATCAACACCTTGCAGTAGCTGGCACTGTCTTGTGCTGGTGAGTCATGTGCAGCATTTAAGAGGGAGAACCTGGATGAAAATCAAAGGCTTGTGCTGAGTGTGGAATAGGAAGAGATGTCAGCAGAGTATGCTAAAAATGTATTTTGCATTATACTGTCATTCTCCATGGCAGGTTTCACTGGGGCTTCTGACTGCCAGTGTAGTTGTTCCAATCCACAGCAGTTACTTAGTGCTGTGCATGCTGTGGGTGAGCAGTTGTATTTCCATTTATGATCAGAGCACAGTGCCAGGTTAAGGACTTTTATTTTTATGAAACAATTCAGATATGATTCACATAGGTGACAGAACACCAAAAGCACCTCTGCACAGTGTCTGTGGTTACCTTAATTCCATACTGATTTCTTTGTAATGTTGTAATTTCCTCAATCCAAGGTTCATTCCAAATCCCTTCTGTGATCTATAAAGTACTTGTTTGACTAAAGGCTACTAATGTAGGGACCAAACTAGGAGAACAATCACATGGGAACCTGGCTTGAAGTACTTTGCTGGATCACAGTCTTAGGGAACGTTTGTAATTTTAACCCCAAACAATGATGACTGTAATGACAGGGTCTTTTGTCACAGCACTCTGGAGGTAACGACACTGGTGCTTTGGGGCAGAGCACTGTCACTACAGGAAATTTGGCATGGGAATTCTGTAGTGCCTGAACTCAGGCTCCTCACCTTTTGTTCTAGGGTGCAACTTATTTCTGTGAGAAAAAAACCTGGTCTGACTGTCAGGGATCTTCATAAGAGAAAATAGATCCCAAATATAATTTCCTTTTTGGAAAGTAACTTTTAACATATAAGAGAAGTGAATCATACAAGGAATTGTACACTTAAAACTCACAAAATACTGCTACTCAGCAGGTTTTTATTGAATAGTCGTTCATATTTGTAACATTTCTGGCATATTTGAAATGGAACAAAATATCCAGTTGCTGAAATCTGTATTGTGAAAAGTATACAGTGAGGATTGAATTTTAGATTAGTTTTGCATGCAATAGGCTTTTAAGAAAATACTTCACATTAGAAGTATATGTATTCGATTTCTTTCCATTTTATGATCATAATAAAAAATTTGGCTAGTTCTGCAGTATTTTTAATGCATTGTCTGTACTGTTAGTATGATGCAGTTTGCTTTTACATACACATTTGGGGGATTATTTTTGCATAGTTTTCTTCTGTCTGTGGTTAGTTAAAACCAGTTGTCAGTGTGTCAGGACAGACCTTGGAAATTTTACCAAGAATTTATTAATCAAGTCCATTGTAATTGTAAAAACAGTTCAGATTCTGTTTTATATTAAAATTATGAATAGTCATAATTTGTATGCTTTATAGTAATGTTAATAAAACACTTGTTGCACAGTAGTATTATTACATTGCTTCCAATTTTAGACTTTTCTGACTATTCATTTTGCTTTGATTTTATTACTAAGTTTTTTACAATCGGTTAAAAGGCAGATGCTGTTGAGAATGGGATTATGATGACTGCAGATAATTTGTCCTGTTTGTAACTCTTGCTGTACTGGACAATTATGGCTATAGATTCTTATTTGTAAATTTTGTGATCAGATCCTGAATAAAAAATTCATTGTTGTAAGAGGAGTTACTATGTTTTGCTTTCCTGAATTTTCAGAGAGAAAGCAGAAAAAGAATCTCCAACCAAAATCAATACAAAAAGCACTATAAGGAGTGTCAAGCATGTCTCAGATAAATTCACATTATCATGCATGATGATTAGAATTAGGAGCTAACAAGTTGTTTCTACATATTTTGGCAGTATGTATGCATATATATATATATATATATGCAGAAAATGTTGCCTCCATTTTTATAGAATTTTGGTTTAAGTTGTTACTAATGCTGAATATGGCTTAAGCAGTGGTTAAACTACTTTTGTTTATAATATGATTTTTTCCAACTTCTTGACACAGTTTTATATTGTCTTCCTGACTGCTGTTCATATAATAGTGTATGATAATGCATATCCCCCATTCCAGTAAGGAAAGACACTGCTGTACCAAGTCCTGAGCTGGACAGCTATGTGGATGTCTTCAAAAAAAGGTAGTTGAAAAAGGCCAAATGAAGTGTACCTTTGACCTGCAGCAGGTTTGAACATGGTCTTAGAAAGGTGAAAGGTTAATGCCTCCCAGTACTGTTCCTGATACACAGGGCGAGATAAAAACATATTGAAACATTGAAAAGACAACAAGTATTTAATGTGAAAATTATTGTAAGGGTGGAATTTGCTCCCTTTCCCCATGGAGATGGATCAGTAATGCTCTGATGCTTTGTGGCTGATCTCTTGAGGTCAGTGTGTCTCTGTTACCTCAATACTCTGATAATACTGTGTGAGATTTTTCGAGTCCAGGAAAAGTCTCTTTCCTTTGAGTGCCTTAGCTTGGATTTTTCCAGATAGAATCCCTTTCCAGCTTAGTAATTTCCATATAGTCTTTTCCATGGGCCTTACACTCTAATTAAAAAGGATTTTGACTCATCTGTAGGTCTGTACTACATCCATTCTCCTAACTTCATACAGTGATAACTATCATGAAAATACTGCAAGGTGTTGTTTCAAACTAGTAAATAGCATGAGTTTCTTCTTAGCTTCATGTGGCTCTTCCAGTAAAATAGTGAGATCTGCCTAAGAAGAAACTGATAAAATTTAATGAAAAAAAAAATAAACAAAACATCAATTTGCTTTTCCTCAGAAATTTATGTGCTTCTGCAGTGGGTAACATCTGAAAGAACTAAAACAATCTTCAAAACCCTTAGAGAAAGGAAGGAAGAAAGATTAGAGCCAGTAAAGTGGTGGAATTCCATTTCATTTTGTTTCTCAAGAAAAAAGTGGAAATACTGTTTCAAGCTTCAATGCTTGACTTGGTAAATCACATTTCTTTCCTTTCCTGATAATCTGGTGTCTCAAGTCAAAACTCTCATAAAATGAATGAGCTTTTACCATGTCTTGAGTTACTGTTTCAGTCTCTAGATGCAGACTAAGGCAAGTGTTCCTGTTGGTAAGGACAGTGTTGTGCTAGAAAGATAAAGAAAATTATTTCTAATGAACGTGTGTCATATTGAGACAGCAACCATTAATATTTGGGGATGAGATAAGGAGGGCAGGAGAGATGTTTTAGTGAATTTTGCAAGTAAGAAGAAACAAAAAATTGAGATTAAAAAACCCTAAAATTGGAAAATAGACTCCTCAAAGGAAACAGTTCCTCTCAAAGGAAACAGTTCAAGTAATATTTGTTCAATATTGCTCTTAAAGTAATTCAGTCATCTGATTTTGTCATATGCTTACATTGTGCATACTGTATCATTTTTTGTTTTAATTTTAGGAGACAAACAGGCATCACAATTCTATTCAATTGAACTGTGCAGCTGAAACTTTCTGCTTTTCCCATTCCTTTATCACCCTTCCTTAATCTACTTGCTGATGTCTTACTTTCTCATACCTATAGGAATCCAGTGTTCTGACCACCCTTCATGTTTCAGGTAATGAAGAATGGTTATTTTTTCTTCTGCTTTAGGGTTTTCCAGGTGACTTTGGAAATAGAGGCCCTCCTGGTCCAGATGGAAGTCCTGTGAGTATTGAATTCTGTGCTGATTAACATGATAAAATTTGTAACACTCAGTATTAACTCCCCTCATAGATAAAAAGGAGACTTTTGCCTCAAAAGAAATGTTTTGAAGTCCACACAAAAATTCTGGCCTGTTAAATTTTCCAGGAAATTAGTAGGAAAATACTATAATAAGTATAAAAAAGAGCAACAAAAAAATTCAGAAAACTGCTGAAAGAAGGCAGTTTACACTCCTACATGTGCTGACTGCCTTGAGAATCAGATCTCTTGCTGTCCTCATTGCATTACATTGATGAATGTTTTGTCTTCAAAAATTCTTGCATGGGATTTGATTTTACATTGTTTATTTAAACCATTATTCTAAGATCACCTTAGCAAAACAGGATTCTGCCTACGTGTAAAACCCTGGCTTTTGTATGCATATGCTGTTGATAGTTGATTTCATCCTTTGAAATGTTACTGAAAACAATTATGTTAGTATGTCATTTAGTGCTTTATAATCAGTATGATAACAGCTTTGTCCTTGGCAGTGTGTGCAGGGTAAAGTGCTCTTGTAGTATGGCATTCAAACTGTGCCACAGTCACGTCACTTCACTGGCTGCCCTCAAAGGAGCTTTGCTATCTTGCTGTATTTGTAGGGAAACTCTGGCTGCAGACTCCAAACTCAGGTTTCCTTTGGTGTCAGAAATCAGTGAAAGGCTTTGGGCATGACAAGGGAACAGTGATAAGCGCTGGGTAAAGGAGCAGCTGATTTAAATCATCCTATATTGTTGGATGCTCCTTTGGAAACTGCAATCAGTTTGCATCTGAAGATTTTTCTGATATGGACCAGAGTCAGCAACTGGGCAGAGATTGTTTCGTTTTTGAAGGGCTCCCCTGACATCTGTCTAAGAGACTTGTTTTAGAAAAGCTTACATGAATTTTGCTGGTGGGTTATCAGCATTTGGTGCCAACATTTTGGAAATAAGGAAAAGAATATTTTGCGTTTCTGGTCCCTGAGGCAAAGTTTTCCTTGTTGGAATGTCAGGTGATGTCAGTATAGTGCTTTTCATCTTGAAAAACCTGCTAGGGTTTGTGAGTGTCACCAGCTGCTTTGCAAATGATATTAAAATGTTAGTTCTTCCTTCCCCTCCTGATACTTCCAAGTCTCCCTCCATTCCTGATAAAGCAGATATTGTCTTTCCACCAGATCTGCGGAACAGTACTTTAATAGAAATAAACTCAGAAAGCCTGGATCTGAAATTACAGACTTGCACTTTACAAAGGCGCCTGTTTTAATGCAAACATTTGCAAACAAGTTCCATCTAATCTGCCAAGACAGCTGCTGATCTTTCTGCCTTCTTAGACAGGCAGCAAGCCCTCTCCTCTCCTCCCCCAGAGCTCACCCTGCAGGGCTTGTTCAGGCAAGGGGCCAGAGCTGCAGCTGCAGGGGGCTGCAGTGCTAATGGGATCGTTACAGAGCCTGTTCCTGAGCTGGCAGTGGAGAGCAGGGGCTGCCTGGGAGGCCTGTGGTGGCAGGAACGTGAAGGGAAGACATTTCTTCCCGTGTGCTGACTTGACACTAATGACACTTGTCTCCACACCTGATTTCTTCTGCTCAACTGACTGATGCCATCCTTTATTTCCACAACACCCTCCCAGTTCTCTGAGGGTGTCAGTCTGCCTTGGAGGATGTTGCTGGAGTATTCAGCTTCACCTCTGGTTAGTTCGGTGCGGGTTGGAGAAGGTGCGTAGGCACCAGAGGAGGGAGGAGAGCACAGAGATGTCCTCTGGGCCATGTCCAAGTCATGCCCAGTCGGACACCTTCAGAATGGGCTTAGATTTGCTTGGATAAAACTTCCCCTTCACTGTGTGTGCCAACAGTCTGTGGTGAACTGTGTGTGTGACATGGAGTAGCAGGTCCCAGGTGCTGGGACACCATGCATGAGGCATGATGATCTGCAGGGCTACAAGTTTCATGCAGGGCAAAGAGACTTGGTAACTTTTTCTGCAGTGTTTTAACCTCTTCTGACTTAAACTTCAGTGTGACAGAGGCAGTAGTAGAGTACTGTTGAGTTTGTAACTCCTTTATAAAGTACAAATACTGTAGTTTGTATCAAGAATAAATTTTTCATAAAGAGAGTGTAAGTTTTGAAGAGATCTTTCAAGGAATCTTAATAACTTTGGTTTTCACTCTCAAAACCAAATTTTTTTGTCTTCCTCCCACTTTAACTATTGTGGTTTAAAAAAAATCTCATATTCCTCCATTAACAGCAGGAATGATTTCATATGCAAATATCTGGAGATTGAGTGGCACAATCCAGAGATTTTAATAAGCATGTTCCCCTTATGCAGTGATAAAGCATCCCTCTTTGGGAACTCTCTAAAAATCCCAAATTACTTGCTTTGTAGGTCACTTTTGTTAATCTTATCAGTGAGGTTTATTTTCAAATGGTAAAATTCAGATAATCTAAACTAATTTTCTTTGAAGGGAATTGTTGGTGGTGTTGGTCCTCTTGGATTTCCAGGACTAAGAGTGAGTACACTTTTATTACTTAATTTGATATGGTTTCATTAGAATATTTGTTGTGGTGCTCAGTGTGGAGTCACACACTGTAGTTGTATCAACACAGTTGTGCCAGGGCTCTGTAACATCAGTGAGTCCTACAGGAGGTGGGAAAGAGTGATGCTTTCATCCAGTGTAGTCTTACTCTCTTGTTTTTCAAGTAGTTCATGTATTTACTTGTGGAGGATCCCTGTTTGATTTTTGACATCGTCTCAATTCTGCCTGGCTATGCAGCCACGTTCATAACGTGGGAGAAATGGCATGTTTATATTGAATTAAGAAAGCCATGATTGTCTCCAGTGTTTGCTTTGTGGGTTTCATTTAGTATCTGCAGATCTGAAACATTCTTGAAAAGTTTGTTACTTTATGCTGATGGTCATCTGACTTTTTCTTTGAAGTACGAAAGTTGAGTTCAATTATTATTAAACTTTTAATTACATGTTTATAACAAAAATTATTCCTATAAGTCATCCCTTGCTGCCTAATTTGGATTGTTATGGCATTGCCATAGTGAAAACACAAGCTTGGTCAAGAAACCTTTGTGGCCTCCAGCCTTCATCATGCAAACATGACTTAGTGTTCTTGTCAGCTGACATATTCGAGCCAGTTGAAGCACTCATGCTGCTAGAGGCTGCACTCTCGAGAGTTTGATTTTCTTTCTTACGTGACTGTCTTTGGAATTTTATGTCAGACTTTGATAACTGTACTAATGTATCTAGCTTTTTAAAAAAGCCTACTATATGTTGCTTCTAAAAAGATACTGTTACTGATTATTTTGACTAAAACTTGGTAGGTTTGCCCTACATAGAATTGATGAGCATAAATGTTTATGGGGTCAAAGCTCCATTTGCCTTCTTGCTGAGTTGCAGTCATTTACAGAAAGATTGAGTGTCAGTAATATATTGTGAAATAATTTTCAATCACCAGTCCAAAGCTCTTACCACTTGTACATAGATGAAATATAACCATAATGAGAGCTTTTTCTTGAGAAAAAAATCAATGGCATATTTAGATTTTGAACAGCAAGCATGAAATCAATAATTTTTTTGTGTGCAAGCTCCATTTGAGTGGCCTGTCTTCTCTTGATTATACATGGGACTCACGTGGTTCAGCAACATCACATTGGTTATTCTGGTTTCCTCTTTCCAGTCAAGTAATTGGAAGACCTGTGCTTTGCTGCAGAGTTTCTTTAAGAGGGACTCTCTAGCTCTTTAAACCATAGCAGAATTTCACTGAGACCCTGGGGGATCTTCGGGTGAACCCACTATTCCCAAGTACAGTGTGAGTGGTGCAGCCCTGCTCCTTGAGCACACCTGCTCTCCAAATGGATTTGTGCTCCCTGGCTTCAGTTCACATGGCTCTTCTCAGACAGATACTAGTGGTCATCCAAAACTGACTAAAGAGCTACAGTCCTCAATGTTTGCTTTAAAATACTTAGTCAATTACAGCACATTATACTATTACAAGATGCAATGTTGAACATGAGATTAAATATATTTTTCTGGCAGAAACCAACAGCATTAATTCAAGTAGCTTGTTCAGCCCAACAGTGTGCAGTGTTAAGAGCTAGTCATATTTCTTTGTTCATGAGAACAGTGGCAAAATGAGAAGCCATCAGCAAACTAGAGTAGAATATTTCCTTCATTCTATGAGTTTTTTTCAATATACAAAGCTGTTGCCAAGTTCAGAGTTTTGTCTGGCTGAGCAGTTAGTCTCTCAAGACTTAGTGAGGCCATGAGTGTTAATAAGATAAAGAGTTTCAGGAAATATACTGCTACAGTTACCAGAACCAGTTTTTCTTTTTAATTTTTTTTCCTTAAAAAAATCCACCTAATACTGGGAAAGTATTAGTTTTCCTTTTCTGCTATCTTATCATTTTGGCAGTCAAAAGCAATTTAATTTTAGTTTCACTTATCACATGGAAGTGGTGGGAAATGTACACGTTATGTAGCTGGAGAAATTTTGGGGTTTTATATATGAGCAAATTTGAACCAAACTGGTAAGCATGTGCTAACATATGGCAAGGCTCTTGTAGGTGGAGAATGATTAAAAAACCCGTTACACTTACTAATTCGACACTTTTCTTATCAGTGACATAATTTTTCAATTTTATTTCTGTGTAGTTCCAGTTCTTTGCTGTTAATTAGGTCACTCTATATATCTGGAGACTGTCACAGGAGTTTAATGAAACTGAATGTTGTAAAGCTGTTTTGGAACTTCCTCACATTGCTTTTGTGAGCTGAATGTCCCAGCTCAGTATCCCTCTGTGCTTTTTCAATCAATGTTTTTGCCATAAGTGTATGTCTCAGCATAGTGTCACTAGTGCAGAAGTGCCTCGCTGAACTAGAATATGTAGCACAAGTGAAAGACAGCAATGTAAACAATTTATGTTGATTGCCTAGCATGACATTGTGTAATTTAGGCAGTCATGGAAAGCTAAAGCAACATAGAGTGGCAGTTTTCTTGGGAGCTCTACCACGTGCCATTGAGACACTAAGTGATCGGTCTTCCTTCTTCTTCAGTGAGCCATGAGCCTGATGATGACTGCAGAAGAATGTTATTGCTAATATTGCTGAAAGAGTCTCCAGAAAACAATGAATGTGTGCTGAACTGGTCATGCATGGATGCCCATGTCATCTTTTCTATACCACTCTCAGCAAGTGGCAAAAGATATTTGCGTTAATATGTGTTGATAAATTCTTGCATAGTTACAGAGATAAAATATTGACTTTTTATTTTGGCTTGGTTTTTTCCCCCAGTGGTAGAATAGGCAGAAAGAAGATAGACTTTCCCCTTTTGTATTATAGTTTTAACTATTGCTAAATCATATCCTATGTTTAGCTCACCATTGTTCATTAATATTGTTGCTGTTGCTGTGTTGATCCTGTAAGATTCTTAATTATTTTTTTTTTTTATTTGTGGTTCACTTCTCTTTTTCCTGTCATAAAATTTCCCTTTTATTCTGCCATATAAATGCCAGAAAGGAGAGTTGTAGTAAGGGCTTCGAAGGTACATGAGAACAGAAAAAGTTAGCGCGCCCATCATAATGTAGGCTTAATTTTGCACATCTCCTTTTTTTTCCTTTTTTTATAACTTGTACAAATCACTGATAGATTATAAATCCTAGTAAAAGGACCATAAAAGTCCATTTTAATGGCCCTACTCATCATGGAATAATTTCTTTAAGTCTTTAAGTGTTGGTATGTAACCTTAAGGACAGCAGGCATGGCCGCTGACTGTGCTGCTGCAATACAAACCAAGCTTCCTTATGCTGCATAGACTAACGTGCTGTCATCTCCTCTTGAATACACAGTCTACAGGAGAAGAAGCAAGTTTGGTTTCTTGTGTTTCTGCTTGTGTTTTTGGGAACTCTAAAGGTGGAGGAGTTTTGATATAGACACCTTTTTTCCCCATGTAATTAATACAAAAAAGATCTTGGTTTCTCTCAGTGGCTTAGAAAAATTTCACATTTTGTTACGAGTCTTTAAGTTATTCCACTTTATCAAATGTTTAATGTAGTCACCTTTCTTGCTGTTTGATAGGGAGGCATTGGGCCAGCAGGACCTAGTGGACCATCAGGAATTCCAGGGCCCACGGTATGGTATTAAATGATTCCATAGCCAGGTGCCTGTGCTACTTTCCAAATTATATTTCAACATGGGATTTGTCTTCTTTATTTTAACAGGGTTTCCCAGGGAGTGCGGGACAGCCTGGAATGAAAGGTGATAAGGTGATTTAAATATTTTCATTATCTTAGAGATATATAGTTCTTTCAGACTCTCTTCATTAAATTTTAAACATAATGTACTTGGCAAAGCCTTCACCTTTTAATTTCTTTTCTCTTCTGACTTTTATTTTTTGAAATTACTTCAGTGTCATGATCTGGCATTTTATTTCTGTATAGAACAGTGACTACTGGACATAACAATATCCAGGCCTACAGGGTTTCCTGGAGGGGGTGTTTCATTGCAGCATCTTGGATTGTCAAAGACCTGTTAGATTAATTTAATATTTAGTATTTAAAATTTCTCATTCTCT
>VXBX01000361.1:324531-403657 GCA_013400415.1 Scytalopus superciliaris
TATATATATATGTATAAAATTATATATTGTTTAGGGTGAACATGGCCTTGCAGGAGAGCCAGGAGACCAGGGGTACCCAGGAGATAAGGTAAGCTGTAATTGTACTGTTTTTCAAAATTATCCAATTTCAACAACTTCAGTCTTCTGAGTCTCTTAAAATGCAACAGGTCAGTTGGATAAAAGTAGAATGCAGTAGTAAGTTACTGGGTATCACTGAATTAACTTTTTTTTTTTTAAATGCTGTGCTAATTAAAACTTAATTATGAAATGTGGGAACAAAGACAAGTAAAGGGCACAGGCAGAATTCTTGCAACTCTGTTTAGAGATGCATCAAATGAGAAAAGAATTATGGTGTGATCTGAATCTTGTAAGAAACTATTGTAAAAGGTCTTTTTCCCTTGAACCTTGAGATTCATCTGCAGCTCACCTGGGCCTGGTGTGTTCAGCAGCAGCACATGGTTTGGCAGGCTCCTTCATATCATGAAAGTGAGATAAATAAGGATCTTCTTTCCTGTTTGGCTAGTACATCAGAAGTCACGGAAATAGCACATCCTGTGAGAACTTTTTTGATGCAAGTTGAATGTTAGAAGACAATTCTCATCCTACCGAATTATTTTGAAGCCTGTTTCAGGTGGCAAAATTCAGGAATCTATAATTTCAAACTCAGCAATTTATTTGCATGTGTATTTAATAGCTTTCTTTTTTTTCAGGGTGCTCTGGGTTTACCAGGACCCCCAGGGATCAGAGGAAAACCAGGACCCCCAGTAAGTTTACACATCAAGTTTTGCCCTCAATATACTACTCTGTGTTGTCATATTTGATACTTTTGTGATTGTTATATGTAATCCTCTGGAAGCAACCTGATTCAAAATGCATGAAGAATAAGGTTTAAGATGTTTTTATTTCTAGTGACTGGTTTTAGTGAGTCAGATCTTAAGATGCCAGTTTTTATTACAGAGATCAGTATATGTATCAAATTTTAGTAGAGGAATGGTTAGGATATTAGATATTCTGTGACTGTCACGTTGTGAGGGAACAGACATGTTCATAACATTTGAAGCAAATCCACTGAGAGCTTTGGGAACTGCCAAGATGACCATTTGGACTAGCTGGATTTGGAGAGAGTGTGTGAAATGTCATTAACAGCAGCCAGTCATTTCTCACAGGGATGGGAGTAGTCATGAATTCCAGTATTTATTGATTTTTAACAACTTTAAAGATATCTGTGCAGTGCTGTTGCTTCTGCTGGGTTTGTAAATGTTGAGGCAGAAAAGGCATGCAGCACAGGGTGACCTGGCTTTTTCCTCACCTGTTTTTATCTGTCTCTTTTCAGCGTATAATTAAAAGCTGCCAATACTCACTCCAGTGTCAATTTTCCCATGTGCAATCTAGCAACTGTCTGATAAGCCAACTTGTCATAGGCCCTTAGACTGGATTAAAAAAAATACTTTTTTTGTCTGAACAGTTGTGGACTTTAAGCACAAACTGAATGTGACCAACTTTGTTACTTATATTAAATTAAACTATGAGACCTCAGTCCTGCAAGTAATACAGTTTAAGCTTTGTAGAATAAATTTACAATAATAGTTAATGTTAAAAAATTTTTAAAAATATTTTCCAGATCAGACCTTAATTTTGCTCAAGGAACATCTAGTTATGGCAGCAGAAAAGTTGTGAAAATGTGGAAGTACAGATATAACTTAGAGAAATATTTTGGCCTGTTTTCACATGTGTAAATGTTTGTATATAATGGAGTAACTATAACATGTGGATAGGACCTAAATTTACTGTTACTAATCACAAAACCACCATTTCTTTGTCCATGATTGCATGCTTAAAATATATAGGGGAGTATGTAAACCAACATCTATAACCGTTTCTTTCTGGGCTTTTAAATAAGATGTAGTTTTTATTGTGAAAACAGCTATATTTCAAGGTGCGGGGGAGGGGTGTGTGGGGAGTCTGTGTGTTATATGACTATTTGTACCATCCCAAAACTCCCAATTTTCTTTGTAGAAAACTAATGTGAATTTTTTTTTTTGTTGTGACTTCAAAGAGATATGAAGAACTAGTCTTAATTGAATCCAAAGACAGGCAGTTATAAAATTTCCTGTTTACTGAAAAGCTGTATTGACACTTCTGTTGGCTTTCATGTTAAAATATTTTTAAAATCTTCATAACAACCTGTTGTTAAAAACAAATTATCATCAAAAAAGCTTAATTGTTTGGATTTTTTTTTTAAGGGGAAAACTGGAGATCCGGGACCCCATGGACCATTGGGTCCTCAGGGACCTGAGGTAAGAAATTGCTTCATAGAGGTAAATTGAATGTCATTTCTACCATGGGCTTTCAGGAAAAACACTGTGGTCTGTACTGGAAAGGCATATATGTACACACACATATTTGATGGAGGGATGAAAGCATGAATTACAATTTGTTCTTTTTAACCAGCCACCTGCAATGCATGGTTTTTGTGATTTGTTTGATTTGGGATGATGTGTGTTTGTTTGCTTTGGGTTTTCCTTTTTTTTTTTTTTTTTTTTTTTTTTTTTTTTTTTTTTTTTTTTTTTTTTTTTTTTTTTTTTTAATATGTCTGGAAATATATGTCAGAAATTCTCTTTTTTCTGGCTTTACACGTTGGAGAATATCTCCTCAAACCAAGGCTCTATATTCCTACCTTTCTTATGGGAGAAGAGCCTTCCCTGACAGAAACTTCCTGGTAAATCTGTTGTAGCCAGTGGGTATGCAGAAGACACAGAGCCTGTGCATACTGTCCACAGTCCACAGCTGCTGCCCTCCGTGGCTCCAGGTTTTAGACTTTGGGAGCCTCTTCATTATTAGCAGAGGAGGTCCTTGCATAATGTCTTTTCTTTACAGCTTGGGGCAAAGGGCACCTGTGGCAGGCTAATACCAAATTGTTCTTCTCTGAAGCCTATGTCCTGCTGACCCTGATGCCTGTGCTGATAGTCCTTCATAGGTCCTTATTCCAACACATATTCCTTGTGTCTGGGGAAAAGATCATTGTTCTGGGCTAGCACCCTCAGGGCAGATAGGGATGGGAAACTTTCTGTCTGAAAAACTCAGCATTTCCTTTTGCTCAGGAGTGCAGAATTCCTTCATCATTACAAGGCAAATAAAGTACATTATACTGGATAACTAAAACTTGAGTGTTCAGGTTTTGATGGTTTGGTTTTGGGGGGGTGGGGGTGTTTTGAGTAATTGCCTGTGAAAGTTTTAGAACCACAGGTTTAGAACCACAAAACAGTCTTTCTCTTCAGTCATGCAAGATGGATCTGAATAAAGTAGAAGTTTTGCCACCTTTTATTTTATAAAAATGTGGTCACCATATGGCAAAACAGCAGAAATAGAAGGGATGTAGGATAACAGCATACTGGGATTTTCAACAAAATGGAAATACTAGAAGCTCAATAATAAAAGAAATTCAAAATAAGCAGCTTAAAACTGAACCTTGCTTTCCCTGTTACTTGTCTTATAGAAATAAACTAATTGTTGTTGCCAAAAGCTATGTAGACACAACTGAATATATGAAGTGTGAGAAAATAGTGTAGATTTTTCTACAAGAAAAGCCTACTGTCATGTATTTGATCATGTCTCTTCTTCCTAAAACAGTCAGCCTGCTGGTCAGACAGGGCTGCTTTCCTCACCCCTATTTATTATCTGAATGGTCAGACTATCTGTGACCCCATGTAGAAAACAGACATTACATCCCATGCTACATGTTCCCTTGATGTTTCTGGAAATAGAAGAATGTGATGAACTAGCGTATTACAAGGAGAGTACTTTGAATTTGGTATAGACATGGCAATCCATACCATATGCCTTCTAGGAAAGATTGTATTTGGGAAAAAAAAAAAAAAAAAAGGCTATGTTGGGATTTGTTGGGTGTTGCTACGAGCAGGAAGAGCAAGGCTGTGTCTGCCCAGCATCGGAACCTGTCAGATGCTACTTGCAACTATTTCTCTCCACTCTTATTCAATGCTTAAGACAGTGGGGTTTATAAATGTGCCCTGTCTCCATGGTCAAGCATGTTTTGGGTACTTGTGAAATAAGAAACTGGGGATCCTTTGGTCTTTCCAATTACAGATTTGAGTATTTCAGTTCCAGGGCAAAGAATAAGCAGTTATATCCCTGATTCTTCCCATAGAAACTGCTGTAGATCTGGCTCTACAGCAGCTGAAGTCTATAGTTATCTCTGCACATAACAGTGAGGAGCAGGGCTGGCAGATTTCAGTCATCCTCACAGGTTTGTGTTGTTACAAGTGAAGGTCAGCAGTGAACTGCTTCTTAATTCTTTCCTCTGCAGCCTAGGTCACTGGATCAGAGTTGACACAAGTCACCCACCCATAGGCAGGGTCCATTTGAGAACTGCAGTGCTGATGGGCAGGGGCGAGTAGAGGGAGGGACAGAGGTTTTGCGCTCTCTCCCCCTCTGGGCAACTGTACAAGGGTTGGCTGCTAAGTGCATTTTTTTTTTTTTCAGTGCAGAAGTCCTGCAGAGTTGAGCCAAATTCTCTGCTGGGTATGTTGCTGCAGAGCCGGGGTCTGTCGCGTGCCTGAGTGCGTGCTGCTCACAAACCCCTGCATATATTCAGTGAGCGCTTTATGGGGCACGTTCCTCATCAGCTCACACGTTTTGCTGCTTTGTCATGCAGCTGAAAATGAACCGCCAAAATATGAACTTTCTGTTGAGCTTTATTTTATTGGTATGACAAGTGGAAAGTGCTGATGTGATAGTTTTAACCCACAATTTTTTAAACCCACACTGTGTTTACTGTGTACAGTGAAGTGTGTAATGCTTATTGTGAATATGAGTGAAATTAGACAAGTTTTTAACAGGCTTCCACATGCATTCAGAATATTTTATAGTTAAATTTTGCTCTCAGAATCACATTTAATTATCCCCCCAAAATAAGGGTGATAGTTTTCTTCAGATGTGTTTTCAGATGTGCTCTGAGTGTTATAAATAGGTTTCATCTGGAGCTGAGAGACCATTAGTCATTATCCTCAACAGACGTTTTTTCATGTGTGCAGTATTTTGATCTGAAGTGGTGAGCTGATTCCTTCAGGAAGGTGCTCATATGGGATTCAGCTGGTATGTTTTGTGCTCAAGGCAGTAGGTTACAAAGGAAAGGCATACATTCAAATAACACTAAGCAGTTGAAAAGGCATGTGTCTTGTAAGTAATCACTGGCAGCTTTGAGTTGTTAATTTAAGAAAAAACTTTATTTTTAATGCATGTTTTATCTTATCACATGATTTTTTGGAGTTTGTGCAAACAATGCCACGAGTGCAGTGATAACATAGCTTTCTGTTTCAGTATTGCATCAAGTAACTTGCTTGCAGATCACTTGAAGGAAATACAGAAATAAAGACACCTTAATAGTTCAGTTAACTGCATGTTCTGACATACATCTGAAGAGCTGTTCTTGTTATAGAATTGATTATACTTTCTACTTGCCTTTGCGCAGAATCTTTAGCTGGTCCTCTCCCAAAGTTACTTGACATAAGTACATGTTTTGGGGTTTTCTTCAGTAAATATGTATTAATTTTGCAGGAATGGTCCATTTATCTTAACTTTTTAAATGATGTCAGACAATACTTGTTCATATGAGCCTCCTGTGTTTTATATTTTCTTCAGAGTGATTATCTCTGCAGCACTGACATGCCCTGCCATAGTAGCAACCTGATCAACTCTGCAATTTCTTGCTAATTAAACACTATATAGATAAATGAGAGCAATAAATATGTTAATTTTATATTTAAATGCTCGGTACATAAAGCAATGGTTTCACAGCAAGGTTAAAGCACATTTGTGTTGACATAGCTGGGACTTAAGATTTTTCTGATGTCACTTCTATTTTGATTAAACAGAGTGAGCTCTAAAGTGCTTTGCAGGCAAAAGGCCACATCTGCAGCAATATTTTGAAAATAATTTGTATCCTACGAGCTGCCAGACTTTTGTCTGACAGGAAGTTAAGAATCTACACTTTGCATTTCCTTAGCAGAAGTCATAATATCGAGTGATGTTTTGTTTTGAATAGTCTCTTCTGAAAACTATGTTGCAGCTGGAAACTATACGTTAATCTCCAGCCTTTCACTTCTGGGAGAATAATGAATGGAGTAGCTTCACTGGGAGTTGGAGGCCGAATAAATCTTGGCAAATTTAGGGAGCGCTAGAAGTGTGTACCACTTCGCTACTAGGAACATGAAAAGCAAGCACCATTGCTGCGGTGTTTTAGGAACTTTGTTTCATTCTTGTTCTGGAATTGTCTTAAATGGCAGTTTGTGTCCTGGATTATTGCACTTATTTTGTGGATTATTAATGTGAGAACATCTTGGAAACAGTGCTCTAATACTGTCACAGCACCTGCATTTTCTCCGTGGTTGTGGTCGAGAAGGAAAGTCTTAATCCAGCTTCACAGAAAAAGATAATGATGAGGATTTTAAAATCTTAAATGCATTGCTAGTATTGATGGTCTCAGACCAGTAGCCCTCTTGCATCCTACAACTTTGCCTGACGGGGAAAGGTTTCCAAATCCCATTATTGTTCTAACTGTGGTAGTACTTGTAACACTCCTCATGGTCCTTATGGAATTCCTTCTAGAAAAGATTTACACAAACAAATAAGTAAAGTAGATGTATTCCCATGTGAAGGCATAAGAATCTTTGTAAATCAACATTTCTCTTGACAAATTGTCTTCTGAAATGTTATTGCCATGAGGGAAGTTGTCTCTGTGTCAGCATTTTGCACTTGTTCACACATTAGAAACTTAGAGGTACAAAACAACCCACCCTTTGGTAACTATTTGACCTCTGTAAATAAGCAAATTTACAATTAAGAAAGGACGAGTTAGAAACTTGTAAAGAATCAACCTAACTTTTCAGTGTATTCCGGCAGAATATGGTGGTCAGGACGACAACAACAACAACAACAACAACAACAACAAAAAAACACACCACCAACAAAAAACCCTTCTTCTTATGATCTATATGGAAATCCAGGGTGATGAATGAGAGTACTTTGGGTATCAGTCTCAGTGCCATAGTCACATGAAAATAACATGCTCTGTGCCACCTAGAGGCATTTTGGAATTGATGCACAGCTCTACTAGCAATTTATGGCAAAACAAAATGAAACCACTGTGATGTTTGGGAGATGTTGAGTGTTAGAGTTGTTCTACTAACTCTGAAAACTCAGAAAGTTTTTACTCTTTAGTGGTTTGCTTTTAATACTTATTCGCATTCAAGTACTAAACCTGATTTTGTTACATAATTCTGGTTCATATTTTGGTTTATAATTTTTTTTTGTATTTAATATATAAATGTGACTAAAAATATTTGCATTCCATCTAAATCCCTACTTTTAAGTCTTGCTGCATCCTGTTAAGACTGGGTTATAGAAAGCAAACACAGTGGTAGTTGAGGCTGAAATAATATTTTTCTTTTACATTTTTTTCTCTAATATGATTTATCTTTAACTTTCTAGTAAGTTTTTGGTGATGAATGTCAGCTAATTATGAATAATCAGTAGAAATTTTTATTACTTGTATTTGAAACTCAGCTGTTCTTGAAGAATAGAGTATGGTTAACTATTATCCACCTAGTGAGGCAATTTTTTTTTTAATATCTCTTTTCTGCTCAGAGAACCCAGAATGTGACTGTTGGAGTTTTAATGATGACATATATTAGCCTGCTTTAGTATAGAAGGGTGGCAGAGAGAATTTCAAGCTGGAAGTTCTCTATCTCTGAACATGTACGATGCTTTCATTTCCATTACTGGAAAAAGTATACATGCAAAGAGTGATGCTTGTAAGTTTTAATCTGTAATGATTTTCTCTTAAGGAAGAAGGAAGCTTGTTTTTCCTGGTGTTAGACCATGGCTGTGCATAAATGTAGTAATAAATGTTCTGCTAAGAGGAAGCAGCAGTCTTGCTGTTTTCAGATAGTCAAGATGTAATGAAATTTAAAAGTGTATTAAAAAACCAAAATCAAATACTACCTTGACAGGTGACTGAGCCCTGTGCTAACTAAAGGGTCAAATAACAGTGCTTCATTTTATTCTACAAGTATAAAGATTAGGTATCTTCTCTGGATATTTATGCAACTTAACTCAGTGCTATATTGCATAAGGGCTAGCTGCACCATTTGTTTTCCTTAAAATACAGTCATTTCTTATAAAGCAATCTAGTTGTAGCACTGAAATCCTCTGACATAGAGGCACCATCATGGTGTCCCACTCAATGCCTACTGGCCAGATGGTTCACAATGATAATTTTAGTTGATTAATTTTCTGTGCATGTTTACTTTTTCTTTACCAACACCTTGACTTACACCTCAAACTATTTCACAAAGGCCTGTTCTGCATAATGCTACCTGCTGTGACCTTCAGTTACTGCCAGCCAGACTTAGATTATCACCTGCTGATTTGGAGGCAAAAGGCTTCTTACCCTTTTCTTAATCTTGCGGTGATCTCGTCCTTAAGTGTGGCCAAGGATCAAAGGGCTTTAGCTGTTCTCTAAACCTTTATGAAAAAATAGTTGAATTTGTAAGTGCTGGGCCTGGTGCTGGGGCTGCTTGGTGGTGTTTTTTGTGCATCAAAACCAGTCCAATGGTTTCATTTCAAACATTGCTTAGTGGATAAAAAGTCTTATGCTAAGAGAAATTAAATCCATGCTGACATATGCTAAATTGAGTTTAACGAAAGCTGCCTCAAATCTGTCACCTGTCCAAGTCCTTTCAAGGAAACTTAATTGGTTTTGATGGTTTTGGGATGGTAGAACAAATTTATTTCTTGTTTCTGTGATTCAGGTTTGTTAAATGAATTAACAGAATCAAAACAAGTACATTGGAAACATTCCTACTCTGCAAATAATTTGTCTATATGGTTTCTTTAGGGTTTTCCAGGAGATATTGGTGTACCTGGACTAAATGGCCCTGAAGGTCCTAAGGTAAGATTATATGAAAAACTATTCAAAATAACAGTAAATAGTATAAATATCTGAGGAAAAGGCTCTGAGAGGTGGACACTGGCATTATGAGAAGATAATCTTACTGTCACAATACAGATACTTTGTTTCAGTATTTATATGAGGAAGTTATTTGAATGTTTGATGCTGTCTACACAGTTGTGGGAGTAATTTCTATGTTGGGTGGAAGCATGTAATGGCAAGATAAGTGTGAGAAAATGCTATGTAGCTAGAAAGTAGCTTATGTTTCGCTGGTATTTCAATAACATGCATGCCAAATGCATGCAGATCTTTGTATAATTCAGGTCCCACCTGAGTAATACAAAATAGTTTTAACAATTTTTGAAAGAAATAGTAGCTGAAGATATGGAAAGCACATAAAATTCACATGCTGGATTAAATTATGGATATAATAATAGGTGTATATATATAAAATATTATGGATATAATAATAGATATTAAATGACTGTACCAGAATAATTTAGCTTCTGCTCCTTAATAAACCAATATTTTAGACCTAGTTTAGGCTATAATTCACATTTATAGCATTTTAATGAAGCTTTGGATAAAAGCACAAATGCGAAACTTTTGTTTAAATTGGAAACGGTGGAGACTAATACACAAAGGGCAGGTGGGTCAGACTTTAACCCAGAGGAAGATGGTTGCATACTATCTAAAGATTGACTACTTGGTGTTGAAAGGCAAGTACCAATGAAGTTCCTCACTTACCAGCCTTGGGACTATTCTTATATTTTGTTTTCCATGATAAATAGTTACAAATATGATGGAATGAAATTTATATGTGAAACAAAGCTGAGGATCTTTGGATGATCTAAAAACCTGCAGTTCGTGCTAAATTATTCCACTTCTGTTATTCCGGACTGATTCATGCGAGAACTAAATAAATCCCACTGTAAACTTAGACCAAAGACATTGCCAGATCTCACTGAAATAAGAGCACAACAAGGCAGTTAAGACATTGAGTGAAATTCTAGAACATATGAGGCAAGATGTCTCATTAATGCCACTGTACAAAGCATGAGAAGCCTTTATCTAAGTAGTGCAGTTCTGGACATTTGTATTCCAGAAGGACTCAATCAAGTGAGACTAGATGCAGAAAAGAATACTTCCATGCCTGTATTCTGAGAGGCAGTTTATTTTTTGTACCAAACTGAAGGGCTTTTTTGAGCTTTAAGTAAGCCAGAGGGTAGAAATTGGTGAGACAAAAGAACTGTGAAGACCAACAATAACATTTGTCCAATAATAAAACATACAAGTTGTCCATGAATAAATAGACATGGAAATTGCAATATTTTCCATCAACAGACTTGTGAAATTCTGTGGCAGACTGCTCAAGAAAGGATAGGATGGGGAGCAGCAAATAGTTTAAAGATATGGTCTTATTTGTTCCTGGAAGATTGTAACTATACCTTCATGCCAAAGGGGATCATTCTTGAGAACATCTCAAATAATCCAGTTGCTGGAGACTTAGCCAATATTTTCTGTATCTCCTGTCTTTCAACTGTGTCAAGAGCCTCGTACCAAAATAGTTCAGATATTAATCTACTAGAAAGGCTGAGAACTGGTTATCTGATGGGGCAAATTGAGAAGTTAAAATGTATTTCTGGAGACACGTGTGGGCCTTTTCTTTAGTTCTGATTTATTCCTTTGCTAACTTGTTTATATGTATGTATTTATAACATTAGCAGCCCTTTATGAATGAGTTTGTCTGACCATTATAGGGACAGTTGCTTCTGTGTTTCTGAGTTACCAGAGCACTTAAGTAAAAGCACTGTCTGGGGGAGACAGCAGAAGAGAAACACAGCAGTTGTTGAACTGCAGCTCAGATTGAATCGTCCGAGGTGACGCATGAACGGTGTAACTGAGATCTAATCCCTGCTGCCCGGATTCTTCCCTGAGGCTGTGTTATTGCACATTATACCCAAAGTGCTTTTGTTAGAATTGGGTTGATGGTTAATACATATGTTAGCGATTTGTTGCCTTCTCACAGAGTCTAGAAACAAAGGTGCTAAAAGGTAGCCTACAAAGTTGAAGATTCTGTGCTCCTTTGATACAGACATGACACAGCTGAACAAGATCCAGGGCTCTCCAGCACATTTGGTATTTGAGGCAAAAAGCTTAGACAGCCTGTCCTAATCAGGGAGAACTGATGACCTACATTTGAAAAGAAAGATTACCAAACTGAAAAAAACCTCTTATATTGCTCTTTGTACTGATGGAGAAGGGCTGCATAACTTTGGAAGTGTTTGGCTTTTGGGATTTCCAGCTGTCTTGAGTTGATTGCAGTTCTAAAATATTTCCTCCAGTTTTTATTTTTAGAGAACTGTTCTCACTGTGCTGCTATTTTCCTGATATTTTTGTTTATGCTTCCTCAGAAGCAATACTCATTTTAAAGGCCAAGAAAGCTTTATTTTTTAGCAGTTGGTGTAGGATAAATTCAGCCTTTGGTGGGAAGTTTAAGCTCTGTTGAGTGTGATCAGCTGTTTCTAAATGCCAGTAGAAGTTCTGGATTGTAAATTTTCCCTAAATTAGTGCAGGAATCAGCATATCTGACCTTTCGAAATCAACGTTCAAAGGATTTATTATGTAATTTGGTCTACAGACCATTACTCAGCTTGGAAACAGTATTTTAGAAGGTGTTTGATCTTGATCCACCACTTGTTTTTAAAAAAGATAACAAGCATGCATTATTTTTAAAGAAAAGGAATAAGAATGTTTTCAAGAAGTTCTGAAATAACTTCATTTGTTTCTGATGTTATTCTTGTGAGTATTTATGCTCTCTAAAAAAGTGAGAGGAAACGATGGTCAGAATATGCTGACTACCACTGTAGTTTTTCCAGCATTGTGAGTTGTGCCATGGCAGTAGTTGAGAGCTTCCTTCCTCCATTCACTTATGTTTGTTTGTATAACACATTTAGTAGAAGTGGCTATTAGGAGTTTCACCTCTTCTAGAAGGGATGGTCAGCTGGGAATTTATATATGTGAATTACAGGATACCCCATTTGCTGACTCCTTCAGTTTTTTCCAGACACTTTGGCATTTCGTTTTCTGTTTGTTGCCTGAAACCTCAAAGAGGAGATGGAAATTTCATTTAGTCTTAATGTTCAGTTTACAGTTTGGGACTTTTTTCTGGATCCTGTTAAGTGCAGTGGAAGGGTGTGTACAGTAGCAGTGTTGCTACCATTTCCACTGTGCAATTAGGTTGTACTGAAAGCTGTATCTCCTAATGGGCTTTGCTTTTAGAATAAAACAATTCTGTCAATGAAAACATTTCTTGACTAACTGTATTAGAATATTACTTAGGTAGTGCTAGTGAAAGCCCTCATCACCTTTGTTATGGTATGTCAAGCAGTCCACCCCAGTCCTTCCCAGTCTGATGGGTTCTTTGAGGAAAATCAGTACCTGTTTAATTTTTCTCTTCCATTTTACTTTGCATGCTGAGTAAATTGTTACTGGTCCAATGCCTGCACCTTCTGTCTAGACTTCAGCTGTATAAGTATGCAATTATTAGGGCTTATGCTTGGAACTTGCCCTCCACTTTCTTCAGAGTCTAATCATCTCTCTGCTAAAGAGCAGGTTTTTTTGTTCTTCTTGCTCTATCTGGTATTGTTGAGCTTAGCTTTCCAAGAACATTAATTATATGTTTACACAAGTTCTCTTTTGTTTTTTGTTCTACACCAGGTCAAGTGCTTTTCCCAATTATTACCATTGTAATTGGGATGCCCAAGGTTTTTGACACACAAAGTCATTTAAACAAAGTTTTGAAAATGTTGGTGTGAGCAGTCATGAAAACTCCAAGTTGGCAGAGGATAAGGTGCTTTGTCTCTGGGAAGCTGATAATAATCCTAACAGAAAAGTAAAGGCTGAAAATCACACGCAGTTTTGGACAAGCTAGTGGTTTAAATTCACTTTGTAGTTTCTTTCCATTACAATGTTGTCATTACATGTTCTAAAGACTGCCTAAATCAAAGATCTGTACATTGATGATGCTTTAATCTTAATAGGATGGTGTGCTGTAACTTTAAAAAGAGAGGAATTGTTCTTTTTTGAGTTCAAATATTTTCTTACTTCCTTCTCACAACATCAAAGGAAAAATGCTTCAACTATATCTGTGGTAGAAGTTTTCCAGCAGATATTAAAATTCTTCTGCATCTTCTCCTTTCTAAGGGAAATACTATGAACACTGGTAAGAAATGAAGCTCCTTCTTCAATGTTTCATTTTTGCCCAGGTTTATTAGAAGAGAGAAACTAATCCAACATGACTGTCTGTCGATGTAAGTTCTCACTGTGTGTGTTTGATTGTTTAGGGACTTCTGGGTGATCGAGGGCCTCCAGGGCCACAAGGCCCCAAAGGAGTTGAGGTAAGATCAAAAGATTATCCAATCAAGAGATTATGTTTCAAAGAAAAAGTTGTCGGGGGTAAGAGGGTTAGACAACAATGGTTAGGTGTATGTGGCATTGCCATGCAAAATTTGAAGTTTCTTTTGCATTTTGACAGGTGTCCCAAGGAGGCTTCAGGAGCCTTATGGGGCTGTACATCCATTACATGGCTTATTTTAGATATTTCAGTGAAATTTCAAATAACACATGTCCAGTGTTTGATGTGGTTCTTTTAGTTAAACAGGGGAACTGGGAGATGGGGGGTAGTATGGACATAGAAATCATGTCATTTTAACTACAGTGTCCTAGATACCCTTAAGTAAACAGTTAGACCCCCATAAACTAAAGGGGGAGAAAGGCAGGTCTTCATCTTGTAGATTAACTGAGTATTCTTAATTCATCATCATAAAAATAAAAGCTTATGTCTCATAGTCTAAAAGTAATTAACACTAGAAATTATTTAATTTGTCATTCTGGGGATAGATCTCTAGACTTTTAAGTAGCTAAATTATGGGCTTCCATGACAGATATTGAGTGAGTAAAAGCTAACAGTGGCAAAAGGATCTATTTAGTTAGAAGCTGGGAAACAGGTAACTGTGTAATGAGTGAACCCTGAAGAGTTAACACTGCAGTCCCACGTTGTTCTTATCTGTATCAGTGCCCTGCACAGCACAGGCACAGTGTCTCCTTTCTTCTCTTGCACACCTGACAAGCCTGACTCCCAGCCTCCCTCCATCCCTGAGAAAAGATAGGGATTAAACCTTAGCAAAATGCTATAGCAACATGTAAGATAAAGGCAGGAGTGTTCCTACTGCTTTTCCAGTCATAAGTGTCAAATGTTGCTAGAATAGAGTAACTGCAGGGCAGACGGAGGTTAGCCCATCATTGCTGAGTCTCTACCTGCTCAAAATTGTGAAAATATTGCTATCATGGTAGGTATACCAAGTTTCACAACGTTTCTGGTTGCATCTGCATAGGTCATGGATTTCTGGTTAATGAATTTGTCTGTCTTAGAGTGTTTCTATCAGACTTGGACTCATGCAAACACATATGAAATAAAATTAAGATTATATAATAAATACAAACAGATATCTGCACTGTTTCTTTTTTTTAAAAAAATAGAGTTGACATCAAGATCATTGAAATCCTGATTTCTTTTAGGGAGAAGTAGGACCAGCTGGACCTATTGGAGGAGTTGGCCCAAGAGTAAGTATAAGTAATTCTGTTAGGGCAGACTATTTTTCAGTAGGAGGACCGCTTTAAAAAGTACATTTACTGTGAGAAGTGATGGCGATAAAATGGCATCTCCTGAATAAATACATGTCTTTCCTCAGCACATGCTCAAAGCAGAGCTGCGAGGAGAAATGGTTTTCCATATAAAAAAGTATGGCCATGGTGCACAAAATTAAATTTTTGAAAAGGAAGGGACAGATGAAACCACCATGTACTTCCTAGGGACTGAACTGGCTGATATATCAAAAAGAACCCACCTGGCTCCCATGGAGAAATAAAAAGGAGGTATGCTTTAAGAAATCTACCAAAAGCCTGGTAGATACTTACTGAAAAAAAAATTAAAGCTGGAGTGTCACAGTGCTGTTTATGCTGACATGTTTTAAAAGGTAGGAGTTTAAAAATAACACCCTATTTCTTCGTTACTTATATAAATATACTAGTGTCTAAGAGTATTTCAGTGACCTTGAAGCTTATTTTTTGAAACATTCTAATCTAAAATGAGTTCTAACCTGCAGTAGGGTTTACAGGAGTGTCACTAAGTTCTTTGACTGCAATTTTATTTTCTGCTTTTACTTGATTTGCTTATGTGTGGTAGTCACTGGCTTAGTCTTCTTTCTGGATGACTTCCCATTTCTTGCATGAACTTAAAGTCTTTTCCACTGTTTCCTGCTTTTAGAGTGGCTGTATCCCTATGTCATATCCCCTGTTTGTTAGCTAGTTAAGCTGGGAATTTGCTTTATGTTAAAAATAATATTAAAACATTTATTTGCCACATAGTTTGGTGTTAAACAAACCCCAACCAAAACAAACAAGAAAGAAAACTCCAAACATAAAACTCTCCCACAAAAGTCTCCTTGTTTTCCAGCTGAGGAAAACATGCATAAATTAAACAGAATTTCAAAACACTCCGTGACTTAGCTCAATACTCAGCTTAGTCTGTCTGAGCTGCTGCTGTGAGCCTCATGGAAACTTTTGTTTTGGCTGCATCGTACTTTGAGTACTCCTTGGGCAGGGCTTCGTGGCTGGACAGCAACCCCATGTTGTGCTGTGGCCATTGGAAAAGAAGATGTTGTAGTGGGTGACTCATGGGCAACGAGACACGTTCTCATCCTATACGTCACCAGGCATGCACAGGCCACCATCAGCTGGTGTCAAAGTGACCCAAGAGGAAAACTTTCTGTGTAGCCTAGCAAACTGAAATGTTTTTTATCTATTTTGGGTCACTTTGACCTAAATCATTTTGGGTTTTATTTCTCTCAATGGGAGATGTGCACACCGTTGCCATGTCTTTTGGCTCTCTCTCATAGCGAATTGTTGAGAGAAGAATATATGGATCTGAGGTGGGCCCCAGGGTTGCTGTCTCCAGGCATTTTTAGTAGCTTGCTGGCTGAGATCCCCTCCTGAAATGAGAGGTAGGGGAAAAGGGAATTTTGCTTGATGGGCAGCCCTGCCTGTTTTTCCTCCTCATCCAGGGGCCCATCTGCTCTTGCCTGAATTCTACGGCTTCTGCTGGCTCCAGCTGTTTCACAGCTCCAGGCCAGCTTGTTCTCACTGCTGGCCTGAACTCTGCTCCCATCTCTGCTTGTCCCTGCTGCTTCACTCCCACATGTAACATAGACTGTGATTACACTGCAGAGAGAGTCACAATCATAAAGTTGTTAAATCTGACACAGTTTAGCAGGACTAGTCAATAAGTTGCTGAACACATCTTTCTTTTTAAATTACGCTTGCTTGTTTGAAATTTGACATTAATTTTATTTACATAGGCTTTGTTTTCCAATTTTCATGAAAGGAGTTTAAAAAAGTGAATGCTACATCTGAAAGTAAACACTATCAGCACTGTGTTGTTGCTGCACTAATTAAATAGCCATGGGGGCAAAGAAGATCTCTGAGAGGGACCTGAAGAAGTGGTCTGGCCACGTCCCAAGGCACTATCAGCTATGTCTTTAGCTGACAGATGTGTTTAACTTATGTGTTGCAGTCTCCAGGAGTGGGGATTCTTCATTCTCCTTATCAATCTGCTTCAGCCTGTTCTACAGACTTTTTTTTCTAATGTCTAGCTGTTCTATCTGAAAGCCTTGCCTGTGCCTTTCTCACTACAACCTTGCCTTCTACCCTACATACCTTCTTTGTGGGCATGATTAATAGGTTAGTCCTCTTTTCAGCCACCTTGACTTTCCTAGTGTTTGTCTTGTAAAGTACCCTTGCAAGTGATATTCTGTGCCCTTTTGATTTCTCCTACGACATGGTAATGGATCTGGTTTCTGGTGCTTCTGGAATCCTCGTCTCTTCTACTGTGCAGTTTTCAGGTCAAAGCATTAGCCCCCAGTTCAGGTTTAGGCATGCACCAAGCAGGCAGCCATAATTTTTACCTCATTTTTTTCTCTCTTCCCCTTCCCTTGTCCTTGTTTCTAATATTTGCTTTAAAAAACATTCAAGAGACCAAAAACCCCTGGGGACCCACCCAACCGATGCTGGCATCAAAATAGATCATTCTCTGCAATGTATGATGAACAGAAGGTGATTATAAACTTGCACACTGGTTCTCAGGTCCCAGCTTAAAAAGAATTCCCATGTATCTAAAAATGGAGACAAAATTGAGGATGCTCCTCTGCTTGCTCAGGGTATATGTGAGTTCCACAGAGCTCAGTCTGTTTGAACTTTGGAAGAGGTGTTTGAACTGAATCTGGTCACACAAGATTTGAGATTTCATTCATTCCTTCCCAAACCTTCTATTCCAAACATTCCCAAACATTCTATTCCAAAATTGAATAGTTACATTTTCTTAAATTAATCCTTCTACATTAAAAAAAAAAAAGCTGATTTTTTTTTTTTAAGCATTTATTTGTCCTGTGAAAATACAATAGATGTCACATTCAAGAAGTGGCTGTGTTTATTCAGCTTCCTCTTGCTCAAAGGCTATCCAAATATTAATACTGTAGCTGTCAGTGTAGCTCATCTCAGTGCAAGCATTGGTGCATTTTATTAGGGTTTTTTTGTATCGTTGTTGCTGGAGCAGAAAATGCCTTTAAAAGAGTGGAGATTGTTTTAAACCAGAACGGACACCTGAGTAGAAGTTTACAACTTTCTCATGAGGGGAAGAGGAGGGGCAGGCACTGATCTCTTCTCTGCGGTGACCAGTGACAGGACCGAAGAGAATGGCCTGAATTTGTCTCAGGGAAGGTTTAAGTTAGATATGAGAAAAAGGTTCTTCACCCAGAGGGTGGTTGGGCACTGAACAGACTCCCCAGGGAACTGGTCACAGCACCAAGCCTGACAGAGCTCAAGCAGCATTTGGACAATGCTCCCAAGCACATGATGTGACTCTTGGAGGTGGTCCTGTGCAGGGCTAAGAGTTTAACTGAGTGATTCTCGTGGGTCCCTTCCAACTCAGCATATTCTGTCATTAAAAAAAACTGTTCTGAGTTGATTCCTTTCTGAGTTACATGTGTTAAACAAAAGCTGAAATTCACACAGAAGATGAACAGTTTCTCCTGAAGGTGTAAGAGAATGCTCTCAAATCTGCCCTACTCCTTCAGTGCAGTGTCTTCTTAAAGTGCCTTCCTGTGGGCTGAATGCATGTGAGGAGCCTACAGAGGGATGGAAATAGAGGGATTATGTTGTAATATAAATATCTCTCATTCACACCTGTACTTACCCATTGTGAGGTGAAAAGAAGCACAGGTGCTTACTGTTTCCTGAAAGGGAAGGGTAGACCTTTCAGCTCATATTTTAGGAAACAGACATTTCCTTTGGGATTACACTGCCCTGGAATAGTAATTTTCTCAAGTGTTTGAAATCAGAAGAATAGCCATCCCTAGTTTAGCTTTCTGACAGTGGCTTTTCCTCCATGTGTAAATGTGTTGTATTTCTGTTTAAAGTCAAATATGTGTGTTTCAAATTACCAGTTAAATCCACTTGTTCCATTTTCTGATCAGCTTCCACTTGTTGTATGTCCTTCACAGCTAGTACATAAATGGAGAATGAGCCAAGAAACATTTACAAGTTGTAACTCCGGTTCTCATAGGACTAAAATTTTCAAGGTAGCTAATAGTGGACACTAGTTTTCTTTCAGTGAATGTCACTTAAAACATCATTATGCTATAGCCTTGTTGTCTAGAAAGACCTTGAGGTTCTTTACAGCAAAGTGGTCAAACAGCATGTAGCAACCTGCAGAAGGCCATCACTCGTTCTTTGTTAAGCCTTGTGGAAAGACATGACTTGCTTTATCTGGATCTCTCAGAACTTCTCTTTGCAGTCTTTTCTCCCTGCATTCCTGGATGTGCCATCTTTTTATCCATTGGCAAAACCAAAAATATGTTTCTGAAGTGATTTTATTTGTTGGAACTTGTAGGGCAACATGGAATCACTCAGGTAGGCAGAGAGAATGAGAGAGATAGAAAGGGATTAATATGTCATGGGACCTGCTAAGATAATATAATTTTAAGCCATATAGAGAATTTCTCAATGTTCAGAAACTAACACACACATTGTGCTCTGAAAGACAGGCACAGAGCAGCTGAAGGAAAAGAGCCAAATGAAAAAATGCCATCTCTTTTCAAGAAACCTAATTATTATCTGTTGGTTTAGTTACTTTTGTCTCAGGGCAGCCAATATGGAATGGAAAGCTCTCATTACAGGCTCTCGTGATTGCAATTATTCAGTTTGCTGGAACAGCGGCCAATAATTTCCTTTTAGCAGAAATCTGCATCTTTTTTATCTTAGATCATTAAAATGTTGAATTAATTTTCTTTTTCCAGTTGTCAGCCTTCAGTGATCTCATTAGGAACTTGCTCAAGAGCCAGATCCAGTCCATTGGACTTTCGCTTCTGGCCTAGGGCCTTCTCCTCAGAGCAGATGGGGAAACCTTGTCTAGACAGGGCTGTGCTGTCCACATAACCAAAGGGTTAGGCCATGCTTTATGTTGTAGAGGAAGTAAAGTACACCTGGAGAGAAAACAACCTCCTAAATGGGAGACATAATTACATTGTAAACATCTCACTGAAAATTAAAGGGGAGAGCATTCTGGTCTGTATGCATGAGTGACAACTGAGGGAGGGGTGCATGTTCTAAAGTGCTTCAAAAATCTTCGTGGCCTGCTCTCATTGATGTTGCTGTATTTCTGCCAGCTAACAGTATGTTATTAGTGGGGTATCATAGCAACCAGATCTATCAGCAGCAAAATACTAGTAGAGAGAGGAGGCTTAAAATCATCATCAGTTTTCTGAATAAAGAGGAAAGGGTATTTGAGCTGATTTTTGTCTGGTTGAGGACGGACAGCTATGACACCAGTCCCTAAAATCTGAATGCCAAATTCTGTTAGTGTGAGTCCCTGTGCTGCGGGAATTAACAGACGAGAACAAGGCCTTGTGTTTTTGTGGTTTGGTGTGTGTTTGGTTTTTTTGTTTGGGGTTTTTTTGTCTCCCTAATATGTTTTCTCAAAGTGAAATCAAGATGCACTTCAGCCTTGGACTGTGACAGTTTCCCCTCAGTGTTAACTGCTGTAAGACTTAACAGATTCTACTTACTGTTCTAGTATTCGATGTAATATCCAACAGTGTGTTTTCAGATGTAGATTTATAAATACAGTTATTTCTAACTTTGGTATTAAATATTGCTAAAATGTAAACTTTTGATGCACATATTTTGATAAATACCAATCTGTTTAAAATAAAATATTTACAGTATTTTATTCTAATCTGTATTTTAGGGAAAGCCAGGACAGAAAGGTTATATAGGTGATCCTGGACCAGAAGGTTTAAAGGTAAGTGATGGTTTTATGTATGAAATAGAATGTATTTGAAGGATCAACTGTGTGCACTTCTACACTGCCACATATAGTGGCATGCCAGTGAAAGGTTATGAGTACATGTTTCTGCATCCATACAAACAAACTGGTGATTCTGCTTTCCTGCAAGATCCCATTTTGGCAAAGGAGGAAATTCTGCAGCTCTGGGACACAGAGGTGTGTGAGCAAAGGCTGCCCCTGCTAAAATGAAATGGAACTGCCTTGGCTGTGAGGGTGCCTGGGCCTCAGGTGAGGGTGCCTGGGGCAACAGGGGGCTCAGGGCAGTTCCTACACTGGCAGGGGTTGGGGGTGGCAGTGGGGATGAGATGAAGTGCAGCAGTTTGAAAGAGGAGCTTGTGGCAGCAGAATTTCTCTGTGCTGAGCTGCAATCTGTGTAAATGGTATGCAAGTAATTGTTCCCCAGTTATTAAATGACTGAGATTATAGGCATAGCCAGATAATTAACAGGGCATGTGCACCCAACTTCCACTTGCAAAATACACAGAAAAATGTTCCAGTTATGTAACATGACTTGAGGAGTTACTAATGAGAACAGAATTAATTGTTATTTAATGACAGTCTGAAGATTTTGGGGGAAGGGGAGGAGCTTATTAAAATGCCATTCTAATGTCAATTTTCCTAATATTTCTTAACAAAATGCACAGGCAGCATTTACCTCTGAAGCAATTCTGAAATAGTGAAGGTAATTTGCTGAAAGGAAGATTTAATAAAAAGTATGTAATTCATTTACAATATTTGCTGACTTAATGTATTAGTGAGCACTTGGTACACAGTTTTGATTTTTGCAGGCAAGTCCTGAATACATTAGGATATCATTTTACACAATCAAAATTAGACACTGACAAATTTTTATTGGTTGCTTAATTTTAGCTTTTAAAGCTTTGACAGATATAACTTGGAAAATAAAGAGGCTTTTAAGAAAATAGAGGACTTTGATATACACATATGAAAGAAATTGCTGTTCTACTGAACTACATCATCTGTTTCTACATTTAACAGGGAGAACAAGGAGACCAAGGAAACCTTGGAAAAACTGGTGAAGCAGTAAGCTTGAATTCTCTTTCTGGTTTTATTTTCAATTTTAGGTTTATTTGAGAGTGAATGAGTAATTTCTTTCAGGAACTTTCTTATGAAGTTTGTAGTATGTTAGTAATATTGTTGTCATTTTTCAGAATCACACTATTTAAAGAAATTTCCCATTGTTAAGCATTTCCTAGAATTAATCCTGTATGTTGTGTGAACATTGCAGGTGGTTGTAGGGATATTCCAAGGCATGTTTACCTAAGTGAAGAAGTGATCCTTTCCCAATTAAATCTTTCAAGAGGCTACATTTAGGTGTGTTTTGCAGACTTGTTATGTCTACCCTCCATAAAAATCAGAGCTCACACTGACCTTGAGGTGGTACATAGTCCATCCTCTTCTGCCTAGGCAGGATCAGTTATTTTGTTATCATTTCTGACAAATGTTTGGCTAACCAGTTATTAAAAAGCTCCACGAATGAAGGCTTTGTGGCCTGCAGGCAGACCAGGGATTCTCTATCTTTAGTAGGTTCTTCCAGTTATGTAACCTGACTCCCTTCTGCTGGCAACAGCATTTTACCTAGGATGGTTGTTATTGTGTGCCTCCTCCATTCTTTCTGTTCAGGCTTAACAGTCCCAATTCAATTAGCCTTTCGTATTTTCTAGATAATTTAAGTCACATTCTAACTCCCCTGCAGTCTGTTTTCAATTCATCTAAACATCTATGACTCCAACTTACTGCCCGAACTGTTCAGAGTACTGAGAGAAAGGGGAAATTGATTCTTAGAAGCACACTTCTTGCTTCTTATAAAATTGTGCCCATTCTTACAGTAGTGTATTTTTATTCAGCTTGTGATCCACAGATCATCTGTTTTTAAAGGCCGTATCTTTCTCAGTTCTTTCACTGCAGGTGCTTTTTTAGTTGATAATTGTCACTGAAGAATACTGCCTCAAAATTCTCTCTATTTAATTTCATCCCTTGTCCTTTTGAATTTTTAACTCTTGTCTGAGATTTATGAGCAGATGTGAACTTGCTGAGCCATGCTTGAGATGCCCAAATGTTGTGTAGATCATGCCTAAGTTGATTTTATCTCTTGAGTTAATGTATTTTACAGAGAGGTACCTGTTTTTGGGCATGGTACTGTACTACTCTGTTCAGCTTAGCTGGTAGTCAGAATGAGCTCCCCACTGTCTGCAAAATGTAGACAAGCACATGTACCCCAGACAACTCAACATGTACCCCTAACAAACTCATTTTTGGTCGCTGCTGAAATTTTACAAACTGCTTATAAGTCAAGTCCAGCTCCTCTGTGCACTCTGAACATTGTGCTCTGGGGAAGGGGAATGAGAAGCTAGACTCTGTCAGGTTGAAGTATCTGCTTAGACAGGAACCAAGAGTGCCATGACATGCCTTAAGACCCCCTCAATTAAAAGTCATCCAGTATCTGTAAATGTAATGAGTATGGCAGCAGCCACTTGATCCATAGCTTTGTTCAGCAGTTTTTAGATAGCAAAACCTTCCATTTGCTAGGTTGTAATGAGAGCTGTAAAGACATGGGTTCCTTTCCTTGTGTTACCATTTGGAAAATCTGAGGGACTTTATATTGCCAAGTGATTAGGGCAAATACAGGTGATTACTGGAGAATGAACATGTCATCAGAGAAGGAGTAGGATATCATAATACTGCCTTGCTTTTACAGAGAGATGCAGAAATGACTGTAGTGGGACACAGTAATATAATCTCCTGTCCATACAACGAGTGTTTCTCTGCCAACATGACACTTGCTTTCCCCACTCTACTCCCCCAGTACTGCTGAAAATGAAGCTGTTATTACACATGAATTCCAGTTTTCAGCCTGTTACGTGTTAGGGAAAATTGATAACCTTTACTGTGTTAAACAGTGCCACATGCACCAAATCCTCAGTGAAAGACAACCTGAAGTTCAATATTAAGTCACTCCATTAATACCAATACATAAAATAGTCACAGAAGCTGGTTACTTAACCCTGTTTCTGGATTCGACATGGAATTTTGTTTGCTCCTCAGGAACTTGAATTCAGTTCACAAATTTTCCACAACTCAGATATTTTGTATGAACATAATGTCTTTCACCACTGAAAGAGCTCCATTCTATGTAATAATTGCTGGTTCAAATACATAATCAGTGATTATATGTTGCAGTGATGATTAATAAAATAATCATACCAGCTACCAAACAGTGGTCAGGGTCAAGCTGCAGGAATAAAATAACAAAATATTTGCTATCCTGAACAAGGCGATGTTGCAGCCCTTTACAGTATTATAAAGAAACAGAATTATGGCCCAACATTAATTACCATTTTCTGCTCTTAGTATTTGGAGAATTTGCATGTGGTGTACAGGATGACATGTGATACCTGAAAACTGAAATAGTTTCTAAGTTATTGATAAATATTTTTCATTTCTACCAGTGGATTTTAGAATGTCTTTACGTAGGTGTATTTCAGTCAAATGAGCTTCAAAGGGCCTTGATCCTGCTATGTTAGCTTTGTATTATGTGGCAGCAGAGGACTAGTGCCCACTATGTGGTCTTTAGGGGGATAATATATATTATCGTGTCATTAAGGGCAATGGTGAAACACAAAGAGCATGACAATCTTTCAGGCACACTCAACAGAACTCTCAGACCTTTCAAACCCCCTTTCCTTCACTTTATTCACCACTGAAATCTGTTACAATTAAGTGTTTTTCTAAAAAAAAGTTTGAAAAGTACTAGCAGGCAGAAGATGGTTTTCTCATATTTCTCAAATGCTTTTCCAGATGTGAGTCCTGATGCAAAATATCCCCTTCTGTGTGCTTTGGACAGAGGTTTTACTTCCAGCTTCTCACCAGCTTCTGTTTGTAAGAAGTAATTTCTCTCTGCCTTAGTGTGCAGATAGAACACAAACGTCTTAATTCATGGATAAATCCACTCCCTGTTATTTGTTGTTGGCTCTGGTGGCATGAGTGATGATTCCAGGACATCTCTGGAATGAAACATGCCACATACAAAACAAATAAACAAAAAAGTCTGAAAACCAGAAGACAAAGTAGAAGTGCTACCAACTGCTGGGACAGATTTTGAGATGGAGTCCGAAAGAAGGTTTGGAGTAAGGCATCTGTCCTTTTTCATGTCTTGTGAAGTTGGTGTTACCAGAATCTTGGCGACACTAAATTCAAAAAGGAATTGCACAAATAGCACTAAACAATGTGCAATTACTGTACAGTGTATTTAATAGTAAAGGCAAAGGGGAAAAATATTACTAAAAAGTTGTCAGTAAATCTGATGTATTCTGTGTGTATGGTTTCTCTCCTCTGTGCCACCACCTCCCCACCTCCCCTTTTTGTCTTGTCTATGGTTTGCTGTTTATTTGTTCTCTTTATTGATAGTTTTTCAAATTAGAGAATATAATGAATATTTTTAAGCCTATGGCTAAATTACACAATACCCTTTTTTAGCAATGGGCAATCCATAATAGCATTCCAGTTTTTCCTAAAGATAACCAGTGCATTTTCTGAGTAAGCTGTTCAAAGAAGGAATTTTGCAATAATAAATCCCGAAAATGTTGAATTCTTAGCAAATTATGCCATGAAGCACATGTGCATGTCTGCTATTGATACCCAAGGGTTGCCTTCTTTCAGTTTTCTTACTTGTCCTGGCATCATTCATCTCCTGTCTTTTACTGATACATCTGCCACTGCTGTTTGAGGTGCCAAAATAGTTACTTCTTTTCTAGAGAAGTCAAGTTCTGCTTAATATCTGCTTAGAAAAATACAGATGGCAACTCTGCACTAGGAGGAAAACTTCAACAGCAAGAGATTGGACTATAACGCTTGGTTATTTGGTCTAGTAAAGTGGAATATGTCCTGAAATGCAGCTTTGTCAATAGGCTGGAAGCCACACCGTCCATCATTTCTTAGGTCACATGAAGCTGTTGATTCTTCAGAGCACAGTTCTGCCAAAGTATTTCTGGATGCTTGTCCTGTGTGGAAACAGAGTAGACTAAATTTATAAAATGTTCATGGTGCTCATAAGATTAAATGGCACATGTTTAATACTAGATCAGGAATGTGCCTAAAGTCAAACCTCAGACACTATTCCCTGAGTCCTACAACAAAGCCTGTTTCTCTGGCTACAGCATAAGTTGTGTTTATTTAAAGGAGAAAGGGGGCAGGTTCAGGTGGGGCTGCTTGGCTCTGCAGAGCCCAGAGCTGCAGTAGAATCCAGCAGCTGTTCTTGGCTGCAAGATATTCAGTTAACTGCAGGACCATCAGGTTCAACTGAAGAGGGTTTGGTTAAGAGAGTGAGAAGTAAGGGATCAGCAGGCAGAGCTAATGTACACTGCTGATGAGACAAAGTCTTTTGGAAGTCATGCCAAAAGAAACAATCCCTTCAGCTACTGAGAAAATTCCTGTTACATTTGGGGAAATGAAAATCTCACTTTGCTGACATGTGCAACTGGACTTTGTATGCTTAGACCAGCTGCTGTCCAGTGATGGATAGCAAATACTTGAAAAAGCTTCAAGCATCTCATGCAAATGATCGGTCTGTTAAAATATCAGGGATGATTTAAGAAAATTATTAATTGCTCAGCTTTTATGGCACAAAATTTAACTCCTCTGAACTTGAAACAGTTGTTTCCCAGGATTGTTTTAGTGTTTGATAATGCTAGTGTTTCCCCAGACTGCACTACTGTCAATAACTAGGTGCAAATTAATTCCTATTTCTCCTTGCCACCGCCATTGCAGAAATTCACCCTGTGGCCCATACACTTCTGAGTTAGAAATCACAGACATTTATACATGAGACTGAGCACACAGATAGAACTGTCAGGCACAGCGTGTGTCAAAAGGACAAACTGAAATAAGCGGTTCATTAACACAAATCCTGGGAAAATAATCTTCAAAAATTATGTGTCAGCAAGATTGCCTGATTGCAAATAATTTTTGAAACAACAGAAAGAAACCAAGCTGAAATGAAAAGAGCTTCCCCCTGAAAAAATCCAAAAGGTCTAGCAAAGAAAAACTAGTGATTTTCAGGCTGCCAATGGCAGCTCCAGAGCAGGCTGCAAATGGTCAGTCTGTGAGAGTCTGAGAGCAAAAAAAATGCTGCAGTCAGGCCATGTGCCTGGGAACCGAGTAGCTTTTGAGAAGAATTACCATAGAGCAATTACCACATCTCCCAGAGAGGTAAAAATTAGCTGGATTAGACACCAGGGATGCATAATTCAGGGAGAATAGAAACTGCAATTCCTTTTACTTGAAGAAAAGATTAAATGAGCTTTAACTGATGTTTTCAGGATGCTCAATGGAAGGGTTTCTTTGAATTATCATGAAAAGTCTGGGCTGTGGGGATATAGGCCAAAAGATAAGTCAATTGAGGGAAGCCTTTTTTCCAAAGACTGGTGAATGTGTGTGGCATTGCCAAGGGCTTCCAAAGGAACTATTTTAGCTGCTTTCAGAAACCAGTTGGATAGAGATTAGTAAATTCTATGAGGAACTTAACAGTGAATGGTTATAATGATACTTCTGTGTCTGTGTTGTACTTCTTGTTTTAACCCCAGATGACCTGATACACTGTAATTCTGGACAGATTTTTCTCTTGAGAAGAGTGGGGAAAGAGGTTACAATATCTGGAGGTTAGCTGTATCAAGCTGTTGCTCCTTTTTCTTGAAGGATTTTTTGCTAGTAGTGCTCTTCATCAGCTAGTTTTAGTTAGAGGCATAGTACCTGCACATGGCACCTGCAGTTTGACTTCCAAGGCATTGCCGGTGAGCACATCCTGCTGCCACTTTGTCAGGTAGCTGTTTTTAAATGCAAGCATTCCTCTGCACAGTGTTGTCAAACAGGACTACCCTACTTTATGCTGGTGTTACTCAAAGAAAAAAATTAACCCATTTCTTTCTTTCTTTAAACTGCTGTTTCAGGTAGCTGAATTTCTGGGTCCTTTAAAGAATTGAGTGAAATATCAGCCTCAGGTATAAATATGGTGTGTCTCTGCTTTTATTCACCTCTTCCACTGGCAGTAACAAGTTGTAGATTTTCACTCACATTATCACCTCTGGTTGAGTAACTGCCTCAGAGAGAAAATGCCAGTAAAACAGATGGGCAGATCTCAATGTCAAAAAGAAGAAAATAGTGTCTGCCTTTTTAATAGAATGCTTTTCAGCATAATCCTGGGTAACACAGCTACAGATCTCATGGTCACCTCATAACAATTTCAGTACTGTGGTTATGAGGTGGGAAATAGTTTCTGAAGTTTACAGCTTGAATAATAAAAAAGGACCACACAACCAAAAGCCAACCTTGCTGTGTGGCACACATACACCAGTTTGCATGGCTATCAGCTGAGAACTACTCAGATGCCAAGGTCCAACCTGGGGCCATTTTCTAATCTACTCTTGTGTTTTGGTAATTCCAACTAAAGTCTCATTAGAGATAAAATGTTCTATTAGTCACTAAGGGACTTAAAAGTTCATAACTGAACTGGCAGTAAATTGTAAGTAATCAGGCATGAGTTTACTTTATATTCTTTGACCTTTTGGATAATCCAGATTATTAGATTTTCTCCTTTCAATGAGAAAATGTATCCTTCAAAATCAATAATGTTCTATACTGTTCCCTGAAGATGAAAAACTTTTTTATACATTTCAGTAATTAACAAAACTAAAAATTACAAAATTGAAAGGTGGTTGATACAAACCAAAGCCTTATTTTGTTTTGTGTGATGCAGTCAGTTTGTATCCAGGTCTTATACAGCATTAAAAACCCATCTGTTGGCCTAGAAGACCTGATGAGACTAGGCTGTAATGAGGTGCCATTTTCTGGACAGTTTTCCTGATTTCTTTCTGCATTAGTTTTATTTAGCTGTCCCCATGATCTAGAGACAGAACTTTCATCAAAATTTCAGGTTACTCTTACCTGTAAGTGCAGAATATTAACAGTTGCCACATTCAGCTCATACATACAGTAAGTAGTAAGTGTTCTACACAAAGGCTCTGTTGAAAGAAGTTGGGTTTAAAAGACTGTCTGTGGTTCAACAACATACTATTTTTGATCAGATCAAAAATAGTCACTTGAAAGCACTGATGTTTTACAAGTTCACTGAAAAAACCGTGACCCATAGGGAGTTTGATTCCATGGCAAGTATCAGCTCTCCATGACCCTTCCTTTCTCACAGATCAGCTGCCTTTTGTCCTACTGCTGTTGCTCTGAAGCCCAAATACCAGGGTGTTTTGCTTCACTCTTCTGTTTTCAAATGGCAGCCAGTGTAAACCCTGCATTGTGCTTTCCTCTAACTTGTTGTGCAGGCCTGATCTGGGTCACATCTGTGAGAGGCATGCATGAACAGATCCCGTGTTTGTGTCTATGATACCCAGGTCCAGATGGATTGATCTTAAAAATATTTGCTAATGCCATTAAGTCTGGCTGTTCATTCTTATTTCTTAGAACTTCATTTTTTATAATGTTATGGATTGTAAGGGTATTTTTCTATCTACGAACTGAATATGAGACAGTAGAAGCTGATTGTTAAACCATCCAATCTTCCTCCTCTTGTCCATCAGTCTTGTCTTTTTAACATAGATAGTTGACTTGAGTCTTCAATGATCCTTAAGTAGATTTTGATCTGTTTAAATTGAACCTAAATGTTGCCTAATTTTGATTTTTTTGAGTACTGTGCCAAAATGGATAAATTCCTTCTTGAAGTATAAGGCCAATGGACTCTTAAAGAAATGCTTAAATGTGAATCTTAATGAGCAGACAGATATTATGATATTGCTAAATGCTGGGTTTGAACTGAAGTGATTCTGCACAGATTCAGGACAAATCTATTGAAAATTCATTGGAAATAGCAAAATAAGTTAGAAAAATGTTAGTATGGCAAGATAATATTTTCAATTTACCTATGTCATCTCATTAAATAAATGTTGAATAGAAGTGTTTGAAAAATCTAAACTGTAAATTAAATAACATTGGATTGGATAATTTTCAATTATCATGAAAGAACATGCTAACATACAATCTGGCAGGTAACTGCTTCCACAGGAATGTTTGGAACCAGCTGAGTATTCATTTCTCACTCTCAGGTTTTTCAATGGATTACTGCATACTTTGGTTTGCATTAAATGTACAATGTGTTTTCACTTATTCAACTACAGTCCAGTTTCTAACACGGAGCATATGCCCTGGCGAGATGGTTTTGTCTTTCTCAGGCATGTGTTAGTTGTGAGATCTGGTCTCTGATTAATTTTCCACAAAATGCTCCTGTCAAGAAGGCTTCTAAAGTGCTATTATTATGCTGTTATTGTCACTAGGTACTTTTACACAAATCCTTGTAAATGACTTGATGACTGTTTTTTTAATAAGGTGCTTCAGGGTTTTCGGCCTCACTTTTCTGTTTTCTAATACATTCAATTTTATGTTTGGAATCCACCTCTGCTCCCCTGAGCATTGAAGGCAAGCTGGAAGACAGTGATTTAACAAGTCTGCTTTGGGCTGTATTCATTCTGTTACATAAGAAGGAGAGTTGAAATCTCAGTGTAGTCCTACTGGCTGGTCTTTGTAATAAGCCAATCCAGATCTGAGATTTAAAGAGCCATGTGATTTTAGAGAAAGTCTGTAGGGAAAATGTCACTTTATGGCTAATATGTTGATGGAACAAGATGTTTTGCTATTTGCACTTTTACTGAACACTATTAATTGATTTAAGGACTAAAATTATATTCCTAAGTAAGCTTTTTTTCTTTCTCACCTCTGTAAATACATGCCCTAGCTTTTTCTCATCCTCAAACACTTGCCCTGTGTTTTGAATGAAGGGGTGGAAGAGCATTTAGTTAACCTGTCATGAACTTCTTTCCACTTCATACCTCCCTGTTGCTTTTAGCATTTCACTGGTTTCACTTCTAGTCATCTTGACTTGGTTTTCTTTCTGTGCATAGCCAATTCCAATTATGCCAGGTTTCTTTTACATCATTTGTATTGATGAAAATCTACTTTCTTTGGGGGTTTTGCTGTATTTTTTTTTTTTTTTTACTTTTTACTACTTTCTTTGGAGGAATAGGAAGTGTATAGAAAACCTTCTACTTAATAGCCAACATTTGTGCTCGCTCTGGAGGGTGTCGTAGGCTAGCCCTAATGGGGTGGGTGATACTACAGCACATTCACAGTCACTGCTTCGTAGTCATTCCTGCTCTTTCAGCCCAGATCAACCAGGTCAGGACGACAGTGCTTTTGAATTAAAAACAGGATTGGATCAGAGGCCACGTAGTAAATGGTTCACTGCTGGTACAAGCCATAGCTCCCCACCCTTCTGATCAGCATCTTTAGTCCTGTGAACAGCATGGCATTGGCTGGGAGATCAGGAGTGTCTCTGTGGAAAGAGAATAGGTTTGAGTTTCATTTTGGCTCTGATTATGTCTTCTGTCCTTTCTGGAATAAGAAAATAAAAGTGATTGGTCTTTAGTATTTTGAAACTGTGCCTCCATACCTCTTATCTTGATAAGCAAGATTACAGGGTAACTCATTGTCTCACAGATTTCTGCCTGCTACTGAGCCCCACTGTTGGCTGTGACTGGGAGCAGTGGTAGCTCTCATTATCAGAGATCATCATGAGAGTCCCTGCCAGTGACGTCTGGGCCATCACCTCAGTGCCAATATCACCCAAACCAATCTGTGACTGCTGCCAAGCCAAGAGACATCTCAGTCCTGACATACAATACACAAGTTCCCACACACCATATATCAGTCCAGCAACCACAGGGATGCCTGTTTATCTCTTTAGTTCCTTCCAAAAAGTAATTTCTGCCGGTATTATCAGCCTCAAAGGCAGCTGTATCGATGGCTCATTGTAATATATTTAAACTATGGGATTTCCAGAGTAGCTAGCAGTCCAAGAAAACAAGTAATCATAAAACTTGGTTGCTTTACACCTGTTTTGTTGAAGTACTTGAGACTGAACTGTATTCAAATTATACAGATAAAAGCTACATTTTTTAAAGTAATGCTTTTTTTTTTTAATAAAAAAAAAAACCTCAAGTGGGAGTGTCATGCTACTTAAGCTAGTTTCTTCCTACACACATAGAGATAGCAATGCCAGCGTGTGAAATGACATTTTACTTTTGTTTTTTAAAGTATTTTAGGTGCCATGCAGTTGTGTATTATGACATTATTAGGAGCTTCCACATTTCTGCCATGTTTCAAGGACAATCATGCAATGTACTCTTGGAACTTAGTGCTTTTCAAGCTCAATGTGTCATACTTTTTTCCCTTGAGACCTTGCACTGTAATTTCTTTTTCTTTTAGGTTTCATAATAAACTGTGTATTGCAAGCACTGGGAATAAGCTTTTAAAAAGTACTTCCTCTCATGTTTCCCATTTCATACTGTGGTTCTTGTTCTCTCCAATGGAAATTTGTGGGAGAGCCTCAGGAGAGAGTTATTTCATTTTTGAATGACTGAAGGGCTCTGACCATCTGACTTCAAAGCTATATGGGGCTACAACTCTTGAAGGGAAAATTCTGAGATCTGAGCCAATATAATTTTTGTTTTGGTTGGATTTTACTTTGTTCCACTGAATTTATTCCCCTGCAGATTTGTGGTCAGAGTGAAGCACTAGCAGAGTGATTATCAACTTTAATTGTGTGTTTGTAAAGCTTCTGGCAGCGCAAGACTCAGCTCAGTGGTGGATGTTAGATGAGTAGCATAGTATTGTGATTAAATTAATGTAACTTCTTTTCTAGTAGTAGCCATTTACTGCTGGTGTGCCTGGGTGCAGTGATCCTTCTGCTTGGATTGTATGCCAGGCTACTTTGTGCAGCCCTCACTTTCCCACAGGCACACTTACACAGATACACCAAGGGTTCTCTGACATGAAGAAATGTGCCATGCACTGTTGCTGGAGTGCTGCCAGCCATGAACTAATATAGTCATTGTGCTTATAACACTATGCTTTCTTTTTGAACAGGGATCAGCTGGCTTACCTGGAGAAACTGGGCCATCTGGAAGCCTTGGTGAAAAGGTAGAATAATGTATCTGACTACTCAGCAGCAAAAATCAGCTTTGAAAACCACTGGGGTGGTAAAATAGTGGTGAGAGATCATTTACTGGCCACGGTTAGAGCTAATATTCCTGTAGCTATTTCAGAGCACAGGGATGTAATAAATGGTAATCCAAATACTCTTATTTGGTGTATGTATCTGATATCCTTGATTTTACTTCACGGTTAATTTAGAGCTGATAGATTTGATATTTACTGTTCACTGCTATTGATTCAGAGAAATTGGCATAAATTTTACTTGTTTTATGCAGTAGTTGTGGTTTTGCACTGCTACATAATGAAGACAAAAGTAGAAAGGTAAAATGTCTGTATGCATTAACTGAGTGAAAAAGACAAGACTCTTAGTGTAGTAACCGTAGTGTTTATGAAAGCAAAGTTTGGCAGGCTTACTGTGACTAGAACAGTATAAGTAACAAGCATGTTTAACATGGTTTTATTTAGGTGAAGTATTTTAAAACCGAAAGATATGAAACTATTACTGGACTGCATGTCAGCTTCAATTATGATAAAAACATAATTGTTTGTCAGAACGATCCAGCACTATTTGTATTTCTTCCCTGCAGGGTTGAATTATTTCACCTAGACTAGTGTCTGCTATTTAGATATTTTATTGAGAAAGTCTTAATATAATATTAGAGTTTACATGAAAATCTGATCATAATTTATATAACCTGTGAAAGGAAATACATCAGTGGAAAGCACTGCTTGTTAAAACCAAAATTTAGACAAATGTCATATGGTTTTAATCATAATATCATCTTAGAATTCCATGTCTAAAGATTCTTGTTCTTTATAATTACACTTGGCCCCACAAAGATTACCTTGTGATACTGCTGCTAGTTTAGGAGGGAAAAGGCAGCAAAAGACTAATTAATTTGTCATCAGCAAATGGAAGGAAGCTGTTTCGTGGTGCAATAATTGCTGTGACTGCTATGCTGTTTCTGTGGAATTTATTGTCTTCCTCTTTTGTGGGTTAAATAGTATAAGGTGAACGTGCTACAGGGATTTTAAAGACAAACATACTTCCAGCATAATTACGGTATGCAACATAAAATACAGTGTTAACACTGTCATGTGTACTATATGCAGTGAAAGTGTAATCTTTTGAGGATAATCTACAACTAAGTCTGATATTTAGGCTGAATGTTGCATGATTAAAAGATGAAAAAATATGTAAGACAAGAAAGAGATCCTTCTTGCCTCCTCAACTCCAATTGCTCCTGCAGCTGCTGAAGTGTTGGCCTTGCTTTTAGATCTGTGCTTTCCTAACACATACTGAAAAAAGTAGGGAGAGAGAAACAGAGTTTTCTTTTTCGTTTGCTGTCCTGCATTCTATGGATTAAGGAACATAACTATAAATATGATGCAACCACCAGAGAGAAAATGAATCTGCTAGCAGCAGTTCTCAGAGACTGATGTAGTACCAAATGTCTTCTTCAGCCTTCTAGGGAAAGAGAAGGCAGAGAAACCCAGTTTTATCACCTTTTCAAAATATGGATGGGTTTGTAGGAAAAAGGAGTGCAGAAATTCAAAGAAAAAGTTAAAAAAAGTCTCTGCACTGTCTCTGAAGGCAGTCCCTGAACCAATACTGTTAATCACTGCCAGGTATGCTCAGTGGACATTGAACAAGACAGGGGAAAAGAGCATTCATTCTTATTTCTTCTTTTGTTTTTGTTGTTGTTGTTTGTTTGGTTTTGTGCGGGTTTTTTGTTTGTTTTCAAGGGAGAGCGAGGCAGTCCAGGCCCAGTAGGTCCTCTTGGAGAAAAAGGTGTGATGGTAAGTTACAAGTAATGTAGAATCAATAATTATGTTACTTATAAAGGTACTTTAGTCTTCAAAACAATAATAAATTCTCACCCTTCTGACAGTGCAAACCTTATGGGAAAGAGTAGTATTGATAATGTGTAGTTCTTACAAAGCTTCATTTAACATGTTTATCCCTTTTGAGGTAGTGATACTGCAAAGTGATCTGCGCAATGAAACTGCATTTTTGCAGAATGGCTCCAAGCAGCCTTACATGATAACTCAAAAGGAGGGAAAGTAAAATAACAATCTCCTGTGTAAACTGGGGGTAACCCAGGTTATTCTAGTAGATAGACTAGCATAACCTGTAATTCTACTGCCCAGCAGTACCCAAACAGCTCCTGAGTGCCACTCTTGTGGGAGGACTGGCTTCCTGACAACACCACTTGTCCTAAATCAGTGTGCAGCACTTCATGCATCATTGCACAGCCACAGGCCACTGCCATGTTAGTGTGTTGGAGTACAGAACTGGAAGACTGTCCACATGTGCCCATTGTCACGTTCATGTTGAAGTTCTCAAGAAAAAGTGCTTAGGGCTTGGTTGTGTGTTTGCTTGCAAGCACTGTGAGGGCTCCAGAATGTATAGAGAGCACTTAAAGATTTCACTGCAAGGAGATGACAGAGTTTATATGCAAAGTACTATGTGCTGTCTTCCTGTGCCATCTGACACAGGTGAGGGATGAAATCTCAGTGGCCTTACAGACACTGCAGGTGTGGGCCTGAGCATGGTGCAGTGGGTGATGTTCTTGCCATGGAAATTTATATTATTGTAGAATACTTGCAGTAATTACTCTTTGGGCATCCATTGCCAAGGAGGGGATCAAGTACCCTCAGGCTGCAGACCAACTTAATGATCCATGCAGAGACTGAATTTTGAAGCATTCTGTGCTTCATTCAATCTCTCTAATCTAGATTTACCTTCAACCAGCTGCTTGTGATCCATGAAAAAAGAAATCTTATTAGGGAGATTAATAAATGAGGATTTATTAATATAGTATCCAGTCTTATCAACTACCTTTTTTCAACTGTTTTTAATGCTTAGTGACATATGTGAATCCACTTAAGTCATAGCAGTGAGAACCTTTCCCAGTAGTAAGTCACTGTAGTCCTCAGACAAGAATTATTCTTGGCATTTGGTCTTGGAGAGTTTCGCCCACACCAGGATGTGTCCACTTTCTGTTCCCACTGTCACGGCCTTCGTGAGAGGATTCTGAAGTTCATTTAGAACTCAATATCTTTGGTTTCAGTACATCCCTGCCAGCTACTGCTTGTGTGTGGGAAAACTTCTTATGTTTGGAATAATAATGATTATTGGGATATATCCAGATAAGTATCTAGTTTTCAAACAAAATTTTGGAATAAATTTTGCAAGATTAAATATGTTATTAACTTAGCTTCAGTTCAGGTAAATAAATGTATTTATTATTGTTGTTATAAGAACAATTATGCTGAAAATGTTCTGCCTTTTCTATGTCTATTTTAATTCTAGGGCTATTCAGGACCTCCAGGAGGCCCTGGACCCGTGGGGCCAGAAGGATTACCTGTAGGTATAGAGTGGTGCTTTGGTCTGACATAAAATGTACTTTTTTCAAATTGTCCTTTTGCTCTGCTGAAGCTAAGAATGGTTTCTAATCTGTCCTGCAGTGTATAAAACTGTCACGAAAATGTACCCATCCAGACAGGTCTGTTCACCTGCTGCTCTTTATCAGGATGATCCATGAGAGATGGGAAAAGTGATTATATCATTTACTAATCCATTTACAAATCTGTCAGTTGAGACAAGTAGAGGAGTGGAATTAATTAAGGATGGTTCATAATTGTATAATATTTTTTCATTAGTTGATGCCTAATAATTTAAATATATTAATTTTGTGGTTAGTTTCATTGTTAATCAAAAAATTATACTCAGATTTTCGTGTGTAATTGTTAGAATTTGTCTACTGTGAGTCTTCAGATAAAAACTGAATCTTGCAATTTTCATGTTTTTAACATAATGTTGCTGAAATACAAGTGCCCTCTAGAAATTCTGGAATGATAGGCAGAAGTAATTTATGCAACAATCACATCACGATTTTTAATCAGAACAAAGTTACACAGAGTTACTTACTTAGATTGTTCTATATAAATTGTACTAGTACAATTAATTTAATTTGGACTGTGAGTGAAAGTGATTGATTTGCATTTGTTGCACTGATTGTTGCTGAAGGTGCAGGAGTCTTGTAATATTCAGAAATCTGTGTTTAGAAAACAATAAATAAGAAGTTTGTTTGATATGTAGGGACCTTCAGGGCCACGAGGACCCGCAGGGCCACAGGGACCCAAGGGAAGAAGGGTAAGTGACATTGCACATTCATGTTACTTAGGGCAGAGAGCAGTGTGTTGCAAATATGAATCTGGTATATAACCCATATTGATTCCTTTGAACTCTGGACTCAGCCCAGGCTGATCAGGCTGTTTGTCAGGCAGAACTGAAGTGCAGACGTATTTGTTTAGGCAATATATCTACAAAATTCAAAGAGAAATCTTAATTAGCTGCAGAAGGTGAGAATCCACCCTTACTGATGAGAAGACTGAACTACCAAGAATCGGTGGGAGCAGGAGTGGACAACCCCAGCCTGCAGCTCCTGAGGTGTTCAAAAATTTATACAGATGTGTTCAGGGGAGAGAGGCTCTGGGAGCCCAGGATGTAACTCCAGCAGCCTTCTGACAGGAGTGCTAATCTCTGCTTTGGTTTAGAGGGGCGAAGTGTAACAGCCTTTTTGCTTCACAACAAATACAAATCAAAACGGAAACGCAAAGCAATTGTGAGGCTGAAAAGAAGTATCAACTTGTTACCACTTTTTCTTGGCTGGCCTGATTCAGTGTAACAAATGCCTGCTTTACCTCCCTGATTTTAGGAGGAGCATGTCTGAGAGTGAAATACATGCTGAAGTGTTATGCTGAATCAGGATACACAAGCTAATGACAACAGACAAGGAGTTCACATATCCAGTCAGTTTTGCTGTAAAATGCTGATCTTTGAGCTTCATCTAGAAAGGAAAGCTTCTTGGTCCATATTGGTCATCCAGAGTTTGTTTGGTGGTCTGTAGGATACAGTGAGTTAGAAGGGTAGCTCAAAAGCAATTTGGTGTAAATAGTTGTCTCTGAGCTTGATACAGAGCTGCTGCAGGTTGCACAGTTTAATTCCTCTGGACATAACATTCCACTCTAAACTCCTCTGAACCTTCCATCCTCACAAGTCTGTCTGCGAGCATCACCATAGCTGGGTGTCAAAGCCCAGATACTGGCATGAACATGAGTCCTCCCCTGCGGGCTCTCCTCCCTCCCAGCAGCATTTGATACCTGGTGATTATTTTTATAGGACAACAACTTATTTTATGAAGGTAGAAGATAATTTTTACGTAAGGAGTTTCACATCTTCTGCCAACTGAGACAGGAATCTTTGTGGAGTCTGTCTCTATGACTTTGGCAGCACATCATGGATTACAGTGCTTGTAATCAAAGATCATTCAAAATAAATCCCAAATATCCCAAACTCTGTGAAACTCCTATTTTGGAGCTGTGGTTTATGCCTTTGTCTCTAACCAGCTTGACTGAGAATGTTTCACGAAAGGGTCTCAGAGCAGACCCAGGTCTTCAGGCTCTGAGAACACGCTCCCACTGAAACTACTTTTGAGAATTGTGCCTTCTCTCAAGATCAAAACATCAGACCCAAAGTGGAATTTCACATAAGGAAAATTTCTGAGATGCCTTGAAACCTGGGACTTTTCATCACTGGATTCAGAAACAGGAATGTCAGAACCCTGAGCTCTTGTGTGGTAGGACTTGGAAAAATGCATGCCACAGTCACATACAGAAGTTAAATGGAAGCATATGGAATTTCCCCTTTATTGTGTATGGAAACAAAAACATATCCTGTCTTCACAGCTGGAATCTCTGGGAAGTCTTAGATGCACTGACCCTCTACTTCTGCACTATCACAGAGTAGAATTCCTTCACTTCATAAGTTCTGGCCCTCTCAGCAATGGGTTTACATCCAAGATTACCCAGCAGCCTTACTTCTGTCTGAGAGTATCCAGCTGTTTGCTCTCCAGTACACCCAGGAGTTCTGGCCAGCTGACAGCAGGCAGTCTAGGAGTCTGTGGAGTATCTCTCAGGGGATTTGAAGGAATATTGCCACTGAACACAGTACTAGCACAGAGCTTCCTCAGCTCATGCTTGAGACTTCATGCACTTCACTGAAATCGTGCATCAAGTGTTAAATCTCATGAAAACACAGAGGGAGAAATATCATTGTGTAGATATTTCAATGGCAGAATGGCACTGTGGGAGTGGGAATATCTGTGTGTAAGAAAAGGAATTGCTCTTCATGACTAGAAGGAAGAAACACATTAGTCTGGAAGACTGTCAGTGTAAGCAGCCATGAAGTCATTGTTGCATCATTTTTTATTGTTCTTGTTTGATAATGTGTGAACTAAACCACAATGTCAGAGACTGGTTCTGCTTTTAGTTCACACCATGATCTTGGACTAATACAACTGTAACTTTTTAGTTTGAGAGTCTTGGATCCTGTATCATTACATTCATTTTGTGAGTGAGACCTAAGTAAAACTTCCACAAGATGCTAAAATTCTTAGCAGTTAGTATTCTTCAGGTTGATATTTGGTGTTTTAAAGATCAAACCCATTAATTTTTCTGCTCTTACTATCCTGGAATTCACACTGAATGTACAATGAAAATCAGTGTTCATACTATTAAAATCTTTCCCCTCTCCTAAAGTTTATACATCATCTCCTTGATGATAACCAAAAATAATGCATGATTAGTATTCCAAATCACTTGTTCAATATTCAGGGGCCAAGAGGTGCAGATGGTCCTCCAGGAGAACTGGGAACAGAAGGCATTAAGGTGAGTGCTTACATTACGCAGTACTGTACAAAACACTGAGGTAGAACATAACAGATAAAAGACAACAAACAAAAACCCAACCCAGCATGGCAGAAGCCACAGGGTGCCATTTAATCTGATTTCTGCACTTTCTGAGTACTTCCTTATTATGGTATGAGCCCATCTAAGCCTCAATCTGTACTTTCTGCAGAGTTACCCAACATTTAAACTAACAACTGTATGCAGTCTAGCAAATGCACACAGAAATCACACATTGTTGGTTTTTTATCAGGGAGAAAGAGGTGATCCAGGAAAGAAGGGAGTTCCTGGGCTCATTGTAAGTATCAGAGTAGTAGTTACTTACTTTATAGTAAGCTTTAATGCAGTAATTACTAATATCTGAGCTTTGTTTGGAAATTACCTGAAGCCAGCATTATCTTTTGGTATTTTTCTTTGCCCAGGGTAAAGCTGGAAATCCAGGAGAAAGGGGAAACCAGGGTGCACTTGTAAGTATGAAACTGGCGAGTACTTCCAGCAAAAGAACATCCACAAAATCTCATACTTTATTTGACACTCAGATATGAGGAAGTTTACCTACTTTAGAGTGGTCTGGAAAACTCTTTAACAATACAGGTTGCATTCATTCATGCAAAGAATCAGGGCCAGAAGTGAGATCAACTGTGATATGATGTAGTCTGCTACAAGGCCAGTGTTTCATTGAAAATGGTCCACAGAATACAGTTTGATAGCAAATTGCAGCAGGAGAAATAGCCAATGTGGTTAATAATGGGGTCTTGGAAATTTATTTGGGATTTTTCAGCTTTATCGTAGATATAAGGATGAAAATCATTGTGACATGGAAAAATAATTCTTTAATTTTATTGTAGATGTGTGCTAGCAATGTAGAGTTAAACGTAGAAACATGTAAAATGTATGTCACATGTATAGGAGAAAATTCCTCCTCTTAGGGCTTCTTTTCTATGTTTTACTTGAGGCTTTCTTGTACAAAGCAGGTTACCAGTCAGTCCAAATTGTACTGGGTTTTCAACAAAAAAGGCAGCAGGAAAACAGAAACAAAGCAGTAATGGTGGTGATTTTGTGCTGCAGTTGAGACTCAAAATGTTGGTTGTCATTATACCTCTCTTGCCTTTTCTGCGCAGTTTTAGGAGCTTTCTGCCTCTCACCTTTGACACCAGGGGTTTTCATTTCCTCTTTATTCACTAGAACTTTTATTTATATATACAGAAATGAACAAAGCAAAACCTCATTAGGTTGAAAAGATGTGAAATAGTACATTTATTTCAAAATGCAAGATACTGCTCTAGTACTCCATCAGCTACAGTTTATTGAAGTGAGAGAGAAACGCAAATGCTATAAGGGAAGTTGAACAGAGAAATTGGGCTGTGAGTCATAGATGGTCTCAAATACAGCTTGTAGGGCAGTTTGTGCACACAAGCAGCACGTGGTTATAAGGGGAATGATAAGGAACTGGTAAATATCAGGTCAGCTAAGATCCATTTGTGTGTAAAAGAATCTGAGGAAGGATTTATTCAGAGCTCCCCCACCTGCCACAGGAGGTAGTGATGTGTCAGTGCACGTCAACCAGAAAAAAAGGCTGCATATACCTCTTGAATGTTTCTATGTAAGTTATTGTGTGTGCAGAAATAAAAGAGGAAGTGGCTGTTCGTGTAATATGAAACAGCTTGTTTCCAATGATTTCTATGGTTTTTTTCATTTTATTTTAATCTTCCAGGGTTTGCTTGGGCCTCCTGGAACCACAGGAGATGGGGGACCAATGGGAGAGCCAGTAAGTTGATCCTTGTGCCTGCTTAAAAGTTTTTCCATGTATTACATGAATTCCTTGGCAATTCAAGCTCCATTTCACCAAGATTCAGTATTGCCAGCTGTGGTTAGGAAGGAATTGTGGGGTGATTGTTCCAAAGCTGCAGTTAGAGTCTGCCTCCCTTGCTTAGCATAACTTGCTCATAAGGAGACCTGTTCATCATATTGGGAAGCACTTTGGTAGGGGGTGCATGACATAAGAGAGCATGACAGAACCTGGCCCACAGTGTTTTGTGGCTGTACACCACACTGAGGTAGACATCCCTGTTACGTATTATGTGTTATGTAAATGTATGTGCCAATACAGATACTAGTGATATTTTTTAGGCAAATATTCTAGGGGACCTTGTCTATTTGGCAGGTTAAATTTTCAAGAGAAAAAGAGACTGCTATAATAAACCTCAGACATTCCTCTGTGGGATAGATTCTTGTTAAAATATCAAAGCCACATTCACTTTCATGTGGCTAATGCTGCTACAGAAGATCATGCAGAATCTGCAGCAAATGTATGTAATGTAGTGCAAGATATAGCCATGACAGGAATAGTATTGCAGCACCATCTGTGGGGGTAAACCAGATTATATAAATACAGTGAAAGAATATGTGCTGTCCTAGTGGGACATGGAACAAGACTGCCATTTTACATTGCAGACATATAATAGAGTTGACAAAAACTGTGTGTTTTCACTGTTTCTGGAAAGCAATTTTGCACAATAAATGGTACGTAGTTTAAATCTTGAAAGTGAACTGTTGATATAAATTATATTCTTTTTAGTATTTATTATTTTTTCTAGTATTATTTCTAGTATTATTTCTACTAATTCGTAGGCTGACATTTTTACAGAAGGTCATTGCACATTTTGGGAGGCTAGAAAAACACTCAATTATTTTGGTAAATTTTCTATAGCATATGATTGCCTACTTAACTTGAGCTGCCAACTTGTAGGAGTGGCAAAATGTTTCACAGAAAATGCATTTTTTAATGGTTATTATTGGATTCCTGTTACTTTGTCTCTTTCATTTATTGTATCTTATCTTCATGTTGCAACATCTGAGAGCCTTACAATGCAAGGTTTCTATGTCAGATTCCTGACATTGTCTCATCAAGTCTGAATTTTCGTATCTCTAGAATGACCATCTGCCTAATTTAATCTAAGTGGTCTCCTCTCAAGCAGCCTACAATTCTGTTGTGCTCATCACCATAGAAACTACATATTCAATGTCAAAAGTATGAAAAATTTATCCTGTGAACAGGATACCTTTTCTGTCAAGTACTGAAAAAGTAAAATGTCTTCAGAAAATGGTCTGTGGAGCCAGAAAGAAGTGATAAAATGACAGAAGTTGTTGCGAAACAAAATGCATGGCTCTTATTTCAGCTGCCTATCCAAGCAGCTTGATTTCGTCTTCTGTCAGCTGGTCACTACATGAAAACCAGCTGCTGAGTTTTTCTGGCCCTTTCACTAGTTCTGCACAGAGCAGAAAACCCCTAATTGCTGGTGGAGGAGCAGAGAAACGTAAGCAATTAGAACTATTTGTGTTAATGGGCTTGATCTGAATTACACTTGAACTTTATCTACTTGTCAGACACTTCAGTAAAATCCTTCTTTGCAAATTATCTGACATTAATGGTTAAAGGGAGTCCATATACTGCTGTAAATTTTTGGCTTTTGAAAATCTTGGGGGAAAGATAAATTACCAGTCCAGCAGCCTTATTTCCATGGTAATGTGAAGAAATACTTGACTTGCGAATCAAACTTAAGCTTTGTGACACTTGCCTAGTGGAATTCCAAGGAGTTGCTGCAAATGAAAAATCAACAAACTTACTTTAGAACCAAGGGAATTCTGAATGGCAAGTGAACTGCAGTTTTACTTGTTCATCCTTAAATGCAGCTATAAGGTCAAAAGTGCGAATCTGCTGAAATTCTGGAAGTAATATGCAATTTACATTGCTGTTACAAGAGAAGAAAATACTCCCATTGTTACTGCCAGGTCATCAGGAGTAGCAAAATCATATGCATGTGAAGTGAAACAAAATAGGGTGAATACTTGTTTAAAAGGTTCCTATCATAAATACAGGTAGCAGCATCTCTCTTTTGCATAAGAATAATAGATCAACAGAATGTTTTGAATTTAGAATGTATTTAAACACAGATGAGTCCCAAAGTGGTCAATAGATAGGAACTTTCTTAAAGTTCAAAGAGTGGTTACATCCAGAAGACTGACTTGTCTTGGCATACATTCATAGTGGATGTAGAATCAGCTGTAAGCAAGTTACAAGCAACTTCTACCCCTGAGCACACAAATCCTATTCTGCAAGCCCAGATCCTACATGTACAAAGAATATGAACATCCTGCTTTGGGAAACAATCCCTATGTGTTATTGAAGTAAATTTAATATTTATATGTAAGGTTCATAATAAAATGCTCATGGTATAGTTACTAGTATTACCAAACAGGATCAAGCCATTAGCCTATTACACCTCAGTGACTGTTCTGTACAAATGTTGCTAAATCCGTGGTGAAGCACATAGTAGTTGTTTTCAGTTAATTCCATACCAGACTGTAGGCTTTTCCACAAAGCAAACCAGACAGTCTAACAAACCTTAATTAAACAAAGGCTCAGCTAATCAAGAGAAGAGCTTAGTTCAGATAATAATTTCTTTTTGGTCTAAAAGAAAAGACATCTGTGCTATGATTCGAGATTTGTTATTTCAGTGTGTTAAAGCTGGCAGTTAGGTCTTTGGTACTGTATACCATCATGGGACTGAGATACACTGCTGGATTCAGGGGGAAAGACAACAAAATACAGTTCTTTATCCTAGTTGGAAAAATTGTGAAGAGAAAAATTGAAGACTATACAATGTATTTGAATGTTAATTGAATTATGCATCCAAAATTTTATTTAATGCCAGGGTCCAAGAGGACAACCAGGGGATGCTGGCCCTATTGGAGAAATAGGTTTTGAGGTGAGCTTTTAATCATTTATATAGCAATTAAAAACATTCAAACAACTGACTAAGCCTGGACAATATGTTTAGAATTTATTTTGTGTATTACCTGCAGCTGACTTAAAAATACCATGAGCTACTGAGAGACTTACTTAAAGCTGTTCCAAAAAAAAATCTGAAAACAAATAGCCTTTTGTGTTGTGACCATTGTCTTTAAACATACATTCATGACATCTGCACATAGAAGGTGAATGTTTCCCTTGCAGTTAGACAGTAAAACAGCATTAATCATATGCCCTTGGAAAGTGTAGATGAAGAAATGCAGCTGCAGACAGCCTTCTTGTGAACTTCTGCTTCTGTTTTTTTGCTTTGTGTTTAATATCTCATTGAAAGAAATGTGACAGAATGCATCAGCCATATTTGTAATGAAGTACCTGAGGGATAAGTTCACTTAATACAGAAGGGATTTGGCTTATTCAAAGAAATGTGCTTCCTTGGTCACCCAAAATCCTGTCTTCTGACTGACTATTTAGAAAAGGTTTATATGTAAACTTTGCAAGAATCAGTCTGATACCATTAACTCATTAAGGGCTGAAGCCTCCAAAAAGGGTTTTGTTCACCCAAGGCTGTAGCTACTTGACTTCAAGCCTAAACAGAGATGAAGTTATAAGTCAGATTTACAAAAGATAGGTGCTTACTCAGCCTGCCAGTATGATGGAAGTTCCAGGCTTAGTGTACTGCTGAGGCTTCAGTATGTTCCTGACCCACAGTGTGTTTCCTGAAGTCCTAGACCCTCCTTTCTTTTCTTCTGTTGGGTTCTCGAAAGAACAAAGAATTTTGTTGTCTTGATTTGATTTTTCAGACATGCTTCTTTTCTGGTGCCATATGCCATTCTTCTGCTTCAATTTTGGCTGTGTTATTTACTTGTTGCAAAATTATTATTAGTGACCATATGTAACAACAGCTCTTGTACTATGCAGGGACCTCCTGGCCCTGAAGGAGAAGCTGGCCTACAGGGGGAACCAGGCACAAAGGTAAATGTTGAAATTATTCTGTCTTGTGCTGTTTAAATGTTCAAATTTGCATAAAGGCAAATCAGAGCACTCTGATTCATTAGCCAAGTAGATAGTGATACAGGAAATGAATCATTAAGAAATATTGTTATTATCATGATGACTGCATTATCTGTATACCTTGTCATTCATTATTTGGAGTATTGATCTTTAAAATCCAATGATTTTTCTTGTGATATTCCAGGGAGACATTGGACCTGTTGGGAAGCCTGGAGAACCAGGCGACCAAGGTTTAAGGGTAAGTGATGGATGCAATTCTTCCAAAACAGGAAAGTATGTTATCAATGAAATCCAAATAGAGATATCTTGACTTACCAATTGAATTCAATAAGAAGCTATTTTCTGATACCTTTTTGTTTTATTTTGTTTTAAAGTGTAATCAAGTTAAAAAGTGTATTGGTTGGGGAAGAGTGGCTTGTTCAGCAGAAATGGACTTGGGGGTGCAGGTTGACAGCCTGCTGGATATGAGACAACAATGTGCCCAGGGGGCCAAGAAGGCCAGTAGTATCCTGGCCTGTATGAGCAATAGTGTGGCCAGCAGGACCAGGGCAGTGATTGTCCCCCTGTGCTCAGCACTGGTGAGGCCACACCTCAAGTGCTGTGTCCATTTCTGGGCCTCTGATTTCAAAAAGGACATTGAGGTGCTGGAACGTGAGGAAAGAGCAACAGAGCTGGTGAAGCAAAAGTCTTACAAGAAGCAGCTGAGAGAACTGGATTGGTTTACCCTGAAGAAAAGGAGGCTCGAGGGAGAGTTCACTGCTCTCTACAACTGCCTGAAAGGAGGTTGTAGTTTGGTGCAAGTCGGTCTCTTCTGCTGTGCCTCAAGTGAAAGGATGAGAGGGAATGGCCTTGAGTTGCACCAGGAGAGATTCAAATTGGATATTAGTAAAAGACTTTTCACAGAAAGAGTGATTAGGCCTTGGAATAACTTGCCCAAGGAGCTGGTGGGGTCACCATCTCTAGAAGTGTTCAAGAGACATCTGGATGTGGCAGGTGGGGATAAGCTTTAGGAGTGGTTATGGTGGTTCTAGGCTGGTTGGACAAGATGATCTTGAAGGTCTCTTTCAACCTTGATGATTCTGTGATTATAATGTTGAAATATTTCTAAATGTCTCAAGTCTTTCAGTCAAAGGTTGGACTACACATTCTTAGAGATCTTTTCCAGCCTTAATGGTTGTGTGATTCTCTATCACTGATACATGAATGAGTGTTTTGAAGGTAAATCCAAGGGTGTCCAGCCCAGCTGTTAAGAGGACAGCATATAATAACTGTGTGTGTGGATTCCCTGTCTAGGTGACATAATGAGAACATTATAGTCTCATCAGAGTAGGGTACTGTACTACCATCAAAAGCATCTGATTTACTTCTGGTGCTTCAGCACTTGATTTTACCAAGTGTGTGTTCTCCTGCTTATTCTTCCTGTGCAGACTTTTTCCAGGATGCTTTTAAAAGATCGTATAAGCTATATCCTTTCAGACTTGAGTCTTACCATTGAGCTCTTTTGTTCCATTAGCTCCTTGCTGTCATCTTTTCCTGCTGCCCAAAATCTCCAGCTATGTGCATTCCATAATTCTGTCTGTTCTTGGAGAGGGAAAAATTTTTGGTGCTGCTCCACAGTGGGTGCTCTGGACTTAATCATACCACTCTGTCTGAAATACTGTGTTACTAGTATAGGGAAGCACATATTTGCAAGTTACTTTACCTGAGAATGGCAAATACTCTAAAATGCCATGGTGCTGATACTGATGGTAAATGATGAGTTTTTCATGGTCCTAAACTAAGTCACTAAGGATAATAGTATCATACTTACCCACATAAATGTGGAAGTTTCAGGACAGAACAGGCCTATTTTTGGGGTTGCTGTAATTACATGTAATTACCCTGAAACCAAAATATTGCACTGCCACTGTTTAAGTCTCCAGTGTTATATGGACATAGTACTATCTCATTTTTCTAATACTGACCATCTTTTATGTTTTCTTGTGTTGGAGATTCATGGGCTGTGACGCTGAAGGTAAATAAACTGTAACAGCAACATAAAAATTGGCCAAAAAATAATAATCTTGTGTAAAACTAGTATGAGTTCTTCCAAGGCAATACTTCTATGTCAAGAAATTTAGTCAATAACTGTTTTCAACTGTTTCTTTCTACAAGGGTGAACCAGGGCCTCCAGGAGAAGATGGTGTTCAAGGAAAAGATGGCCCAAAGGTATATTAAGTTTTTGTAGCTGATGTAAAGCAGTCATATTAGCTTAGGAACCCAAATCTCCTTTGTAATCCCATTTCACCAGGTCAACAGACCCCAGCTGAATCCACTTTGTTTTAACATAGGAAGTCCTGTATATTATAGGCTTTCCTATGCCTTTTAAGTATATATCTACCCTACAAGAGCTGCAAAGTTGCAAAGGATGACAAAGAAATGCAAGCTGGAGAAGTGAGTGCAGCTTATTTCTACGGTGACTAAAACACTGGAGAGAGCAAGCTCAGGGCTACTCTGCTCCCTGAATTGGATCAGTGCTGTGCCAGGGACTGTGGAAAGTGCCAGGACAGGGGTTGTCATAGAGGAAAACCTCGTATACTTGGCCATGGATGAGGCAAAATGAGTGTATGAATGAGACAGAGAGGGCTTTACCCTAACATAGACCCTGGTCTGAATTTGAAAGGCATCAGTTTTAGTGTGCTTTTTGTCAAACCTGAAGACTCAGAATTCACTTCCCTCATGGGCAAGCAATTCTGTAGCAGCAGCTTGACTAAACTTTGGGTTTTTTGCTTTGTTTTAGGGAGACCCTGGGGACCAGGGACTTGTTGGAGAAGGTGGTGAAAAAGGACAGATGGGGTTACCAGGAATTGCTGGGCCCACTGGTGAACCTGGCATAATGGGCATTCCTGTGAGTGTTTTCAGACTGGAGTGGACTTTCTGTTCATTTGCTTTTTCTAAGCAACTTTAATTTTGTTTGGTTTCTTTATTCTTTGATTTTCTGATTGTCTATGTAAGTAGAGATGACCATCTTTAAATAAGCTTCCTACGTTGTTCAGCTTTTCAGGATTGGTAGAGAGAGAACACAAATGCTTTTCCTGTCTTAAATCTGTGATCTGTTAACAAATAGTGATTCCTCACCACTTGTCATCCAGACACACATACAACACAACCTGGAGTCTCTCACTTCAGATCTTTCACAGTCAGCATTGTTAGATCAGTTTGTATATTTGTTCTGGCATCACTCTTAGCAGCTAAAATCCATCTATGAGCTTATATGCAACTTCTTAGTGTGAACTAATATTTTGGAGCACAGTTTCCAAAGCTAGTATTGTAGCCTCAAGTTAGACATCAGATTCCCTTATCAAAAGTCATCATGTTCTCATTTCAGTCCTCTGGCTGCCTTCTATGTAGCTTATTTGATGGTGGAGTCTGACTAAACATTAGTTGGAGGGCCAGCTGTTAATGGCTGTGTGCCCTGTCCCCTGTGTCCTCTAAGCATCAGTGTTACAGTAGTCTGCTGTCTTTAGTCCTGGGTTCTTCACAGCTAACTACTCCTAGTGAAAGAAGAAAGTGCTCTTTTAATTGTTGGCACACTTAGAGTGCTACAGAGCAAGTTTTATTTCTGATAGAGTTATATGACTGAGTTTCTGGCTAGAGTTGGCAATTCTGAAGAAGCTGCAGAGTTTCATACATTGACATTATCATAAAACAGCTCTGCAGTGTCATATCAACACTGTAATTATACTTCTGTACAATAGACAACATCAGCAGTGCTTCTGTGCCTCTGTGAGACAGGCAGGCCTGGAAATTCAGTGTTTGGGAGAATGTGGTTAGTGGGGGATTTTTCACATTTCTGTTCTGCATGTTCCAAAGGCATCTGGAGAGTTGCCTTCTTCCCCACTCATCCTCTCTGGCATCTGGGAGCGTTCCCATGACCATTTTGTTTTGCCCTCCTTCTAGGGATGCAGACAGATCATAATATACTACTCTAAACATGAAAATCACTTTTCTGTAGTCAGTTGTCCAAGTGTTTCATTGGAGGCGAGAATAATAGTATATTTTCCTTACAACAGCTTACAAAGCAACAAATAAGCCTCACAAATCTGTTTAAACCATGTTTACCCTGATTTGCCACCACAATGGCCCAAAATATGTCCCCCTTTATCCAAAATTAAAGCTAAATTTCATCCTCTAACTCACAGAGCTTCTGGGTAAATTGAAATCAGTGAGTAGTGGACACATTCAGACCTTTGGGAGGGTCAGCTTTTAAAGTGAGCTACACAGCAAAGGGGCTGTAACTCCACAGTACCCTTAATCTGCAGGCAGCACACACAGTTACGCTGTCACAAAGCGGTGGGCAGTGATAGGCACCAGCACTTACTGAGTTAGGTCTCTGCTCTCCAGCAATTTGTCTCAGGGCCCTGCTTTTCACACTTGATAGCCCCAAGGTTTTCTTTTCCTCTGGCTTTGTATTGTTTTGATTTTTTTTTAAAACAGTGTTTGTCTTGAAGGAATTTTATTCCTGAAGTAATATTTTCTGTGTGGTCGAGATTTATTGGAATTTTTTCTCCCTTATTTTCAGTGAATTTCTATTAGTTTGGTATGTGATCCCTGCTACTTGCTCACTGGTTTCTGCTGTAACTTGAAACAGTCCTACTAACTTGCTCACAGCCACAGTTAATTACATTTTTCCTCCTACTTCTCTTGCATTAGTTATCCAGTTTGAAACACAGTTTAAACATGTTTCTAGGCCTTTTTCAATAATTTCTTTTTCTTTCTGTAATAAATCTATAGGGCCCTGAAGGAACACCAGGAAACCCAGGTCAGAGAGGCCGTTTAGGAAAGAAGGTAGTACTTTTCATCTTTTCCAGATCCGTTCCTTTTATCTGAAACTCAAATTTACATTACTAAATTCCATTGAACCAAAACTATCCCTGTTTTATGTCATGCTTTAAGTCAATTTTTTTCTTGATAGCCATAGCAATTAGAATTGTCATCTTTCTGCAATCAGTAACATTCAGAGCCTTAGGAAATTTAGATTTTTATCAGACTATGCTTTTGCAACTCAGAACAATTTCTGCTTCTATTAAAAATTGTGAAGCTTTGGCTGAAACAAAACAGAATAATAGAAAGGCTTTAGCAGTGACTTTTTTATACTGCAGAGTTCTGGGTTCAGGCATTCTAATAACTACAGTAAATGATATATAGTAAATGTAATACCTGTTAAATAATGCTGTCATGCACTTTGAGTAAGCATAAACCACATTTTGAAACTTAATGCAAATCTCTTACTATTTTTAATACAATAACACCAACAGGGGGAAAAAGGGCAGCTTGGCCCTCCGGGAGAAATTGGACCTGCTGGTGATCCTGGCCAATCTGGAGAAACTGGTCCCAAAGGTGCAAGAGGAACTCGAGGTCCCATGGTTGGTACAGAACAGCCTTATTTAAGAGCTTGTATATTTCTGGTTTAGCAGAATTGTCTCTCCATGGAAAGAAGCAAGCCAGAGCTATAGCATGTGTAAATAGTTTTGAGCTAGCTGGAGATGCAGGGAGTGTCCTTCCCAGCCCGTGTGTCCCAACGCGTGCCATGGTCTTTCAGCATCAGAACGAGACCTGTGCACCTTTCCAGACAGAAACCTGGGGCATGGATCTGGGATGAGTCATCTGATGCTTTGGTGCCCTGACAATCCGGGGAGTGGGAGGGCAGAGCATACCGTGGAATACTCACACCCTGCACTGCACATATAACCTCACTGCTGTGGTTTTTTGTTAAACCTTTCCAGTTCCAGGAACAGAAATCATGGGGTTTGCTATCACATACAGTAAGCATGATGCATGTCTGAAGCAAAGCATTTCAGATGAAGACTGCTACTCCTATTGAATAGGATTCTAATCCAAAGTTAATTGAATTAAGTCTATTCCGTTAACTTCTAGCTCCTTTCCTAATGAGCTCCCAAAGCTTGCTCCACAGTGCCTGACATGCACAGACACATCCAGGCTCCACACTAAAGAGGACACGTGCCGGTCTCAGTAGTTTAGGGCCAAATCCTGTGGCCAGTGAATGCAGCAGTGTGTTCCTGAATGCATGAAGTACGGAAGAGAACTACCTAATAGCTAAGGCTTTTAAAAGAAGAACTCAACTTCCTTAGGTGATAATCACCCTTAGCTTCTCTTGGCATACCAGCATTTACAGTGTTCTTCCCTGAAAGCTCAGATCCTCTTGATCTCAATTATGCACAAGGATTATAAGGCTAGGACTGAAAACATTGACCATTCTTTTCCCCAGAACAGTGAAAAGCCCAGTATTCTTCAGTAAATGAAGTTTGGACCTAACAAGAAAGTTGTCTGTGGTCAAATGTCACTATCTGAAGATTTTTACAAATGCTGACTTTATAAAGTAAGCATTGTTGTAACACTTTACAAAGGTGTTCATTTTTTCTCTCACTGGTTACTGCATTTAACAGGGACACCCAGGAGGAATGGGCCCTGAAGGAGAGTCAGGAATTCCAGGTTATGGGGTGAGTTTTTTACTGAATTCATGTACACACACATCCCAAAGTAAGTATGTAGTACTCTAATTTCAAATATCACAGGGATCTGTATCCAGACTACACAAATATCTTTAGGAAAGTCAGGTACTCACATATATTTATATGACATGTGATTGCCTACTCAGAAATGTTATCCTTCAGCAATGATGACTGATTTTTGTGAGTTCACTAGCAGGTTTTTTACCACTGATTTCAAACCCTTGTTTGCCCAATGTATCTCACCCTTGTGAATAAAGTTCCTATAAAACTACTACAGCTTTTCATTATAGAGTTGAGCAAACACCACAACCTTTGCTTACTGTCTGGCCAGGCAGTTTCCATTTCAGTAATGAACTGATTGAGTAGGTTAGTTGAAAGACGTAAATATATTGTTGCTTTCACTGAAAAATAGTTATGGTCATCATAGATGGATTAAGTCCTACTCTTACACACCATACTGTCCAGTCTCTTTTCCAATCATAATCATCCATCAGTGGCCCTAACCCTGAAGCAAGAACCAGCCCAGCTCCCCTCACCTGCATTATGCCCTGCCAGAACCTGTAGTTTCCCACTGTGCACAGAGCTTTTCCTGCACACAATTCATTTTCTGCCTGGGCCCATTGATTTTGTTGTCATATCATGATTTAGAATTATTAACAAGCAGGAAAAACCCCAAAACAATAGTAACAAACAGCTAAGGGAAAGTTTGGAATTAATTATTTCTTTAATTATTTGTTTTGGAACTAATTTTTGTTTGGTTTGGTTCTTTAGGGTCACCAGGGATCTCCAGGGCCCCCAGGGCCCCCAGGCCCCAAAGGAGAAAAGGTATGAAGTTGGATTTTGCTGTCCTAAGTTAGTGAAATTACAAAGGGAGGTCCTTTTGCTGTATGCCCACTGCTTTCAACAGCACACAACAAAAGCCACCATTTGCTGTGTTTCTTACTCTTGTGAGAGAATATGGAAAGAAATGCAAACTGGAGAAATGGGTCATTCAAAGACAGAGTCCCAAATTATACTGTTAAAATGCTTGGGATTTTAAAACACAAAGTACCCATTGTAAAAAGCACGTTCTATTGTATCAGATAGCACCACTGCCCTTAGTGAGCACTGCTGACAAAAATAATCAGTGCGGAACCAGATAAATATTTACTCAAGAGCTAAGTCTGTGAGTACACCCACGGATTTGCCTGAAAGTCCAACCAAGATGGACAAATATCTGTGGTTAATTTAAAATGTTAGGGACAGGATGTTGCCTCTGCTGCTATTTTAGTGTCAAATTTACTGTTGTTCTGTTAAGTCTCAAATCCTGCAAACAGATTTGTATGCTGACTGAAGCTTCTGTGACCCCAAGCAGGTACATGAATTCACTTCATGAAGACTGATTTGAGGTTGCACTTGACAGAGAAATACATTCTTATACTAAGGCCAGTTTTGCAATGAATACTGTTAGTAGGCGTTTAGTGGTTGATGTTATAAATAGGTCTTGATACAATTTTCAGAAACAATAGCTGAAAACTAAATTGTTGGGAGCTAGGTGTCTAGGTTGCTTGGTCACTTCTGAAAAAGCACTTTGATGCAATTTAAAAACTCTTAATCATATTTGAAATGTGAGCCTCTTTGCATTTAATATTAAGTATAATCTGGAACAGATGAACTTTTGTTTATTAGCTTGGATGGCAGTTGTTTCGTGTTTAAAATTTAGTGGACTTCAGCCTTAATATTGGAGTCTTCTGTACACTTGTTTTCTATATTAAGTGTATTTCTCAAAATAGTGGAAGAAATATTTGTTTTTTCCTCTTGTCAAATATCCTGTTTATCCTTTCTTTTCATTAAATAAAGAAATGATTATATGGAAATTGTTCAAAGAATATTTTCTTTTTCTTTTTTTATAGTTGCCTTTGAGAATAAAGCAAATACTTAGCTTTTTTTTTTTTTTAGGTGAATGTTAAAATGGAGTTACAATTTCCATTATATCAGAACCATAAGCATCATATTCACTTTTAGCATCGATACAGCATTCTCTCTGGTTTTTATTAGTATTAAACTTGTGTGCATGGTAGATGAGGTTGAATTTCCAATTTAACATTTTTTTTTAATACTTATCTTTGGTTTAGGGTTACCCAGGCGAAGACAATACAGTCCTTGGACCACCTGGGCCCATAGGTGAACCAGTAGGTCTTTCTTTCTCAAAGCAATTATATTAGTGCATCTCAAGACAGGAATCAATGGGGTTCTTTCTGAAGGTTTATATCCCTGTCTCGGAAGTTGGTACCCCCTTTTACAAAAATGTAGAATGATGGTCCTTTAATTGGTAATCTCTCTCTGAAAAATGGAGTTGTGCTCTTTCCTGCTTAAGCAGATGTGCCTTCTATTTAATTACACTAGTGCCATTAGTCTGTGTTTAGACCAGCACATTTTGGAACAGAATTTGACCCTTTCTGTTTACCCTGAATTATATATAATTGCTTTACTAATCAAAAAATGTTTTTACTTACTATCACTGCTAAGTAATTGAGCTGATTGAGAGGACTTAATTTGGTAACCGTTTTTGTTCTGAATTCTTACGTGGGATATCTCTCTGCAGTAATTATGAACCTGTAAAAAAACCCCTGCCATCTCAAAATCTTATTTAAAGTGTTTCATGTTCAGTCTTTGATTGTGCCAGAGCATTTCTTGTACAATCTACTTCTCTCCTGATTAACCTTAATATTTATACCTTACTTTCTGAAAAGGCAGGATTAGAAGACTGATGTAGCTGAAGACAAAAGTCTGGACTAGGTTCTTAATTATGGTGATGCATGAGGGAAGATACTCCAGCCTTGTGTTATACTTGAACTGTCTCTGTAATTCTGGCTGCTCAAATCTTGCCTTCTCACCTTGTAGATTCCCTATAGGAAACATGCCATGAGGTTGCTGAAACTTTGGAGAGTATATATGCACTAGAAGTGTCTAATTATTAATTTGTGAACTTTAAAGATACATTGCCGTTAGTGTTGACAAGGCAGTTTTTCATTATGTGCCTTTACTTCAGATGATGTATTCTGGACAGACTCAGCCATTCTTGCTTTCTGTAGGTGTGATTCCCTATCCCATAGTTTTTCCTTTGACTTATATTTGGTCCATTTGCTACAATGAGAGTTAAAATTCTGGGGGAAAATCTGTTTTTTTGTGGAACATAATTAAGGATCCTTCCCTAAAGCAGAGCCAGTGAAGTGTCTGAACGCCGCAGGAAGAGCCACACTACTCACAAAAATCATGCTATTCCCTCTGCTCCTCTGCAGTTCTCATATGCATGAGGCATGCTGAGAGATTAAATTTGCCTTTATATTAGGATAAGCTGCAAAATTAAAGCAGCTTTTGAGTACAGCAAGTAATTTCAGAAAAGAACCTAGGTTTTAGTGTGCTGTCTTACAGAAACTGTAAGAAACTTTTCCTTGCATTTCTTGAAAATGGAGTCTCTTCATTTATTTTTTAAATTCAGGTATCATCTATATTTATATATGGGTATAAACCTGGAGAAGTTCTACTGAGGGCAGTACTTCTGTTTCATTTAGGCCCATGTAAGATTGATCTTTTAGCTTCTAGTCTTCAGTTACAAAATATTTTAGACGGTGACTACTGACTGCAATGCATTTTGTTTAGAGAAAAAAAATCATGTTTATTCCTTTAGCCAAGTTTGACTTTAATATTTATATTCCTCTGTTCCATCTCACTGGTTAGTCTGTTTTGAGAGAAATACCAGCTTTCTTTTTGTACTTCACCGCAGCATTCCTGTAGCTCAGCTGTTACATTTTGCTCTTTGGTTTTCTCTCCAGGGTCCTAGCGGTGAACATGGAGATAGAGGAGAAGCCGGTGATGAGGGCTACAAGGTCATACCTCTTACTTTTTATTCTTTTGATTTGATCATGGCATGCTATGCATACCTGTGGAGTAATGTAGCAGCAAGTATCATTTTCTCTCACAAGTGTGCAGAGATGCCCTTGCTGGTGCCTCACTGCACTGAGGAACTCTTACAACATGTTGGACCATCTTTCATATGAGAAGTTGAGCTGCCACTCATGAGCTGAAGAAGACTTGAGTGACCCTAATGCATATAAATACCTGATGGGATGTGATGAGCATGAAGCAGACAGACTTGGGCCAGTAGCAGGACAAGAGGCAAAGAGCAAAAACTGAAACACACGAAATTCCTTTTGAAGTGGCTTTTTTTACTGTGAGAATGACTGAGCACAAGAAGGGCTACCTAGAGAGGCTGTGGAGTCTCTGTCCTTGGAAATACTCAGAACTTGACTAGACATTGTTCTGAACAATCTTTTCTACCTGGCCCTGCTGGGGTTCCACTAGATGATCTCAAAAAGTCCCCTTCAACCTAAACAGTTGTGTGATTCTGTAATATTGAATGAGTTAACATTTTTCTCTGAAATTTAAGCACTAATTTGTAAATCTAATCCTAATAATTATTCATGGATTATATTCAGTCTTTCAGCACACAAAATTGGATGGTAACTCATGCTTACCACTGATACACTTTGCTGAAACACAAAACAGATGGTCCTTGACATAGAACATACTGTTCAAGTTACACAGATAATACAGATAATAGTAATAAATGAATTAAGTTAATCTATGCTTACAGAAGTTCAGAAATGGTTAAACAATATGTAATTAATTCCCACTTGAAGTTTGGAGTAGAAACTGTAAAGAATAAAAGCTCCTTGAGGTTTCATCTTGGAGATCTGACCATACTTTATTTAGGTCATGTTGGTGAATCTGGGTCCACCCAGAACCTCCCAAGATGGGCTTTACAAGGAAGTTGGAATGTGACAACCTGAGTTATTTGTATTGCAATATGTTATATTTTCTCCTTCCCAGGGTCATATAGGGCTTCCAGGGCTTAGAGGTCCTCTTGGACAACAAGGGTCTCCAGTAAGTGTTTCAAACAAGTGCAATTTATCTATTGACTGCTGAAAATATGTTTTCCTCTGCATTCAAATTATCCTTTTAATTTATTTAATGTATTTTTTTTTTCAAAGGGAGAGCCAGGTGAATTGGGAGAGCAAGGACCAAAAGGAGAAAGAGGTTCAGGAGTAAGTAGAAAAAAGTAAAGCAAAACTCCACTTAAGTGGAATTTGTAGCTTTTTCCTGTTTACTGACTATCCTTGAAAAGCTGTTATGTAAGGCTGGAACTGAGTGTTTGGATTTCCTTTTCATACCTGCAGGGAAAACAAAAATATAAACCAGAAAATTGCATAATGATCTGGGATAGTAAATATGTGCTATTTGATAGGTGAGTGGTTTTACTTTGGACTGGTATAAAGCATTATTGAAAGACTCTTTTGGAAACATTTGAGTGACATTCAATTATACCCTTAAGTGGAGTTCCTTGTGGCAAAGTAGCTCTGGAAGGCACCTGGGATTTTGCTTCTCTGATCTGTAAATTAAGCCTCCTGGTACTACATTGCATTGAGTTTTCAGAGACCTGGAAATAAGGAATTTGCTGCAGAATACTAGAAGCATAATGACAGAGCAAGTCATGACAAATATCAAAGACAAAATCTTTCCATTGAGAAATAATAGTTCATCTTGGTGATGTGTTGAGAATTGGCAAAAGTGTTCTATATTCTCTGATGGGCTGAATGTCATTGGCCTTTGGGATTTCAAAATATTTAGGCTAAAAGATTTCTTACAATACTAATTGCCATTACAATTTAAATGAGATATTTTGTCTGAGAAGTTCCATACAAGAACTCTGAGTTTCAAAATTTTCTAGGTAACTACAAGACTGGGGAACAAGAGAAAAGAAACATGATGTAAAAACATTGTCAGCATGTATTCTAGCTGTGCACTCAGACATACTGCCTTTGACAAACTACTTACAACACAGGAAAAAGTAGTAATTCCTGTTGGAGAATGTTTTCTTTGTATTGCAAATACCCCTGAAATTAATAGTGCAGTTTACAAATGTGGAACCAATATCCAAATTGGAGCAACCCAAAAGGACCTAAAAGTTGACACAAAGATGTTAGTAGTGAAAACATTCATGTAGTCTTAACTCCAGTGGCATTACTGGTGCTGCCCTACTAAGCTGATCCCAGAAACTGCAATGCTGAATCATCTTGGGTTTACTTGACAGGTACCCAGAAACTGTAATAAAACCAATATTAAGTTCTTTGAATAATCACATTCTGGTTCTGATTGGTGGACTTTTTTTATGCATTTCTTAACAAAAAGGCATTAAATTAAAGAACAGACCAGCGTTTTCTGGTTTTATCATATTTACATTGATTATAAAACATTTACATGTACAATAACTCAAGCTTTTTCACCTGGTTACATGTTATGTCATATTGCAGCATAGTAGTTTCACTTCAAGAACAGTGTTTAAAATTATCTGGAAAATCTTGGAGCATTACTCTTGTCCCTCTTGTCCAGTGGTTGCATCTTTTAGCGTAATAAAAGTAATGCTGTAGATCTTTTTATTCTGTGGAGAATATCCTATAAACAAAGTTCTCTGAGAAGCTTTTGGCCCATTCTGAGCCTTCCTTCCTTGATGTGTGGCCTTCTGTGTCACTAAACCACTTACAAGAGTGTTATCTTCTCAATATCATTGAGTTTTCTAAGACTACAGATTTCTAGATCATTCAAGATGGAAAAAAAAAAAAGTCTGGCTTTAGGTAAATTTTATCTTTTGTGTATATCTTAGATAAAAAGAATGTTCCCATATATGACACTATTGTTTTCTAGTATTCTCTTCCATGGACACTCAATGTATTTACGTTGCCTACTTCTCCTGACTTCCCTTTGTAAGGGTAAAAGTGTACTTCCTCACAGAGGGATGGCTGATAGAGAAGAAATTGCCAGAATCATAATGAAAAATGTTTTATGCCTGTTGTTGGGAAAAGTGCTGAAAACTACACTATACCAATTCACAAAAATGAAAAATGTATATGATTCTACCAGAAAGGTATTTACTTTTACTTGAAAAACTTTCTGCTGTCTCCTGAAATGGAAATAATCTGGTCCAAAGCCAGGCAATGAACATGCATACTAAGAGAGGAACAGTTCTGAGCTCCTAGGGGATTGAGTTTAAGGTATTTGTCAGTTCACAAGTGTTTGTAACTTTTAGGGACCCACAGGGAAGAAAGGAGCAACGGGTCAGGCAGGCAAACCTGGAATTCCTGTAAGTAACAAAATCCCACAATCTATTTGCAGGTTATAAAACAAAGAAAGTACAAGCTAATAAAAGCCAAACTGAATTGTGCTGTGATACCTGATGGTCTTATATTCACTCTAAGAAACCTTCTTATTACCCAGGAAGTGTAAAAGAACCCCTGTCATTTTTTAATACTAATAATTTCTGAAGTTATGTTAAATTATACTGAATTATATTATGCAGCATACAGAAGTGAGGTGTAACTACTATGACAAGGTCCTTCCCTCTTGTAATGCTACTAAATTAGATCATTTTTGTATGTGGCTTTTAGTCCATTTGGCAGTTATCACATGATATTGCACAGAGCTGTACTACTGTTCACTCCTGGCCCCATCCGTTCTTCAAACAGCTGCAGCCTACAGAAGTTGGATCCATATGTCCGTGATGGAGACATGTGGTAGATCCCTTGAGGTTTATTTGTTTCTCTTGCTTGCCCTGAGCTGAAATTTTTCATGTTTGTTCTTGATTTAAAGTTGCTAGCCTTTATCCTTTCTCCCTGAGGGAGAAGAAAGAGCAGGAAACAGTAGGTGTTCTGTAAATATAGCTAAGAACAAAATGCATCAAGGTTATTTTGGTCCCTTAATAAATAATACCACACAACCACATATTGTAAATAACTTTTACTACCTCACATCAAAACATTGCCAGTAACTGGAGAAATGCAGCTGGTCCACAGAGCTTGTACCTGCTGGGCAGAGGGCAAGAAGTGCCTCTTGAAGGCAAGGAACCGTGTCTTTTGTAAATACTCAGCTTTTTCCTCTGGAGGACTGCAGAGAGTGTATCATTCAGCAAAGGAAAAGAGGGAAAGGCAAGACATACAGAGAAGTGAGGAGGAGAAGGTAGTAAAACTAGAACTTGAGGAAGTTTCAAACCACATGCCAAATGCAAGATTAAGATAGAAATAAGATTAAGATGACACACTTGTATTCTGTGTGGCTGTTGTTAACTATACTTTTTCAGACAATGTGTGTTGTAGTGAGAATATTTTAAATTTCTGAGAAAAGCATTTGTAGAGAGATCATTGCAGAACTCCAGGTTCTTTAAGACAGTGTATGTCAGTCTAAAGGGAAATAATTGTAAGGCAATAAATCAATGTTGCTCTGTTGGATGTGGCATGAGGCTTTTTTTGTGCGAGTATAGCAAGAGTTACCACAAATTTGCGTTATTAGAAATTTGTATGTATTTTTGTTATGACAAATTTGAACAGCATTAATTTGTGAAAGTATTACTGAGTAGTACTGGGTATCTAGTAAAATAAAAACTGAAATAGTATATGGTTGGGGTTTTTTTTCAGAGATAACTAGTTTACCAGGTTTCTTTCCTTCAGTTTAAGAATCAACACTCTCAGCCATCTTCCAGGCCTGGCACACAAAGGGGCAGCTCCATGGTTTGAGCTGAAGTTGTTCAGATCCCATAACACAGCAAATCTGAGGTTAAAGCAGCAGCATTCGGAACCATGGCTCAGCTCCCTCTGCCAGTAGTCATTCATATCACTGGGTCTGCTGTTATGTGGGGTTTAGGAAATACTGTGACTGAAATCTGGTTGCATGATGGTGAAGATGGAGAGAGCCAACAACACTGTATTTGGTTTGAATTTGTTTCAAGGGGAAACCGGGGCCAGCAGGGCAGAAAGGAGCAGTTGGGTACCCTGGACCAGAAGGCGTTCCTGGGAACCCTGGTAAGACTGGGCTGCTGGGGAAGCCTGGCCTTAAGGTAAGTTGCTTTCCACATTGCTTCTACATCATTTTGCATTACATATTTTCTAAGGTTAAGGTATTTAAAATTAGGAACCATTCTCAGTTCCTTGAGCATCTTGAAAATCAGACCAATTCTTTTCTTTTCTTTCGTTTTTGCTCCTGATATTCTGGCCAGGGTATCAAGTTAGCACAAGGGAAGTGTGCTGTGAGAACTATTCCATTAGTATATGTTAGTAGTAACTACAGCTAGCTAAATGAAAATGATTTCTTAATCAGAAAGACCACATAGTTCTGATCCTGAAAATGAGCCACAGACTCCAGCTGAGTCTGTTTCCTCTGCAGCTCTGAGATAATCCCACATTTTCCTTACTGTCTTTGAATTTGTAACCTGTGCCCCTCTTCCTAAATAATTCTGAAGCTTTGTCCAAAACCAGTGAATAAGACTATTAGGTATCTGAGGTATCTGGAAGCATTCTTGGAAACAGGTTTTTTTGTCTGACTGTTCTTTGCTGTGGGCCAAAGGTGGTGACCTGCTGCCTCTGGGAGCGGTGACACAGTGACTCAGTCCCTCCAGAGAGGGGGAGAAAATTCCTTTAGTTGTTCTCATTGTTGAAAGTCTGATCACTTTGATTTCAAGTATGGTATTTCTCAGTAGTTCTACTTAGATGGACCTGTAATTTTTATACAAAGTTGCCAATTTGTGTTAGGAATTAATCAAGGTGCCGAATGAGGCACTGTTGTTACAGGTGTGAATTTCCAATCTGGTTGAACAAAGGAAAAATAAAAGAAGTTATCTCTAGGGGGCAGGTGTACCCTATTTGAGCCTCTCCAGTTTCAGATCATGAACCTCTTCCAAGTAATTAAAATTCTTTGGAGTTGGATTTAAGAGTATCACCCCAAAGAATTCTTGCCTTTTTACTCTTCCACTGAAAATGTCATACAATCATATTAAAGATGACTCCATTACCCCATTACAGTTTGCAATAAGGAGAGGCTTATAACTGATTTTTGCCACAATGAATGAAAAAATCAGAACTTTTGCTATGTAAGTGTATAAGCCGCAGCACCATATTCCAAAACCCTGTAAATCACATTTAATATAAAAATCCTGTTCTGTATAGCCCTTTTATTTCTGTGAGTGCTGAACTGAACATCATATGAAATAAGAAAGAAGACAGGTATCTATATATGCATATATTTCTACTAAATTGCACCACAGAAATATTCATTTGGATAGTAACAAATTTCCATTTTGTATTTTTTAACATGTCAGAAGTGACTTAGCTCCATATACTGGTTTTTCCCATTTAAAATAGTTGCTTTTGTTTGTAGTGTGGTGATGTGCTATATTTTCATAGCAAATGTTCTGACCTTTTTTCATGTGGTAAAGTTATTGTGTGTGAATCTGTACGAAGTATACACAGCCATGGTAGTATTATCATTAAGCCTGATACTTGGAAATAAACATGTTGAATTTTGAATGCCTCTTTAGGAGGTTAGTCTCATTTTGTTTCATATGTAGTTCATTTTTGAAAAATGAATACTGCGAATCTCAACCAGATTTTCATTTCAGCCTTTTATTTTTAAAATATTAGTGGAAATCCAGATGATACTGCTGATCATTGTCTTTCTATGTATTTTGATATACTATCAGTGTGTGTCCATATATACAGAAAGCTTTAAGTGGTTTTGACTGATTTTATGTTATATGCTTGTTTCAGCAGACAATGATAAAACATTTTTGGCAGTTCCACTTGTAACCCATTATTTTCAATTTGTTAAGGGTCATAAAGGAAACCCAGGCTTACCAGGTCTGGCAGGTTATCCTGGAGTTCGAGGTCCCAAGGGATTGTCAGGCATGCCAGGACCCATGGGAGCACCTGGACTAAAGGTACACACATGGGATCTTGTTGCTTAAGTACAGTATTACTGATACTGCTTAGTCTTCATGCTGCATTCACTGACTGTGGGTTCACATACTACTGTCAATCATAATTTTATGTGACGTCAAGACTTACTTGAAGGCTAAAACTACAAGCTGCATTGACCTCATTTCCATAAACTGTAATTTAAAAATAGAGGTCTCATCCTGCTGAGTGCTATTCCCAACTCCTTAAGCTGTTCAAAGCACTTTTTAATTACTCACGCCAGCTTTATGGCCAAATGTTTCCTGACTTTTAATTCTAAACTTCCATAGCTACTAGAACAGTTGGGATAATTTGAGCATCTAAGCAACCTATTAGCAGAGAGGTACCATAATTTCAAGCCTAAGTCTCAAGTTTGGGAGCCAACAACTCTGTCTGGGACATCCATTTACCATAGGACTTAAACTGTTCTTGTGCACCCTATCAGAAAGAGACAAATCTGAGTGTGCTCCATTTTCCAGGCAGTTCCATATACCTGACATCAGCACATCCTCATATTTAGACTAATTTTGATTTTTAAAATAAGCAAACAATGGAAACATTACAGGTAAATTTCTTCATTTGGAATAGAGTTTTTTATGTAAAATCATGATTTGAAGTGCTCTGTGAGGTTTTATTGGTAAGCAGTTCTTTAAAACCTGAAGTTACTTGAAAACTGGAAGTACTGTCTTTGTTATCTTTTAATGAACATATTTTGGTATAAACTGTATTCACTATTTGCAGTGTTTATTGCAAGTGCTCCCAGTCTGAATTTTACCCCTTCGTCTAGACAATGAGCTGTAGTAGTTCCTGCTCAGAAGTGCAGGCAATCTGAAAAAGACAAGGAACAGATGAGTTGAGGGAAAACTGTAGCCACATATAGTACAAAATAAGTGTTAATAGTGGACATACCGAGTCAGGCCAAAAGCCTGTCTTTGTTAAATCAGAAAGGTAAAACTTAGGAAAGAGCATAAGCACAAAGCATGAAACATGTACGTTCACAGCTTTTATTGCAGCTCAATAACTTCCTGAGCTAGACATGATTTCTGCGTATTCCATAGTCCTCAGAGGATTTGTCTTGCAGGAACTTTCCTGGTTTCCATTTGAATCAATGTAGATTTCTAGTCTAACTGCAGAGAGTTCCACAAGTACATCGTGTCTTGCCCAAAGGATTACTTTTGAAATTTACTTTTAACCTATTTTATATTTCATTTTATGAATTTTATTGCTTGCACTGGGACATACCATACTAGAATTAATCCAACATGGATGGTTTTTATGTTTCCAAGTCAAGCAGCAGTCAAGTCATATTTGCATTTTAGTGTATGTATGATTATTGAAAGCATTCCTGAGGGAAATAAAATGAATGGAGTAAGTGTATTTCTTAGAGAGAAAGCATGTTCCATACTTCTGACAGGAAGCCCCTATTTACATTTATAACTTTCATAATTGTAGTAAAAGTTATATTTTCTCCCTATTTACAGGGTGAGAAAGGACTTTTGGGTCATCCAGGAAAGCGAGGCAAAAGAGGCCTTCCAGGATCTCAAGGTGATCAAGGATCTGCAGGAGACACTGGGCTAAAAGGACAGGCTGTACGTAATCACAGCTGTTGATGCAAAACAAGTAGTCCGAGAGTTACCAACATGAAATAATAGTAAGGATGCCTGCTTCTGTTACAGGGAGAAGATGGAGATCGAGGTTTAATGGGGTTTCAAGGATTCCCAGGTCCAAAAGTATGTGTTTGTTCTTTTTTTCTGTTAGATATCAAGCCATTTACCGAGTGAGAGCACTAGGAAAGCATAGAATTAATAAACTTTAATGGTAATTTGTTCAAAATATCTCTGAATTGTTGGAACATGGCAGGCAGTACTGTGGATTCCAGATCTAAGGACAAATATTCTGGGTCAGTGCACTTGGTATTTTAACTGTTACTGCTCTTAGAAATTATCTTACTTTCCCTGATACAAGAGATTGAAACAAGTGGATAGCGAATGTCCATGTTTGATTGAATTGTTCCTTTGCATTTTCAGGGTCCTGCAGGGGACATTGGCTTAGTTGGAATTCTGGGCCCCAAAGGTCCAACAGGCCAAGTTGTAAGTGTTTCAATCCATGAAGGAGATTGTCAGGATGGTTTGCAAGTGGCACACATTTTTAACTTAGGAAATCATTTTTTTCTTATTAACAAGACCGGAACCCTCTTAACCAAATCTTTCTGTCTGAGATATGACTCCACCAAAAGCCCTTTGCTTGTACTGCAACTGCTCTGGTTACAACATGCTTACAGACACACAAGTGGAGCTGGGCTCTTCATAGTCAAAGAAAAAAGCAAGCTCCACTGACCAAGTGTGACTCTTCTAGCATAATTTCATCTACACAACTAATATGATGACTGGCGTATCTTTGTCTGTTGGGGTTGAACATTCTTCTTACTGGCAAAAGCATGAAAGACCTTAGTTCAAAATGTTCTTCTCTCACTGCTGCCATTGCCATCACAGAACTGAATTTGTTCAGTTAACTAGATGCAGCAGCTTTAGGAGCCTATTCTAATAGCTACTGTATTTTTCTAAGTATTCCTGTACAAGATAATATTGGACATGAGCAGTTTGCTCTAAATGAAATGGAAGAGGAAAGTAACATTTTAACAGCACTCACTGGCAGCCTTGTAAGAGTACTTGTGGGCAGTAACATAGCTCAAGGTATAGCTGATTGTAACTCAGTAAATGTATGGTCTTTTGTAATGAGAGTCCTTAAATTTCCACTTTTTTTAGTGCATCAGCTCTCACATTAAAGAATGTGTGTGGACTTTTCAACCACAACTATTACAAATTCCTAAAATACTTACCTTACTGATTTTGTTGCAATGTACACTCAGTATTTAGAAAGAGAGTTATCACCATGATCTTTTGGATATTTGATAGGGCTGTGTGCTTAGCAACGTTAAGCCAGGATATGTTATGAGGATTTTCTTTATTTTGAGAACACAGTGAAGTAATAAATTCTTTATTTGTTTACAGGGATATATTGGCCCTGTTGGTCAAGGAGGCATAACAGGCCCAGCTGGCAGGCCTGTAAGTTTCTTTCCCTTTAGTTTTTTTCATTAATTTGTTTATTTTGCCTGCCCTTTTTAAAAATAATCTTCTTTTGCAACTAGCTACTTTCTTGGTTTTTTCTGTTTGCAAACAGCAACTAGCAGGACCTCCTTTTTGCATATCATGCTGGTGAGTTAATGTATGTGACTCCAGCATCTGTAATATATACAAGAAAAAGCTGACAAAAAAGTCATTGCAATGGCCTTCTGTCAAGGTACAGTGTACAGAAGGCATGCCTACAAGGGCAGTTAGCAAGTCAAGATGTAAAACAGTGCACAACAACTGCTATCTGCATATTCTTTCTCAGCCTTAGATCTGAGATATATCTAGAGAGATTCAATACAGTTTATTTTTTTATGTGTTACGGGCTGAACTGTCTGGAGTGCCCCTCTAGACACTCTGAGAGTGCCCTTGAGCCCTGGTAAGGGTGTTCCACATGCTGATGAGGTCCCTGTTACAACTGAAACATCATCTCAGCCTTTCTGGCAACCCTCAATGCACCCCAGGGTCCCTGCAGTGGGGAAGCTCTGTCCTCATCCCTGTGGCTCATGTCTGCAGGCTACCCAACCATGTAGGTGGCTTTAGAAGCTCTTCGTACCGTGAAGGTTACTCTGTCTGATGAACTAGATGTGAGGTGAACGAGAACATCTACAAATTGATACAATCGTAAAAATAACAAATACATAATAAAAGTAATAAATACAAATATTTACAAGTGAAAAAGAAAGAAGGGGAATGTTCCTTCTATAATTCTTTCTGCTTGTTGGGGAAAACAGTACTTTAAAACTTGCTCTATTCTTTTCAGTTACACTGAGGAGAAAAATTTTACAGTTTGCATCAGTATGGAGGCTTTTAATAGACTTAATATTGAATATAATAGCTTGCCATTATCATTAAGAAAGCATTACAGTTGAATATTACTTATATCTGTTATGAAATGCAGTGATCAAGGTACAGAATTCTTCCAGGAAAGAATTATAAGATTGTTGCCATCCTTGGAAACACAGTTTAAGTGCAAAACTAGCCAAAAATGCCATGTGGGCAGAAAAATAGTGTCTAATCTGAAGAGAGAAGAACTAATAGTATAATAAAACCCATGTATGTGATGAATGGATTTCTTCAGTGATGGAGAGTACTGAGTTTTGTTCTCTATTCTTAAGATGGTGCAGCACTGATGTATTACAGTGAATGAAATTGTTGGGAATACAGCTAATTAACAGGGATAACACAGGCAGTTAAAATTCATGAGAATAAAACATATTTGCAAGCTGAAGAAAACAGCTTTCCACATATAGGAGTTACAGGATGTTTTCATGTAATTTAGTTTTCTGGTAGTACAGGAACATTAACCCCCTGGAGTTGTAAATACTTCCACAGATGAGACTGGACTTTTCATGTGAGCAGTATAACTCTCATTTATATTAATCTGCTTATTTCAGTCCTAGGCAGCTAGAAAGCGTAGTGGATTAACAGCTTCTCTTTCTTACAGGGACCAAGAGGTGAAAAGGGCACAAGGGGTGAAATGGTAAAATGAAACTTTTGTGCTTTCATATTTTTGGCTGTGTAAAAATTATTCCTGTGTTATGCTGAATGTACTCTTGCATGCTCTGAATGCCAGGCAGTTGTGTTGTGCTCCTGGAGAGCATTGGCCAAGGAAGTTGGCAGCATGTCTCAGAAGTCTCACTTTTTCTTGTTTTAAGTTGACTTACATAGATATGACCACTATAGCCCCTGATCATAGTAGACTCATACTCCAAATCTGTCCGAGTTCAGAGCTGAAAGAAAAACCTTTAATCACATTTGTTGTCAGTTTTCCAGTGCCTCACAGCAAGCATGGATGTGTTCATAGATCTGTGTCATCTTATCTAAAATATACAATCATGGGATAATCTGGGTTGTAAGGCAATCTCAAGACATTTAAATAGGAAGTTGATCTAGAAAAGAATCAGTTCTGAGATCAGAACACTTCACTCAGGGCTTTACTGAGCCAAGTCTTGGAAACTCCCAAGGATGGAGATGGAATAATCTCCTTGGGCAATGCATTCCAGTCTGTGACTATTCTGAAGCTGAAAAAAGAGATGATAAGGCATAATCTTTAATTTTCTGTTATTGTATTTTATTTTAGATTTACAATCATTCATGCCAGCTGTATTGTATATCAGACTGTTATGTTGAAGGATGTTATTAGGCTTTACACATTATGAGATATGGTGACGTAACATCAAAATTAGAAAGTGGTCAAGGAAAGCTTAACATGAATAATTTTTGTTAAAAATACTTTCTTCAAAAATTTCAGAAGTCTTGGACAATATGGAAGTCCTTGGTATTGCTCATGTTTTCATGTATCATTGCATGTAAAATCAGGGTGTTGCAGTATTAGAAAAAGACAGGGGATTTGGCCTTTGAACTTCTGTTGGGGTGATTAAAGAATTAAAGTGCACACTAAAAATAAATGGTTTAGTCTGCTTTTGTTTTTATGAACTGGAATTGCACTTTTCACACTTAAATTCTAATGCGATCAAAGGGTAAATTAAGTAGATTTGTGAAGGTAATCCTGCACATTCCAGTAAAACATTTAGCAATTAACTTAGTCCATGGAAAGTGTAATTTAACCTTATTTTGCTGCTCTGCAGCAGAAAGAAGGAACATTGGTAAAATCCCTACAGGATTTTCAATGTACAGTTTCATTATATTTTAAAGGTTTGTAAAGATAATTGATATAGCCCTCTGAAGTTCTAATGCATTTAAGAAATGTAATATTCCCCAAAGTAGTTAACAAGTAGCATTCAATATTTATCTTTTTCCCACATAGGTTTTATGGGCAAGGAGACAGTGAATCAAGACAAATGACATTCCTTTTCTGCAAAATACCTTAAACTCATTGGAACAGTACAGGTTTTTGTTTTCAAAACATTCAGTTTTATCTCAGAAACCACTATAAATTTGATCTGTTCTTGTCCCGAGACTTTTTGAGTCTTAAAATTGTGACAGATGCCAAGAACATAGAACATTAACTGAAGCATTCAGTCATCTGAAAAATCTACTGGAATGTCTAAATCTCAGCACTTAGAACAAGGACATCTATTCATCAGAGAGCAGTGGTTACTTAGGGACAAACTGTTGGAGACTTTGTGCCTTCCCTTGATTTGGTATTTGCATGATCAAGTCCTAAACCAAGATAAACAAATATACCCTCACAATGTCAAATTTGTTTCTCAAGTTTTTTTCACACTTTCTCTTTCATTTTATACTAAACATACTCTGCCAAGCATGATCAGATAGTCTAGTAATATATTCACATGAGACTGAAGGTATCCTGAAGCAGTCTAACAGCACCTGAGCTGCTGATCTGATTAATTAAATGTGGAGTCAGCCTTCCCAGCTGGCACACGTGTGGCTCTGTGAAATCCAATCGATTTGCAACAGCTGAGGAACTAGTTCAAAATAGTGAATATAATCTCTGCAAACTCATGTCAGTTTTGTAATAGTGAATAGCAACAATAATATTTTATGTGTATTTAATAGTAATAGGATTCAAAGAAAATTTCAAGCTGGGCAATAATCAAACTCAGAAGAGGTGCTTGGCATGGAACTGACAGGGATTTCTATACTACCAGTACTATGTATGCTAAAATTACTTCTTTTTTGATTTCCATTTTCCAACATTAATCATTAGCATCTTTATTAAATACATTAATCAGTAATTATTTACATAAAAGATGACTTACAGTCCCTTCTTTGGGTACGAGTGGAGGAAACATAAATAAGGTCAGGATGTATCAGTTGAGAAGCTGACAGTATTTATAATCCCTGGAGTTTATGTTATTAAGGCCTTCTTCCTTAAGTATCAGGAGACGTTCTATCTAAGCTTCCAGAAGTTGATTCACTTTTGACTCTCCTCTATTCTCCAGTGACCACATGTAAAGCATGGATCTTGGTCTCAAAGCCGTTTGCAGTCCATCATCACATCCTTGCTGGCATAGATCTGGTGCTAGGAATTACATGATGGCCCCCACTTTTCACACCCTTCATAATCCAGCGCCTGAGCCCCTCTGCATGGCCAGGGCAGGTGATATGCAGGCATGCTTACCTTGTGCTGCTGTCATTGTGACCCCTGACAGATGCATTCCCTGGCAGCTACTACATGGCCTGCCTTGGGAATACGTATAGAGATAATAAGGAACGTGGATGATACTCACCTAAGAACTGATAAATTTGCAGCCTCGGTGACTTAAATTGCTCCTGTCTGCTTTGACATCTGCCTTTTAAATGTACAGAAATCAATCTTAGCTTGATTCTGGCCTTTCTTTAACCACTTCCAGCTGCCCTTGCTGGTGGCAGCTTGAGAACAGCCTGAGTTCAGAAACTGTAACATGATGTGACACTCACACAGATCTTGCTTGCTGTGAAATCTCACAGCATGAATACTTATTACTATATCTAATTATTTGGAACTTAATTCCTATTTGACTAGAACAGTTTCACAATATTTGACAGCATGACCATGTCACATAAGATTATTTCTCTTTTGGCAGAGATTTAGCATGACCATACTGATGTATGAGGGCTTTTGCTGGAACAGCTTATTGTGCTCAAGAAATTGACACAAGCACCACTAGCAAAAGAATTTTTTACTTAAATTGACCCAGTTGTGTTAAAAGATTTTACTAATGTAAGGTGCAGAAGTAGCCTATGCCTTTCATTCCTTCTTCTGTTTTGCTCATCTTAAGGCACTGCCACTTATTCTTTTCCTTGTTTTCGTTTGTGCTATTCTTTGTTACAACAGCTCCTAGAGGTTTTGAGTATATGGAGATTGAAGATAAGAATCTAACAGAGACACAAGTAACATTTTCTACTCATAAATATTCATAATCATTCTATCTTAATGTGAATAGTTGATCAAAGAAAGAATAATACCAATGATCAAAGAAAGAATAATTCAGGTGGGTTTATTGTATTGGAAAGGCCCAATTTCAACCCTAAGGCAGCATAAAACTAAGATTTAAGGCTGTATGCATTGTAGGCACTGTAAGCTAGTGAAAAGCAGCTGTTCCTTCTCCTCCTCTACCCCCACTGCGACATTCTACACACTAAAACGAAGCCACTTACAAGGAGGAAATAAGGGCATAACTTCTTTGATACAAAGGAAGCCTGCAACATCACTGTTAAACAAGGAATATAATATGTTCTGCCTGAAAAATTGACATTGCTAATAAATTAAACTAGCACATACTCTTGGAGTAAAGAAGATCAGTTAATTTTTTGCTACTATCCATAGCATTATTTACTAGGCTTTTATGATCATTTATCTCTTGTTATGCTTATTGTTAACCTGCATGTAACACTGGCACAGAGTATAGCACATTGTTTATTAATGCTTTGTATGACTTTTAATGTTCTATTAATATCAAAAGCAATTGGAGAAACAAGTAACCAGACAACACAGCAATTCTAACAGGAATATTCATGTGTTAACAGAGTAGGGTACTCTAACAATGGTAACTAATAATCTACAGCTTTTCCACAGCTGGTATCACATCTTCTTCATTGCACACATTGGGGCTATTTGTGATAGGAAAAATATTTCAATGTAAAAGAAGAGATGTTAATGTATAACTGTTGCATGTTATCTCTGTTTCTTCTAGGGTCCTCAGGGACTGCAGGGCCAGCCAGGGCTACCTGTAAGTGCATTAAAAAAATGCCTTGTTTTTCCATTGTGATTGCATTATGTAAAGATGAGGGGCACCTAATATCTCTTTTTCCCATTTTCCAGGGACCACCTGGACCCCCAGGACCAAGGGTAAATTCTGTAACAACAATAGTGCTATTTTGAAAATGAAAATAGCAGGATCCTCCTCAAATGCACTGCTTGTTCCATCTTTGTACCTAAAACACAAATACATTTTTCTACAACTTCCATTAGTACATGTGAAAGTTTGGCCTGGCTGTCTGCCAAAACATTATCCTGGAAAATACACAGTACAGCAGTATGGTTTTTTTTAACCTTCTGTCTTACACTGTCAGTTCTGTTCTGCTGTGCTGCTGAGCCCTCAAGTGTCATGGACATGCTCATACTGCTGACATGGGTTAACTTTGTCACACTCTAAGAAGTTTTTCTCCTCTATTTGAACACACTGAAAGTCAGCAACAGAAAATTGTGCTATTTTTTGCTCAGATTCGATAGATAGATGTACATACGTGCACCAGTTAGGAAAAAATTCAACATCTGAAGGGTCATAAAGTTGTAATGATATATGTAATCTGAGAACAAATTGCAAGAACTAAATGCTTGTGTGCATGATTTAATTCTTTAAAATGATCCCAACCTTTTGTCTGGTATGTGTGTCCCACAAAGTGTAGAGAATGAAGATACACAAGGAACAGACTTCCTCCTTCAGAGGAGGTTTGACAGTCTTGGTACTTGCTAATTCATCATGAAGAGTGATCCATCAGCTGCTGACACCTGATTCAGGGGCTTCTGTGTAAAGGAATAACACCTTTTCACAGTTAGCTGGATTAGTTTGCTGCAGTATATTAATTAAATGTCTGGGAGGATTAAGTTGGGACATTAATCTGTAACAAGTATTGCAGTGTCTTTTTTCCAGGTTCCATGAATATGATCATTAAATGGGGTATGGGTGTACTAATAAAAGTCAAATATGCTTTTTCTATATGCATGCTTGCATTTTCTGGAAATTAAAGGAAGGATTCTATTTTAAATGTGTTTACAATGAATTATTCTCTAAAAGGACAAAATAACAAAGCTATCGTGTATGTTGCTACAGTGCTCAAAAAATTTACCACCTGCATTTTTGAATATTTTTTTTTAACCTTTTTATATTCTGAAATACCTGTTTTTTAGAAACAAGTGGACCTCAATGCTGCTGTTCAAGCTTTGTTTGAGTCACATGCTGCCCTGCAGATGGAGGTAATATATTTCAATGTATTTACATGGTCATACAGGGTATGCAATTATAATTCTACTTTATGAGGACATAACAGGGCTTCTTTCCAAAGACTTAGTTTAAAATGAATAATGGATAGCAAGTAATTATTGTAGAATGTAATTAAACATGCTAGAATTTATAGGATATAATTGAAATAAAATTAAGAAAACCAGCAATACTTCTACCTTTTTGTCATGTAGTAATGGAAATTTACTGACTATAACACATAGTGGACTGTAGCTGTTCAGCCACAGATGATAATAGTGACACTTATGGTTTGATTTAGAAAAAAAAAACAATTATGACATATATGTGTATGACCCAATTGGTTGCAAAAAAATGTATCCACATTTTTATGTCAGTATATCATAATGACAAATTTGCATGATCTAAACCTGCCTGTAACATCGCTGCTTTGACAATTTTAATAAAATGTACTCATTTGTTTATTAGGATTTATTATTCTTATCCTGGTTGATATGGCTGGTTGCATTCATATAAATCCTTTGATTCTGTGTGGCTATTCAATGGCCAATTGACTTTTACTTCGTGTACTGTTGTTGTGATACTTCTTTGTGATAACGCATTTGCTAATGGCCCTTGGCAGAAATACCAGAATACTGAAGTAACTTTACTAGATCACAGTACAGAGATATTCAAAACGCTCCACTACCTTAGCAATTTACTGCACAGCATCAAGAACCCTCTTGGCACACGGGATAACCCAGCACGCATCTGTAGGGATTTGCTTAATTGTGAACATAAAGTGTCAGATGGTAAGTGCCCATTCCACTAAAGCTTGAACACAAGTAGCTTTGAAATGTATTGCTCCCAAATATTACTTTCTGCGTTAAAATTCTGATGTGTGGATTTTGTTTGTTAAAGTCTGTTGCAGTGTGCCTGTCACAACTATCTTATTTCATCTTTAAGATGCAGTCTCTGAATTTTAAAGGCAGAAGTATATAGTTGTCTAATATATAGATATTAGAGATATATTATATGTATCAGTACACTGAAGTATCCAGAAAATTTGAAACTGAATCCAATTTTGTGATTAAAAATTTTTGAAGTATCTTAACTAATCTTGCAGTGAATTTTGTGTGGATCATATCCTGGATTCCTAATGAGAAAATTGTATACAATTCACTACCGCTGTCAGATACACTGACAGTTGTTGTATCCCAGATGTTCTTGAATCAGTGCATCAGATAGAAAACCCTACCATATTTAAACCTGTCATGTCATTGTAACTATATAATATTGGATGGTTATGATATTGTTGCTCAGTATCTGTTGCTAGTATATTTATAATAGTGAAAACATTTTCATGTTCTTTTTCTTTCACTTCCTTGTGAAAGCTATGGTGATAATATATGTAATACTTGCCGAGAGGCATTGAATATTTTAGTAAGTTGTTTAGTGGAAATTATATTTTGGTTTTATTTTTCCATCTGAAATTATATACTAATAGGAAAATACTGGATTGACCCAAATATTGGATGTCCTTCTGATGCCATTGAAGTTTTCTGCAACTTCACTGCAGGAGGTCAGACATGTTTAACACCACTGTCTGTGACAAAGGTATTCATTGCTCCTAGAGAGACTCTGTCTGTGCTTGAACTCTAAACTAATGCATGCTTGCTTACTTCAGTCGTGAAAAGGTGTTGGATTTCGGGGAGGGTGGGGGGGATATTGCGCATCTTTGTGGAAGTATATATTCTGTTATAGAAGTTACAGATTTTCTGGAGACTGTGTTAGTGTAACTCTCACTGTGTTCATTTACTCAGTTTCCATGCTGATAGAATTATTGTGTTTTGCTTTATGCTTTCTTACACAAAGCATCAAAACAAGCTTGAAATGCTTCTGAGCTAAGTTAGTATATCATCCCTCAGGGCAATTAAGTGTAGGTGTGCTGAGATCATTGCACTGAGAAGGATGAAAATTACTAATGTTTTCCAACACTTAGGTACTTTAAAATTCCATTAGGGAGAGACTGGTTTCCTTTATATCGTTAGTTCATGCTCCTCTTTACGTGTAGTTCTTGAACTCTTGGGAATACAAATTTTGTGCTTGTGGAGTTTTGCATCTGCACATTGAAAAGCATTAGAAATACTATAAAGTTCATATATGTGTTCCTGCATTTGAAAGATCTCTAAATAGGAAATGGCCTTGGAGACATTCTTGTTGAGTAATGAGTAGCTGTATTTTCTGTCTAAAATCAAAATACGCTTACAGATTTTTACACTTGTAATGGGCTATCAGTATTGCCAGAACCTGTGGTCTAAGAAGACTAAACAGCAGAGTGACGTGGCTGCAGTTAAAACACTACTGCTGATAATAATCTTTGTTTGTATCACAAAAGCATTTGTTTCAGTTTCCTTATTTAAAAATAGGTTTTTTTCTGCCCAGCTGTGTTCCAGCACTGTTATAAGCATTAGCAAATGTTTATGTTTAAGATTTGAAACTGTCCTGTGGAAGCTTCTGTTTATAGTAATCACCTGACATCTGCCCGGAAGAATGCAGATCATGGTCTTTGGCACTGATCCCAATGTATAATAACATGTATACATGCTCCCATGCTTGGACACAACACTTGAATGTTCATGGCACTTTGTATTGCTGTGGCCATTCAGCATAGTCCAGCTGTAACTCTAATGCTGTCTTTCTCTTGGAACTTAGCTGGATTTCGGTGTTGGAAAAGTGCAGATGAACTTCCTTCATTTGCTGAGCTCAGAAGCAACCCACAGCATCACAGTTCATTGTCTGAACACACCACTGTGGGGATTAAATAAAGCAGGTGGCCGGAAGACATCAGTTACCTTCAAAGGATGGAATGGTCAAATATTTAAAGCAAATACACTACTGGAACCAAAGGTCCTTATGGATGAATGCATGGTAAATGGTTTTTAGCACTAGCATTATTAAAACAATAATGGAGTTACTGTGTAGACATTATTAACTTTCTGCAGATAAATGACAATCATTTAGATTCACACCCCTTAAAGCTTCTTCACGTAGTTCTGCATATGCCAGCCTTTTGATACTGATTTCAACATCTATTCAAAGGCAAAAGCAATTGCAGTGATACAGGCTATCTGTACCTGCCTTTTGCATTGTGTCTCATGTATTTCGAGACTGTAAGAAGACACTGGAGAGACAGCAGCAGAGAAATAAGAAAGTCCTCCAGGAAAATTTAGAAACAGTTACTCTCAAAACGAAAACTCAGCCTTCAGTAAGAGTTCAAACAGATTCAGAGAGTTCTCAGGTTCAAACAGGCTGGACATTATTTTTGGGACAACAAAAAAGCTTTAAATTCATTGACTAGGATTGTTTGATTATTTCATATGATGCCTTAAAGACTGAGGCGAAAAAAACTCCAGGCAAATTTAGTAGGAGATAAGATAAGGAGAGCAGAAGCTTTAATGAACCTTCAGGCTCCAGGAATACATGTCCACAGGATGCCCCCTCAGTTCCCAGGTTCCAAGATTTTATAATGATGTCCATCCAATCTCATTCTGTTATTCCCCTCGGTCCTCCGCTATCCCACCCCTGGCAGGCCCCATCAGGAATTGAGTCTGGGGGTTTGGGACCCCTCTTTCATCGTCCTTGTCTCCCTCACAGCACGTCTGGTCCTTGGAGGCCTTCCAAAGTTCCAGATTTGGTGTTCTTCTGTCCGTGTCTTTATCTTGTGGTACAGGCTTCATGGCGCTTCTCTGCAGTTCTACCTTGAAATGGAAACTAGACAGCTACTAGAGTTTTGAGGGATTGATATAGGATGGGGTTGGTATGTGTAAACATTAAGCTACTGAAGTTACTTTGCTGTTACACTAAAACTACATTAACTTCTACAATCTATAAAATTAAAAAATCAAAAATCAAAAAGCCCTGAGGCATCACATAAAATAATAATGAGTGGAAATTTAATCCATGGCTAACTAAAATAGTAAATCATATGTTCAGGAAAAATTGGAAGAGCTTATTAATTTTCAAATGCTTATCAGATTACTCTCCAAGATGTGACATTCGGTAAAAGTCTTGGGAGAACACTGTGAAATATAGCAACCGAGCACCTTATACTTTCTGTATTTTATAGCTCTACTTTCATTGGCAATAACAAAAGACATGAGATTGGTTCCATATCAATACAGGGGTGTCAAGTGAGATTTTTAATCTCAAAATAGAAAGTGGTTTTATGAAGGCACTTCAAAGCCATTGTGCTTCCAGTCTTTATTAGCAGATGCTAATGAAATGCTCTAGCCTGCATCATGCAGATAAGGTATGGCCATTGGAGCTCCTTCTCCCCACCTTCCAGTCTATATTGGACTATTTTATTCCCTGAGAAAAATTAAGGCATACTAAGATGGCTATTGAGAAGTGCCATTCTTCTGTAAGATTCTACAAGGTCTGTCACTCTTTCTGTGGGAAACTGAGTACTGTACAGGTCTGCTGCAGAATCTCACATATTTCCCTGCAGGGATTCCATTTTTTAGTGGTATCCACTGGACTTGATGGTTTTTAAGAATGGATTGACTGCAAACATCAAGGCACTCCCAGCCTTAGGCATTGTTATAATGTTATTTTACAATTACTATGAGGTATCAATTTTTACTGAGGTTTCTTTTTTAAGGATTAGAATAAACAATGCAAAGTTCATGGCAAAAATGCATCTCTGATTCCCATGTTTATTTTCCAAGGGCCTACAGAGTTGATAACCCTGACACCTGCTGTTCAAATTTGGGGGTGAATTTGGAATCTATTTGTCACTTTGCTTGCAAAGGCATTCTGCTCTGAGCCACGTTGCACTGTGTCTACATCCACTCCAACTGGATTCTGGGCTTAGCTTGTTTACAGCTACAGCTTTGCCCAAAGTGCCCACGCAAGGGAGAAATGGCATCTGTTAAATTACACAGTTTCTTTAGGAGCTGGCTAGAAGAAGAAATGTTTTTCTATGCAGTACTTCTCTTCCTCTCTATAAGCCAAATTTTCATTTGTGCTTTGAAGTGTATCTTTTATATTAATCTAATATTCTTTTTCTGTGTATTGCAGATTGAAGATGGCAGCTGGCGTAAGACACAGTTCTTTTTTCACACTCAGGACACCAGTCAGCTTCCAGTAGTTCAAGTTAATGCACTTCCTCACCTCAAACCAGGACAGCAGCACTTCATAGAAAGTGGTTCAGTGTGCTTCCTTTAAGGTTTCTTTCCTGGTTTGTTGTTTGGGTTTTTTTCACCAACATGGATTTGCTGCCTAGATTGAATTCAAAGGTAATGATCCATTACAGAAAAAAATTACTAGGAAACTGAAGAATCATTTTAAATACTGTTGGTTAAAGAACCTCAGGAAGAAAAAGACTTCCTCCTAAGGAGAAATGGCATTGAAAAATATAAGAAAGAGAGAAAAGACTGCAACAATTTTCTTAAAGTATTTAAAAATAAATTTCTTGGTGCTTTCTTGCATAATTTCCTGGAATGGAGTATCTGAACATGGATTTTTTTTTTCAGGACCTTGAGTGTTCTTAGCAATCTTTAACAGCACTGCAAAAAGATTATTCTGAGAAAAGCTGGAGACATATGATACTGAAGGAGCGATACCTGTTTATGCTCCTAGATGTGCAATAGCTTATATATGAAACATGAATCATGCCACAGTACAGTACAATATGTCTTCTTTTCTTAAATATTGTTTTTATTCTAGTCCTTTGTGGACACATGCATCTGAACAGATGGCACACTACCTCTTTTGTTTTTCCTGTCCATGTTGCTTTGGTGCTTTTCATAACACAAGGTGCTTGTGGCCTTAGCAGAGATTGAGTCCCTTTTTATCTTTCAGACTCTATGTTCTGGTTACATCAGGATAGTTTCTGTTGTAAAGGTACATATTTTAAATTGTTGGCCACATACTTCACTACAATGAAAACATTATTTATGTGAATTTCTTTTTTAAAATATTTTGTGTACTATTTTGGAAATGGTAATAAGACAGCACATTGTATATGATGCATATAGTCAGAGCAGTTTGCTTTACAGCCATTGTAAAAATTGTTGTAGAAGAACTACCTAAAGTAGTTTTGAGTTTTAGATTCTGTATTTCAGTTAACATTGCTAATGCCAAAGCCACCTTCAGATGATATAATCTGTATATATTTTGTAACTTCTGAAAAAATCTACTACAACATGAATGGCTGCTGTTAAATTATAAACGGCATTTCATCCTCTTAGAAATTCCATGTTTTTTGCAAAGTTATTAGATCATTTTGGGTTTTTTAAATTAAGCCTAAAATGTTCGACCAACTTTTTTAGTAAAAAAAGAACAATTTTATCATTAGCAAAAGCACTCTTTATATTGATCTGCCTGTATCTGCTATCAGTTCAAAGTGTGCTCAGGAGTACATGGCAAGGTGATACCAAACTGCACAGGGCAGCAGGGGAGCATTCAAACAACTTGTCTGCCTTGACCTGCAGGAAGCCACGCTTACCAAAGTATAATAAAAGAAGCTTCCAAGCCATCTGTTTGTCTTTCTACTATTCTGTTTAGTATTGTGTTGGTTATTTTGAGTAGGGATGAATATCCTCTGGAAGGGCACTTTTGTTAGGTGGCAGTGGTTGTCTTTCCAGGGGGCAATGCACGTGCTCCGTGCCATGGAATTCCTGCCAGAGGGACGGGGTTTGCTTTTACACGGTAACATACGT
>VXBX01000361.1:404191-448018 GCA_013400415.1 Scytalopus superciliaris
GGGGGGGGGGAGGCGGAGAGACGTCTTGGGGCGGCTATTTTTCCTCTAGCAGTGGAAAATTCTGGCTTGGTACCATTCTATAAAACTTCGCTGATGTGCGGGAAGAGTTACTTCTCTCCCTTACTTGTCAGAGTTAAATGAAAAGTGATGATTATTTCAAGTTAATATCTCAAGACGTTTTTCCTAAGAACGGGAGAAACATTTGTTGTAATAGCCTAGTTAAAAAGCACACGATCATATTTGTAGAGGAATTGTATTTTTGATTTACTGAGACGCTACTTGTTAGCTATATTCACAAGGCTTTCACATTGTGCCTGAGAGGTTCCCTGACTTTGGGCTTTACGCTGCTGACAGCCAGAAGCTGCTTGTCTGACCGTGTTGTCTTGGTATTGCTGTTTCAGTGAAAGAAATTATACAACCAGGTCACAAAGAGTAAAGTGATAAAGGCTTGGTATGGTTTCATCTCTGCAGTGAGCATGGGCGGCGGGGAAGGGTTGCTGCTTCCAGCACCTGCACTGTGTTTTAATATGTATGTGTTGGAAGATATTCCCCGTAGCTTTTGTCATTTTGTCTGCTACCTTTTCTAATCCTGGGCACTTGTATTTTCTCTTTCTTCTTTCAAGGTCCAGATAGCTTTTCCTGAAAATGCCATGTGTGGCCTAGTGCCTGCTTGTTGACCAGGCACATTTGTAGGCCAGTCAGGCACAAAGATGCTGCTTTATTAAGTCATGCTTTTTACTTCTTTCAGATGTGAAACCTGTAGCAAAGAAGAAGCTAAATACAGGTGTCCACGATGCATGAAATATTCGTGCAGGTATGTATTATCTGAATCAAACTGTTTTGATTATTTTCCCTATTATGTGATAAATGTGTTTATGGTTTTCTTTTTNCAGGACCTTGAGTGTTCTTAGCAATCTTTAACAGCACTGCAAAAAGATTATCCTGAGAAAAGCTGGAGACATATGATACTGAAGGAGCGATACCTGCTTATGCTCCTAGATGTGCAATAGCTTATATATGAAACATGAATCATGCCACAGTACAGTACAATATGTCTTCTTTTCTTAAATATTGTTTTTATTCTAGTCCTTTGTGGACACATGCATCTGAACAGATGGCACACTACCTCTTTTGTGTTTCCTGTCCATGTTGCTTTGGTGCTTTTCATAACACAAGGTGCTTGTGGCCTTAGCAGAGATTGAGTCCCTTTTTATCTTTCAGACTCTATGTTCTGGTTACATCAGGATAGTTTCTGTTGTAAAGGTACATATTTTAAATTGTTGGCCACATACTTCACTACAATGAAAACATTATTTATGTGAATTTCTTTTTTAAAATATTTTGTGTACTATTTTGGAAATGGTAATAAGACAGCACATTGTATATGATGCATATAGTCAGAGCAGTTTGCTTTACAGCCATTGTAAAAATTGTTGTAGAAGAACTACCTAAAGTAGTTTTGAGTTTTAGATTCTGTATTTCAGTTAACATTGCTAATGCCAAAGCCACCTTCAGATGATATAATCTGTATATATTTTGTAACTTCTGAAAAAATCTACTACAACATGAATGGCTGCTGTTAAATTATAAACGGCATTTCATCCTCTTAGAAATTCCATGTTTTTTGCAAAGTTATTAGATCATTTTGGGTTTTTTAAATTAAGCCTAAAATGTTCGACCAACTTTTTTAGTAAAAAAAGAACAATTTTATCATTAGCAAAAGCACTCTTTATATTGATCTGCCTGTATCTGCTATCAGTTCAAAGTGTGCTCAGGAGTACATGGCAAGGTGATACCAAACTGCACAGGGCAGCAGGGGAGCATTCAAACAACTTGTCTGCCTTGACCTGCAGGAAGCCACGCTTACCAAAGTATAATAAAAGAAGCTTCCAAGCCATCTGTTTGTCTTTCTACTATTCTGTTTAGTATTGTGTTGGTTATTTTGAGTAGGGATGAATATCCTCTGGAAGGGCACTTTTGTTAGGTGGCAGTGGTTGTCTTTCCAGGGGGCAATGCACGTGCTCCGTGCCATGGAATTCCTGCCAGAGGGACGGGGTTTGCTTTTACACGGTAACATACGTGTCCCTGCCATTTTACATTTGGTATCGAGGCACCAGTTTTGATCACTTTGAGAAAAGCTGATAAAACTGAAGACAAAAGAAGACCACAGAGTGATGATAAAGGTTAAGGGGAAAATGACTCTCTTTGCGTTTTCGAGATCAATACACTGACATTATCACCTGACATTTGTGCTTAGTTTGACTCTGCAGCTGACCTTGTGACAAGTATTCGGGGGGGGTTGTAAGGTTATAATCTTTTAGAAAATGTTCTGTTTCGTGTATGTTTTTACTCATCTCCTTGCCCTGTATTTTTGGCAGTTCTACATCTCAGACATTGCTGCGGGCCGGGCTGTGGCTGCGCTGCCGCCCGTGGCCGCCAGGCGGCGCCGCCCCGGGGANGCCCCGCGCGGGGTGAGGGCGGCCATGGCGGAGCGGGGCGGGGATCGGCACCGGGAGAGGGACCGGGAGAGGGACGGGCCCGGGGGCGGCGGCAAGATGTGCCTGCACAGGTAGGGCCGGCACCGCGCCCCGCAGGGCCTNTGATAAAGGCTTGGTATGGTTTCATCTCTGCAGTGAGCATGGGCGGCGGGGAAGGGTTGCTGCTTCCAGCACCTGCACTGTGTTTTAATATGTATGTGTTGGAAGATATTCCCCGTAGCTTTTGTCATTTTGTCTGCTACCTTTTCTAATCCTGGGCACTTGTATTTTCTCTTTCTTCTTTCAAGGTCCAGATAGCTTTTCCTGAAAATGCCATGTGTGGCCTAGTGCCTGCTTGTTGACCAGGCACATTTGTAGGCCAGTCAGGCACAAAGATGCTGCTTTATTAAGTCATGCTTTTTACTTCTTTCAGATGTGAAACCTGTAGCAAAGAAGAAGCTAAATACAGGTGTCCACGATGCATGAAATATTCGTGCAGGTATGTATTATCTGAATCAAACTGTTTTGATTATTTTCCCTATTATGTGATAAATGTGTTTATGGTTTTCTTTTTGTCATTTCAGTTTATTGTGTGTAAAGAAGCACAAGCTTGCACTGAATTGTAATGGAGTCAGGGATAAGACAGCATTTGTCTCTATAAATGAATTTACTGACTTGAACCTTTTGAGTGGTAAGAACTTACCTTGTGCTTTTTTGAATTCTTTTGGTTTTACTAGGTTGGCACTACATTTTTCTTTGTCCTTTTTTTGTCTTCAGATTATCGTTTCCTGGAAGATGTAGGAAGGACAGCTGACGCTGCTGCTCGACGCTGTACTATGCATAGTCCAGCAACAAAAAGACTTGTAAGTTTATAATTAGCTGCTTAGTCTGTTGGAGTTAAGGTTGACCACCTTTGATTTCCCCCTGGACAGTCCCAGTCCAGTTTCAGAGCGGATACCTCTGTTATGAAGGTATGAATGACCCTGAATTTTAGAGCCAGAAATCAAAAGAAGTCTCGGGGGGTTTATGTAGTAATAACGACGGCTCTGTCCAGTTGCTTAGACGAACAGGTGCTAAGTGTGTGCATTGTTAAAATTGATGCATGATCACTGTTACTGTTGGATAATAGATGTGTGTTAAGAAAGCCTGAATGTTTTCTTCCACCTCCACAACTTTTTTGGATTTTAAGTACAAAACTTATCCAAGGTAAACAATGGATGTATTAATTGCACAAAAATGATTACATGCTTCCCTGCATACTAAATGAGGACACTTAGTATTCTTCAAAAAGCAAATCTATGCAGCTACGACATAAAACCCGGGCTTCTAAGGGTGAGGGGGCTTTTGTTGAAGCTCTTTCAACAACCAACCTACCAAACACACCTCCTAAAGAAAAAACAACCAAAAAAACCCCCAAACAAACAAACAAAAAACCCAACCCAAAACCAAACCAAACAAACAAAAACCCAACCAACCAACCAAACAAAAAAACAACAAACACAACCCAGTCTGATACAAAATATTTTGACTTGTTGATATGACACAAAAAGGCATCAGAGCCATTGTTTTTCAGTCTTATGAAGACATCTTTAAATATAGCACTAAACTTAGAGAGAACTCATGTTGCTGACAGAGTAAATTCAGAAGACTCCAGCTTTCTCTCAGGCTGGAGTCATACTCTGTATGTATGCGTGGCCCCATGATGTCCTGAAAGCATGGGCTGAAGGTGGTAAGATAGGTGGCAGTTTTTGGGGTGTGGTACTGGGCACGTTTATAGACTTAGTGCCACATTCACATCAGAATTTGTCAATGGCTGAGATGGTGCTTGTGCATCTCTTCTGCTGACAGGGTTGTAGCCCCAGAAGCAGCCACGTGGTGGTATTACACCCAAAAGAGCTGTCTGTGACTTCACTGTATGTTAAAGAACTTTTACTATGAAGAGGCCATTGGCATCTTAATTCTTAATAGAAAAACTGCTCCTGAAAATGTTTCAGAGTTTCTGGGCTTACTCTATTAACTTTAATTCATAATTATTTTTTTTTCAAAATTCAAAGTATTACATTAGATATGGCCTTTTCCACAATTTTTTGTCAGCTTTTTATTGTTTAATTTTCAGGGGTTTAATATGTTATTCATTTTTTAAAAAAAAAGTACATGGTGTTTTTTGTTTTTGTTTTTTTTTTGCTAGTTATATTGCTTGAGAAACAAAGCTCGAGGATGTAATATTGAGCTGAAAACACTGCCAGTTGGATTTACAAAAAGAAGAGAAAATTCAACCACGTTCAACTCCATGTGAGTCTTCAGTTGCTTACAGTCAGCAATATTTCATTTTCACTAAGCATACGATGAGAATTTGAGTTCATATCAATACAGTTGCTTTTAAACTCTGTTTACACAAACTATGTGATTTAATATTTCATGCTTCAGGTTTTCATTTTTTATGCTCTTTGAGCTCAGTTTAAGACCTTACATAATTCATGCTTTATTTTGAAAAATACCAACATTGTGTAAAAGTAGGAAGAATCAGTGCTGTTGTATTTTTTTCTTTTAATTAGCATTAAGTTTTGTTGTTGGAAAAAGAAAATGCTTCTTCAAAGGTTTGTGATAGAGGATTGATGCAGAAGGCTTGCACAAATTTCTCTCTCTGAAAAGGCTGACTTCAAGTCTGAAAAGGTGCTTCCAGTACAGTTCTGTGTTGCATCCTGTGATGGGAGTTGCTGTGCTGGAGGATGTGAATACAGCACAGCTTAGGGAAGTGCAGACAGACAGATACTGAGCTTCTTACAGCAGTGAGCTATGCCAGCTCCCCCTGACGTCTCCTTCACTTGTTTTCTTCATGGTCTCAGTTTTGGTGACAAGTTGTGTTTTCAGGAGGCGTTTTTCCCCTCTCTTCTGGGAGCTCTGTGGTGTCAGGCACTGGCTGGCCACCAGAGGTCTGTCTCTGACAGAGTAATAATCACCTGGAAACTGCTGCTTAACAGACCCACCTGTATTGTTTGGGATGGTCTGGGGCAAAAGCATAGGGTTTGCAGTTTACAAATATAGTAATTTTTAGCAGAACATAAGGCTTAAAACAGATGTTAGAAGCATAAACTTTTAAAGATATGTGTTTTAGTGATTCTGCTAGAGAAAACCCAGGGTGAACCAGTGGAAAGAAAGGAAATCTGAGGTAATTTCTCCTCCCTCTACCCCAAATTAATAGACTGCTGAGGCTCTCCCTTCCAAATAGACCAGGTGGTGGTCCCAAACCTTGCAGAAATGTCTCCCTCTGCACTGGCTTTCTTTCCCTCGGTGCTCTACATTTTACATACCTCATACTAGGCTCTTCTGGTTGAAGTACCTCTGGCTAAGAGCTGAGTTTCACTTTCATAGAGAATTTCCTTAATGTTATGGATAAAACATAAACAACTACAGAGTAAAGAGTAGTCATTAAGAGCAAGTGCAGGAAGCCCAGGGATGCTGAGGCCAGTAGCTAAGAGGACAGAAGAAAAGAAAGAGCACAAATAACAGGCAGGGTTGGCATTTTTTGAAAGATCCAGTACAGTGCTGTGCTGGCAGAAATTTGCCTTCATGTACTATGTTCTCTTTACTCTAGGAAGCCTTTTTGGGTACACACTGAAGCATGGCTTGTGTTGGGAACAAACTAAGCTTTGAGCAGATAATGCTTTCATGTGTATCGTGTGCTTTTTGTTGTTTAATAGAAGCAAATTTAAAGATGGGGCAAGGAAGTGACTTCTTGGCAAATAGGCATGGAAGTATTTCACAGGCTGACTGGGAGAACATCTTACTGGGTTTTGTCAGTCATAAAGTCCTGAGATACTTCTATTGTTGCTGTGGAATGATAGTATTTCTGGGACTTTCACATCCCACCTGAAAGAACATGGTAACATTATTTGTTATGAAGAGGACAGGAAGTAGCTGTTTTTTTCCCTGTAGACACTGTCCAAGGATATGAAATAGACTCAGTGAGTGTTACACAAAGGATACATTTCCTCTCTCTTGCTGCTACTGTTGCTCATGCAACAGTGGGCTATTTGAATTCAACAATGTAGATTAAAAATTAACCTTTGGAGTTTGGGTGTTCTTTTTTGGTTGTTGGTTTTCTGGGTTTTTTCAATTGACATGTTCTGCTTGCTTTCCTCTAAATGGGTTCCTAAGGAATCAAGTTTGATTGAAGCAGTGAATATCAAGCATTTAACACCTGTCCCGTGTGACTTCATGACACTCATAACATTTTGTTGAACACTAGATTCAAATCGGATAAAGGTGTGTAAGTGGTCATATGTCAGTTATATGACCTTAACACCTGACAATGCTCAGGGCCTGGTGTGTGTCCCTCTTCTATAGATCTGAACCTCTTCTCATGCTGTTTGTCAGTTGAGATTTGTAGACAGATTGCTTCAGAGTGTGTAGGTTGGAAACTGTTCAACATATGTGTGTGGAAAACTGCGAACAGTCTTCTCTGATGTCCTCTTCATGCTCTCCCTGCAAGCCAAGCTGTTGGGCTGTACAAGGCAGGAATGAGAGTAATCCAAAACTAGGAAGTACAAGATGTATTCTTGTGTCATCGCCTGTTTGTGCCAGCTCTGGAGGACAGATCAGTGTTGTTTCGATGTGTTAACCAGACTCTTCTTTTCCTGGTTTCCATCAGTTTGTTTGCTGAATTTGATGTTGTGAAAGCATACATGCCAATGCTGGGCAACAGATGGATTAGACTAACTTGTCATACTGAATATCTAGATAATGGAGGGTCATTAGAAAGTAGAGTTTGAGTCCAGTTTGTGAACTCATGGTACATCTGACTAATTATTCATAAATTACTTTTAATGTGCTGCTTCATCCTGCTTTTCCTGTGGTGCCCTTATTTTCCAATAGAACTGAAAGTTTCCCACTGGATGCATTCTGCCATGGAGTTGGTGGAGTGATCTGCTGGGACAGGAAGCCTTTGGGAAAGGAGTGGAGAATGTGGCCAGGGTGGGACATGGCCTGGAGCAGCAACTGGGAAGTTCCAGCCAGCAAGTGAAATGGGAAGAGCGGAGGGAGCTTGCAACTCCATGGCTCCTGGTTCGCTGGCAGGAGATGATGGCAGTAGTGAGAGACTGAAGTGGAGCTTGTGCTGCCCTGCTCCAACTCTCCCTCCTGCTTGCACTGTCATAGACATCTCCATCCAGCTTCCTCCCTGCTCTGTTCACAGCATCTCCAAGACAAAATCCTTTTTACTGCTTCTCCCCACCAAGAGGGGCCAGAGGGCTACAAGTCTATTCACTTGTGGAAGGCAAAGGCATGCCTGCAGCTTGAGAGCATTTGGTCAGAGGGCTGAATCTTCATTTCTTAAGTTGAGGAAGGCACTATTATCCAAAGTGTATATACTGAACATCCAGTACTTCAGTTAAACTTCAGTACATTGTGTGAGAGTATTGGGTGTTGTCAGATAAAAGGATAACTGGTCTGTCATTAGACTTCATGTCCTTTTAATCTCCTTTATGAATTCAAAATGACACAGACAGGAAATACTAGTGTTAGCACTTTGATGTAAGATGTACTATTGTAAAAGCACGTTAAGAATATTAGTTGCTAATTAGAAGCAAAATCTCCAATGAATCACTGTCTTTCACAGGCTGTTAGTGAAGTATTTCTGCAGAGCCAAAACTGCAGTTGGTATCTTAAGATGTGATGAATTTGAAATTTTTGTCAGTATATATTTTAGTGTGCATACACATATACACACATTTTAGAAGGTTTTATATATATAACACCTTCTGCTACACTCTAGGCAAAATCAAGAATAAATGTTCAGAGAAAACCTAGAGAAGAAAGTTAAGCTTTATGAGATATTTCATAAATGTTTTAAGAAATACGTATTAGAAACTTCTAAAAGTCTGCCAAGGCATTTAACAGGTATGTTCAAGTCCCAGAATCCTTTGTAGATCTGTCCTTTAATTCCCAGCAGCTGTACTGCCTATACCTGCAGTACTTTGAGCATCTTCCCAGATACTGCAGTAACTGTAAAAGGTGATGAGAATTTTTGCAGTTGTTCTGAGAGCCAGCTGGAGGTAACAGCAGCTTTATATATACTGGTGCTATCTTTGTAACATCAGAAATAAAAAATCTTTCTATTCTTGCTGTGAAAAATTTAAAAATCATTTACATGTAGTTCAGTGAAAACTACAGTACATTATGGAAAATAAGGTTTTGGAAGTTTTAGGAGAAATGAAAGGTAGGTGGTTACTTTGCTTTAGAAGAATAATGATTGTGAAACAGCCTGTGCAGTTCTGAACATATTTTGTGGCTACATCTCATGCAAGGAAAGGGGTGCTTGGCTTCCCTTCTTCCCTCTGATCAGTTTCCATGCTTCTGAAGTAGCCAGAGTATGATGTGAAGCCAAGCAATGCAGGGATGGGCTATGATGCTACTTTTACTGACATCAGTGATGTGCCTGTGCCTCATCAAGATCTCTGGTGTTTGGTAGTTTTATAGTCAGTGTCTTGGTATCCAAAAACCCGAGGAGTGGTGTTCCATGGCAGCAGAGCAGCATGGAACACTTCATGGAGTGAGCTGTTAGTCAACTGCAGATGACTTAGTCGATTAGCCCTTTTCATTTAGAAAGTGAACATAGTACATGTCCGTTGTCTTTGAAGGAAATACTACCCCAGTGAGCCATAATGGAAAATTAAGTCAGTGAGATCTGGAGCCGGGATATCTAACTTTAATCAGAACTTGTTGTAAAGCAGCTTTGATAGCATCTGCAGTTGACATCAACTCTCTAACTGGGCACAGATCAGTGATGGTGAGGGATGCTTCACTTCAATAACAGGCATCCAGCAGGTTGTTTTTCAAAACTTCATTGTACAGTGAGGAGTATGAGGCTGTTCCAGTTCAAAGCTTCTTTTTTTCTTGCCTACTTCTACCGTGTTCTTAATCTGCCTTGCCATTTATTTCCAGGCAAGAGTACTTTGAAGAGACATGAAGTCACTAACTGCAGTTTCACTGTTACCTTGCTGGGGGGAAAAACAAACAAACAACCCCCAATGTTTCTGCTTTTCCAAAGTGAAACTCTTGACAAGGAATGAGCTTCCTAAGTTCAGCTTTCCTGATTTGTGGCACTTTCTCTGCACTATTCCATAGACCAGACTGTGCTTGGAAGGGGGAGGGAGGGCGGAAGTCTGAAAAGAACCCTGTTAAGCTGATTTTACAGCTGCAGTGATGAACTGAGTCTGCCTCAGTGAGCCCACAGGGAACTAGTCTTGCATGTGAAATGAGAATGTGCTTTGTGACGACTGTTTCTACTGAGTCAGGAAGAGTGTTCCTAACAACAGGTAGCAGATAGCTAGAAGTACTTTTCTGGAACATTTTTTTGTCAAGTGCCTGTGTTTGAGATACCCCTCTAGTCCACATACATGTTTCTGTGAGCTGTGGCCCAGTTTGTCTATTTCCTCCTGGGATGGGAAGATCTAAGCACTCACATTGCTTTGGCTGTCTTGGTTTAAAAATTTGACAGAAACTCTCTATCACAGTAAGGGTTGGTCACTTAGAGTAGATAAATGTGGCCTGTGGGAAAAAAATTGGGAAAAATTAAAAAATGCTAGTAAGCCTCAATTTAGTTAATAACATAGAGCAAACCCCTCATCTGACCAGTTCTTAGAAGCATTTTAATATATGTGCCCCTCATTAGTGTTTCCTGTAGCTAAAGACAGTAGCCTTATTTCTGTGTCTAAAGCTTGCTAACTTTTACTAAAGTCTCCCTGGGAACTTGCTCTGAAATAATACCTTTCCCTATTAAATGCTAAATATTAATGTGTCTGAGAGGAATCACAAGCTTGTGAATCGCAAGTGAACTGAACTGGTTACATAACCCTATGGATATTCCAGTTTGCTCTGTGTGTACTGTCAAGTAGCTGTCAAGATAACAACTGCAAAATCTTGTTTCACTTATCGTGCAAAAAACTTCTGAAATTCCACTCACTGATTCTGAGTTATTTCAGAACCATTTGCAGTTCGGTAATTTAAGACAGTATCACACCAACATGCAAAGGCACATAAAATTCATAGGGCCAGATAACTTTGCCAGCTTCTGGGTATACATGCTAAGTGATTAATAATAATATTCTCTGTTATCCTTCAACTCTGGTTGTACAATCTTCTTCTTGTGTGCTCTTAATTTTGCCTTCTCATTTAAGGAAGGCATTCTCATTCTCAGCTTTAAAAAACATGAGTAGAGAGAAGGGAAGCATCACAAGGCATGCTGCAAAACTGCTGAGGCACATACTGTGTTAGGGGCCTTGGCCTTCATTAGTTCTTTGCATTGTAATTATTAGCTTCTTGGAGCAATGGTTCTTGCTTGCTCTTTCTTTGGTAAATACTAACACTTCTGATTTTACTTATACTCCACAAAGTATAGTTCAGCTGTAAAGCTGTTTTCTCTTAGGAATAACTAGGTAAGGGATTGATTACTTAGTTGATAAAAAGCACTTCATGAAAAGTGCTTGCATTTAAAAATTGGTGTCATACTTAATTAAACTTAGCAGCAAAGTCTACTGTTTTGCTACTGGATGCACGTACACTTGTCTCTGCAACCAGCTGGAACCTGCTGGATAATGTTTCATCTGCCTGATAAACAAATTAAACAACATGTTGGAACAACACTGTGTTTACTTTTAATTGTAGTACCAGAATCTTTACATAACTGATGGTGATTATCCTGGATACAATGATTCATTGGTCTTAAATAGTGTTTAAAAAAATAGTTTAAAAAAAAAAAAAAAAGGCTGTGGGAAACCACCACAGAAGTACCATTAGACATTCCTATGCTTCATGTAGATGTTTGACTTCCAATTTCTAAATCTTTGCTGTTTGTCATGTATAATTTTGAACCAGAGCAAAGGGCCATGAACCTACCTTTTAGGCTGCTTTCTTTTAGGGGACTCCTTTAGAAAGGTATTGTTACACTCACCATACTGAACTGGAGAATTTGGAGCAATAGGAGGAAAAACGCTTTGTCATAAGTCAATATTGATTCCTGCAGATGAGCAGAAAGGCAAGAAGATATTTCCTGATCTGGCAAAGTACCCTGTAGTTAATATTTCCTTTCTTAAGATGATACTGCTCTGGAACTATGCTTCAGTAGCTTCTCTTCTCAGATACTAATTATACTAGCTGGAAAGGGAAGATGGGTCTTAATTTTAACAACTGTCCCACTGAAGAAAGGAATATGGCATCACTTTCGATCTCTACCAATAGCTTTATGGTCTTTCTGTAAAATATTTATTCTTTTTAATTTCTCTTATCCATGTTATACCAGAATGCAACTCCCTTCCCTGGCCATGACACGCTTTCTATTGAGTCCATTACTGCTGTGAAAAATCAGGTCCCCTGTTTTGTGTAGAACCTGGCCTTAGCTGGAACATCTGGCTGTTACTCTTGCACATGTTTAGTAGCCTGTCCTGGGTAATATGCCAAAAAGCACCTTCTTTTTCTAAAATTAAAGGGCCTGTGGAATATACTTTTAAAATGTGAAATACTGTTGATCAGTTAATTGGTGATATTTTACCTTTATGTGTAAGGAATGAATTTTCATCCCATGAGGACTTGAAATTCAGCAGGATCTGGGAGCATTGCATCTTTCAAAGGGCATCTCAGTTTCTCTGCATGACCCTTTTATTCTTTGAAGCCATTCAAAATCTTAACTATGTATTTTCTCCTGCACCCATGCTGTAGGCTACCCAACTTTGTCATAGAAAAACTAAGTAGCAGTTATCAGCTAACACTAAGAATATGCATTTCTTTTTCTTTTCAGAGAGAACAAGTTCTACTGGCATTTGAAGCTCGTATTTCCTCACTGTCATGCTGAATACACTTTAAAAGGGTACAGAGCTTGAAAAACAGATTTTTATAAAGTTTAATTTCCTGAAGTTGAATTGCAAAACATTTTGATGAGTTCTTACCTGGTTCTGTTACACAAGGTAGACTCAGGTTTTAATTTTAGTCTTAATTAAAAGGGCATTTAAATTTAAAAAGAACTATTGAAAGTTGTACAGTTCTTTCCTCTTTGAAAGCTAGTGTGCTTTTCAAATCAATCAAAATATTTGGTTGTTAGTCCTTTTCTCTATGTAAACAGCAGCTTGTATATTCGTAATAGCAAGAGCCATACACCTAACATACTCAATTCTCATGGAGCAGATGTTCAGCAAGAGTTGCCATCCCTCCTCGCCTGCACTCTGGAGCTGACTTTCATATAGGGTGAAATGGTTGCATTGTTTGCTTTGTAAGAAAGCCCACAAGCACATTTTGAAAAGGCTGGAAAATAAGCTTTTGTTGACAAATCTTTCTCCTTTTTTCCTAGCCTGAAGGGGGTGTGAGAAGTATGCCCTTGTCTGCTTGTAGGGCTGCAGGGACAGCATGTTTTTATTGCAGGGTTAGAAACTAGAGATGCATCTGTTTACTGGAATCCCAGTGCTGAAATTGAGATAAAGCTGTAGATGTCTATGCAGTATTGATACACATTTATGATCCTCCCATAAACTGCTCAGTTGTGCCACTGTAGCGTGCAAATATACAGCTGCCTCCAAGTGACTCATAATAGATTTTTGTGTACATGATGAACCATGTCTCACATATTTGATTTTTATCTCTGGTAAAAGGGTGCCTGACGATAAAACACTCGCTGATATCCTTAAGCCGTACATTGATCCAGTGGAGTCAGATCCTGTAGTTTGTCAAAGGTGTGTATTGAATAACTTTTCTGCCCATTTCATCTAAGGCACTAATAAAAGCAGGGAATGGTTCTAAATAAATACCTTGTATCTTGCAGAGCTGAGTTCCCAGTCAGCAGTACATCTTTAATTCCTGTGATGAAAACCACCCTAACATTCACCAACCAACTAACCCTGGTGTACAGCCACCAAATTTAAACAAGGAAAAGATTAAGAAATTGACTCATGGCATAAAGATCGAAAAAATCCAACTGTAATTCTAAAAAATGTAACCATAATTAACCTCAATCAAGGGGACCGTAAATCATTTCTTTAGAGTAATTGGAAAAACATACTAGTAATTATAACTCTCATTTATAGGAAATACTTAGTATGTTGCAGATTTTCTTAATGAAAAAAATACATTCTTTTGGCTGTCGACATGCAAAAGATAAGCCATTTCTTATTGATGATAGGAAGAAAAGTCACAGTGTACAATTGTTTCTTCATCTTTACTGCATTTTTTTCCAGATTAAAAATCTATACAGCATCTCCTCAATCAGATGTACAAATCTTAATGAAAATAGAAAACAGGAGCCGAAACTCTGTCAGGTAAGGTGATTCTTCAGTTTGTGTGCTTACGGATTAAAAAATAACAGAAAGAAATAACACATTTCTTAGTCTTTAATATTACAATTGGAGATTACATAATCTCATGGATTAAATTTCAGGGAGTAATTACTAGCTGTTTTAAAAATTATTCAGTAAAAATGCTCTTTGTCTTTTAGTATGTCAACATTCAAATTTCAGTGCAATTATTGAGTGAGTGTGCCTTTACCTGAGCTGCTTCAGCAGCAACCCATGCCAGTGTAACAAAACATTGGTTTGTGTTAAAATTTTAAGGAACTGTAGACATCCATTCCCTTCTGGATGTTTCTCTGTGGCTATGTTAACCTCCCCAAGAGAGTTGAAGTGATAGTTGAGGAGAGTTGTCTTTTAATCACTGCAGCAAAAATTGTGTAAACCAAAATCCAGTAACTGCATTTGAAATTACACACTTTTCTCAGTTACCAGCTCATCACTCTTCATGTTACCGTATTTCTGGGTGTGGGCTTTTATGTCTCCAGAATTCAGACTTGTGTAGAATTGTTTTCTTTGTTTCCAGAACAGACAATAATCTTGAACTTCAAAATTTAACTTTAAAGAAATATTTTTTGCTGGTATGAAATACCATTTTGAACACTCCACCCTGTTGTCATTGTTACTGGAAAGGATATGTATCAGCTTAGTATCATAGCTTATTGTGGTTGACCAGTGATTTCTAGTTAGGCATCTTAAACTACATTCTTGTCTTCAGATGTAACAAATGTAAATAATATGCTTCCCTAAAACATGATATGTTATTTCTAAGGCAGGAATAAAGGTATATTAAAAGAATTTTAATTGTAACTGAACTTCCTGTTTTTGCTGTGTTTTTTCTCCACTATATTAAAAAATATGTAATGTACTTTGAAATTCAAGCCCAAACTCTCAATTATTTTGATTGTTTGTTGGTTTGGGTTTTTTTGGCAATCATTATTTGAAATACGGTTGTAACATTTGCCATTAGAGTTGCCTGTTGGTTTTAAGTGAATTTTGAAGGTACAGAGCCATGGTTCTTATATGCAGGAAGAAAACATGAAAGGCCTTTGACTGCTCAGTACCCTGTGTCTGAGGGTTGCAAATGTGGGAATAGTGAGTTTTCATTTGTGAGCACTGGAGTTGTCAGGGACCAGCTGTTTCAGCTGAATGTTCAGAAGTCTGTGGGGCCTGATGGATTTCATCCCAGAGTACTGAAAGAACTACTGGATGTTATGGCAAGACCCTTCTTTATCATGTATTAAGAGGTCTTGGGAGTCTGAGGAGGTCCCTGCTGACTGGATGTAGTGGTTTAGCCCAGCAGGCAGCTAAACACTACACAGGCATTTGCTCAACACCCCACATCCCCAGTGGGGTGGGGAAGAGAATCAGAAAAGAAAAAAATAATTATCTTGTGTGGAGATAAAGCCTGTTTAATAGGAGAGAAAAGGAAGGGATGGTAATACAAGTGATGCATAATGCAGTTGCCCACCACCCACTGACCAGTCCCCAACCAGTTCTTGAGCAGCAACCCCCAGCCAGCTTTGCCCTTAGTTTATCTACTGACCATGTGTCACGTGGTATGGAATGTCCCTTTGGCCAGTTGGGATCAGCTGTCCCCTGCTGTGTCTTCCCCCAGCTTCTTGTGCTCCCCAGTCTACTTTCTGGTGGACTGGTGTGAAAAGATTTTTGACAGAGGTATTAGTCTTTTACATTTCCTGTTTTAGAAAACAAGGAAAAGTTGGTTTTGTAATAGCAGGTAAAGCTCACCTTTTAATCTTCTTTTTTTGTCTTTTGAAGTGGAGTGTTGTAAGTTGTGTAGAAGGCTTGAGAAAGAAACCAGTTTAAAGTTGACTATTTCTTGTGCTCCTCAGTTTTGTTGTTACTCAACCATTTTCCTCTTCTGAAGTCTCTGTAACACTTCTCTATTTCACAGATTTGAGCAAGAATTCTTCTTCATGAAGTTAAATTAAATTAAATGTTCTTAAGTGTGAGACTCATCTGTATTCCCAGAATCAGCTATATTGGTTGATAGCCAAGTTGGTGTAATTGGTATTTATCCCACTTAGAGAATGTAAAGTTTAAGGTATAAAAAGAACTGTAGAAAGATAAAATAGAAGAGTGTTTTGACTTGAGAACCGCAGTTCCTCACTTGGAAATTTATGTGAATCTCTTCATAAAAGTTGGTGGAGCAGGCCCAGCTGAGGCAGTGCATACAGGTCAAGGAAACAGCATATTGGAAGAAAATTCCTCCTGTGAAAGGAAAGAACAAAGTTTGTTTGAAATGATGGGGCTGCTATGTCAGCAGAAAGTCATCTTCTGTCGACATAAGCTGTGTCTGTGCCAGCAGGCACTCTCAGCACAGTTGTGCCAGTGTAGTTGTTGTGACAAAGGCTCTAAGAGGGAATTCAAATTTTTACTGCAGTTGCATTACAGTTAAGTGGGAGAGAATTTGAATTTATTTCTTCTTCTTTTGGTTTCCCACCCCTAGTTAAATTACTTGGGAGGTAATGATTCTTATTCTGTAAATCAATACCTGGAACTGTAGTGGAAGTACCTGTGATTGAAGCATGACCAGCTTACTGCTTAGTGGTCTTGGTTATGGACAAAAGCTGAGTGCAGACAGAGCTGTCTCACCTTTCTTTATCCATGTTTCTTTAACAGTGGGGAGATGTTAACTGCTGCTTTGTGTAGCCTTGAGTGCCACTGTCAGCTCGAGTAATTTCTCATCCTGCGTCTCCTCATTCTGAATGATTTTAGGCTGTATGGTTCCTGTATGACAAAATGCTCTTATGTCACTTTGTGGGCAGACTGAAGGAATAGGATTGGTGTAGGCTACTAATACATGTAAGTTTACATGAGTGTTGTGTTATATGCAACTTCTGTGACCAGCAGAAAAATTTCTTCTCCACAAGCACTAACTACTATAAAGACTGTAAACATACATTGTTAAATCATATGTTGTTTTTAGGCTTAGCAGAACCTTTTGAAAAAAATACTTTTTGTAGTTAAAATTGCGTATTATTGAGGAAATGCAGTGCTGTTTTGGAGAGCATATAACAGGATTATTATAGGTTATAAAATGTTAGTCTTCTAGTTTTAAGATAAGTATGTTGCAGAAGGATTTTAGTATTTCCTGCAATTGTTTATGAAATAGGAGTTTGTGGTTTAGTTTTGGCTGTTTTCTGGGTTTCACAGCAAATCGCCCTTTTAGTTTGAAGGTCCTTTGTAGAATGCTTTAAATTTTTTGGGTTTTCTTCTTTTCTTTCTCCAGAAATACAAATTAGCCACATAGTACAGATTTCTGCTTTCTCACAGGAGTTTTCTGCAGAATTTCAGAAAACCACCGGTGTGTAGGTATCATGGATAGCTGCCAAACACAGTGCTTGCTTTCTCCAGACATCATGTTTTCTTATCATCAGTGGGGACAGTTCTTAAGAGAACTTTGTGATCAGCTCTTATTTCTGACTTCTGTAAAACCAGTTTGTAAGAACTGCTTTCAGTATGAATTAGTAGCACTCCACAGCTGCTTGGGGTAACCTAAAGCATAATATCTCCTCATGTCCTCTCCTCCCTACCCTTCATCGAATGTTCTGTAACTGTTAGTTACACTTGACAGTCTTCTCATTAACTGTAGTTACTTTATGAGGAATCTTGTGAAGGAGGGTTTCAAAAAATGAGTGTTACACAATTCTCCTCTTCTTTTAAAACCTTTTGGTTTTAAAGGAAGTGTGGAAAAAATCTGGATTTGAATGGGTCAGAATAGTTTTCCATTTGGTACTGCTTACTTCTATCACCTGTTATGCAATATTTAGTTGGTGGTTGGTGTCCATTCTCTCTTCGGATGTAGCTGTTCCAAGAAAGCTTTAACTGCTGCCTCTTGGATGATTTTTACAGTCTGCATTCTTTTATAAAGTAGTACTTTCTTTCTTCAGGATAAATTAGTGTCCTGACTATCTTCAGACCTTTATTTGGGATGCCTTCAAAGTGATTTCATATGGTAAGAATATTGCTTTTTCCACCAAGGACAGGAATGGTGCAATGGCCAAATTATACAATCAGGTTTGGGAAGTACACCTTTTGATTTTCATGAGAATAACCTTTGTCAGGCTTTGTTTAATGAAAAAAAAAAAAAAAAAAAAAAACAAGGGAAAAAAAAAAAAAAAAAAAAGAAAACGAAAAACCAAACCAAAACAGCCATCAGCCCCGTCCAAATGGAATTCCTGTATCACAGACCCTTGGCCTTTGTTATTAGTAAGTTAGTAGTGAAGAGTTGGGGGGGTTTGGTAACTACAGATACTTAATGAAAAATCTATTTACTCAGCCTTATCATATAAAATGATCCTATTTGTAGAAGAGAACTAACTACAACAAACTTAATTTACAGTAGATACTTTGAGATAATTAGTTAAATAAACCTTAATGAGGTTAAGTCTCAAAAATGAAATATCTCTTTTGCTGGGTTCAGTAACATCTTGCATGAATCTAGTTTAGATAGTTTGCTCTTTAATCGCATACACTTAATTTAATAGTATTGAAAAACAGTGGTTTTTTTAAGCATAACTGTTAGGTCTTTTGTATAGTAATGTTATTTTTTGCCTGTTCAGAATGACATGTGAATGCTGTTTCAGAATAAGTTGTTGTAGAAAACTTTTTGGGATTTGAAGATAGGAGTAGGCACATTTAGATGCCTGGAAAATACCGTCTAGTTGGCCTTAAGAACTTTGCAAAGCCCACTGCTTTCAGTGGACCACGTCCTTGGAGGAACTGGAGTACAGAGCATTACCAGACTGTATCCTGTCGTTTTGCTGTTGTAAGACTGCCACACCATACAGAGATGTATATGAAATCAGTTGTAGAATTGTTTTCTGTATCAGTAGTACCAGTGCAGCTCGTGTTTCAATTACTCAGAAAGGAAAAACTACCAAAAGAATTTTTGTGCCAGTTCCAACATCAAGGGGCTTCTTACTCTCTGTGGTGACACTGGCTGGTGCACATGAGAATACTGGCATGTTTGCCACTTAATTCTTGTGCACCACAGAGAGGAAGATCTGCTAAACAAGTATCAGAAATTCTTCTCTACTGAATGCCATTGCTTTATGGTGGTGAACACTTACTTTGCTTTAACTGATTCAATGCAGTTGCTTCCCAGAAGGCTGGATGATGTTAGTAATTTTGGAGCACTTCCCTGTCTCAAGATCAACTGGCAGAAATGAGAGTTATTTCCTTGGATGACTGAGTTCTGTGCTCAAAGAGAATTTTCTTTTGTAGTCTATTGTTTTTAAATAACTAAGGGTTAGAGCACATCAGCAGGTTGCAGTAGTCACAGTAGTAGATTTAGGAAGGTGAAGCTTTTTGCTTTAGTACATGCAAATAAGCCAACAGACTTTTGGATAATCATCTTGGAATTCAGCAGGTAGTAGAAATGTAATGGAACCAAATCCTTTTTAATGTATAATTTAGTTTATTTATTTCCCTCTCTTTAAAAATGTCTATTAGATAGCTTTTTTTTGTCAGGGATTTTACGATTACAGAAAAAGATGTTATATTGAATGCATTGAAGGTAGCCTCAAATACTGATAGGTTAGTGTTTTCCTTAGTTTTTCATACTGTCTTCCTAGGGCACTTCCTTCTTTGCTTTCTGCTTTTCATGCATAACTCAGTTTCTTTAAAAAGTTGTTGCTGCTAGTGCAGTGCATGGATCAATTCTTATCATCTTATTACAACCTTGTTTCAAAAATACTACTTCATCTAGCAAAACAAGTGTGCTAGAATTGGCATGTTTCAAGCATTAATTACCTCCTTTGCATTTTCTGCAAATATTGAAAATATTTGGGGTGATGTATTTAAGGTTCTCTAGTCTTACTCTGGAAGCAATTTCTTTTCACATTGGTGTAGTATGTGGTATACATGAGACTGGAATTAAGGATACAAATCCCTGGCTGAACTGCTAGCCTTGGCATGAGTTGTAACAGACCCCAAGCTGGCTTTAACCTATGCCAGAAGATTGACAGTAGAATTCATTACTCCTCTCTAGCTTGCAGTGGCTGGCACAAAAGGAGCTCTGCCAGCTTTACAAAAGCAGGGAGCTGGCTTACAATAGTCATTCTTTACTGCACAACTGTAGTCAGGCATTGGTGACTTTGTGCTGTTCAGGGGGAAATAGAAATTGGTCTGTAGGTTTGTTTCTTAAACACAGCACTCCTGTGTATGAATACTTGCTGCTGTTTTTTCCCAGTGTTGGATTTTGGTTTGTGGGGTTTTTTATTAAAACTTCAGCTTTTCTTACTGAATAGTTTGTTACATTCTCCTGTAGGTCGTTTCAAGCTTTCTAGTTTGTTACTGCCGCCATTTCAGTGTCATTTTTCACATACTCCTTCTTTATCTGAAAATCAGTCTCTGCTGACAAAAACGATGCAGAGCAACAGATGCCAGGTTACACAGCCTTTACTGTAAAATCACTCACTTTTCCTTCCTAGCTACTTACGGTTTTCATTGAAATCCTGTATTACACAACATAGATGGAAAGCAAAAAACTAGTAATTACTGAGTATAAGTGTGTATGGTCTGAATCTGTAGCATGCATAGCTAAATGTTTCAGATGTCTGACTATAATTGCTTGACCTTTCAGAAGATTTTTGGGATGATTCCAAAAAAACCCCAGAGTTTGTCCGTCTCACTATCTTGAGCAATCATTCATTTTTTCTTGAAAGGGATTCCTTTATGAACCAGTAGACGCCTGTTTTTTAAAGTAACAATCCAGTGTTTTGTAACTCATGCTGAATTCTTTTGGATGAACTGTTTTATAATTAATGGTATTGCATTAATGTTTCTAGAGTGTTGCTGACTGAGACATTTATTGCAGAAAGATTTATTTGAAATCATAGCCTCCACTCCAAAACTCTGTTGTCTGTATTGCAGCAAGTTAAATTCAGACAACTTGCAGAGGTGGAATACAGATGTAATATGTGGGGGATAAGATAACAATAGAAGTGTTGCAGTTAGCTTCAGACAGTGGTTTGACCTGTCCAGTCATGTCAGTGGTGTTCTGTAAGGACCACAAGCAGACCCTCAGACCTTCAGACCCTTCATGCTTGCAAAGCAGGTAGGCAGACCCCAAATTCTAAAACATAAAGAAAATTGTGCACAGTATCCTCTTTTCTGCATCATATCTGGGCTTGAAGCATGGGAGCAGCCTACCCAGCACATGCACAGGCAGGTTTTCTGTCCTCTCTCCTAGGAAATGTACATCTAGGAAAGGCTATTTCAATAACAAATCTTGCAGCTTGCTACCCAGCCTGCCATCCCTACTGGGGAAAACTGGCCTGTATGTACATCCTATGTAACATAGGCATAGTATGGCAAAAGCCTTCATGAAAGTTCATGTACTGTGTAGCATGCACATATAAGGCAGACTTGAAGGCAAGAAAGCAGGCTATGAAATTCAAGAAAATACTGCAGCTAGACAAACCCTAATGAATAACCTGTTACCCCTTGGCTGAGGGAAGGAGCTGGTAAAAACAAGCTGCAGAGCAGAAGTAACATTCAGACTCTTTTCCAGTCTAGCCTAAGCATTTTGAGATGTATCGGGGGTTTTAATTTAACTGTGCCAGCTGCTGTTAAAATATTTTTCTGAAGGAAAAAGAGGATTTGCTGCTGGCTCCTTCAAAGAAAAAGTCATGATGAAATGCTGACTTAAAGTTTGCCAGGTTTCTCAGTTTTGGGGACCAGGAAGTAAGAGACTTCTGGAAGCAAAGATACAAACCCTTCATGGACAGTTGAAGTGATAGGCTGAACGGGAATCTGCTGTGCTGTGAAACGTGGCATCACAGCCCATCAGTGTTTTCACAGAGGCAGAGTAGAGGAAAACTTCTTCATGTTCTTGTCAGGAAGGAGAAAACCTGTTATTTCCTCCTGATGCTGCCAAAGGGGAATCCCTGTTTTTTTCTCTTTCCTGATGGAAATGAGCAAGGGCTGATTGTTTCAACATTGCCAAGGGAGGGAATTGACCTTCCTGCTTGTTTGCCAAGAGAATAATTTGTTTTCTTTCTTTCATAGCTCTTCCTTTTCATTGTAAAGCGTTAGTAACCCATTACCTTAATGGAAGGTTTATGGCACTGTGATACCCTTGCAGATAAGTATAAATTTGTGTATATGTTTCCACTGTTCAATACAGAGCATTAAGGATATTCAGACTCTCTCCATGTGAGCCAAATTGGGAAGTTAATATTTGCTATCTAGGGATTTAAAGTAAGATAAGTATTAATTCTTCCTGAAGTGGTGGTTCATTAGATTAACCCAAACATAATAGCAAAAGTATTGCCAATTTACAATTACTAATTTCTCATCAGTTTTATGTTTCTATTTATTTTAGCAGTGCACAAAGGAGATTTGATACATGAAGAGTTTTTCATTGCATCCATTGATATTCCTTGGTACAACCTGTACCTCTTAAAATTATTTACAGTTACGTTTCATGAGGCTGCGTAGCAGAATGATGTAATTAAACTAGACTTAGGACGTTGGCTTTTTCCCTGTGATCATTGCCAGTATTGTATCAATGGTACAAGTTTCATGTTTTGACTTTTCTGTGTTTTGGGGGAATCATGCACAGCTTTTGCTTGTACTAAATATGGCACTGATGCCTTTTCAGTTTTTAAACTTCAGGCATTCATCTCATAGTCAACTCACTTTGTTATTAATAAGAACTTTTCCCTTGTGAAATTTCATACTGGCTTTAGGCCTTCTGGCTATCATTAATTCAGGCTGTTTCATTCCTTTATCTAAGTCATATAGTAGCCTTACATGATTGTGGTGTACCCTTTTTCAGTATGTCAGCTCTGTAACATTTTAAAGAGTTGCAAACCTTGAGCTTTAGAGCAGTTTGTAAAGCTGGCTTCGCAAAGCAAGTAAATTCCCATGTGTGTAAGGAACTGTTGATATGATGCACTTTAATTATAGTATCTTTACTTACTGCTGGATTTTTGTTACTTCTTTTCATTATGTCTTAGGAGATGGGGAAAGTATTTGCATTCTTGAAATTCAGTATCACTTTATTTCTGTATTCTTTGAACCAAATTCTGCCTAATGCAGAAACTGACATTTGCTGGTTTCACATTTTCCTTTTGTTTTGTTGTACTTTCTTTTATAACTAAAAGATGCAGAATGTTCTGTACTTCAATTAATCTTTAAATCATTATTGTGCATCCTGAATCCTTTTACCACATCACACTTAAAGCTCAGTCCACTAAATTGTTGCAGCAGTTGCCTTATCTGCTTTATGGGTTTTGCCATCAATTGATACATTTTTCCATTATTGTCATTAAACAGCTTTTACTCTGCATTTTTTCTTTGTCCAATTGCCTCATTCTCAAGAGGTTTAAACAAGAACAGCCTTTGTGCTTCTATGGTGACATACTTGTAGTCTTACTTTACTTATCTCTTCATTTTCTGGTTTATATATTTTCTAGGGTAAAAGTGAAAAAACGATTAAATCTTTCTGGACATCTACTATTGTGTCAAATAATCTAAGTGACAATTGGTATTCCTGCTGTCTTCACCTGGGTATTATTTTTTTTCTTCCAGGCTGTTTTAACTCCCTGAAATATGTTTGTAATAGGAGGAGTTTTGTGAGTTCAGTTTTTCTTTTCCCCGTTTTACACTTGAGTTTTTAGCAGTTTTTAGATTTCCCTAGTGGCAAAACTTCTTACAGCCCATAAAAGAGAGGAGACAGTGGATTGTTACACCTGGTCTTAATATGGTCTTTATTTGAGGATGACCTATGGCCAAAATATGGCAAGGAAAAGGAACAGCTTCATGGTTTTCTCATTATTTGGATGTGCCTTTATGTATTCTGTGTATGTAGGTGTAGTAAGGAGATGGTGATAATGTCCAAGATGCTTTCCTGATATGCTGGCAACTTTTCTTACTGTACTTTTTTAGTTGGTTTCTAGCAGGACTTGTGGCCCAAACGGTTGATAAGAGAAGGTTTCTTGTTCTAATTTTCCGGTTTTGGTTTGTTTTTTTTTTTTTACCCAGAAGAAGCACATTTTTTATGAAAATGTGAAGGGCATTTGACTTGAAACAGGCATCTGTTCTGTATCAGTATTGGTTGAGTTATGCAAGTATCAGTAGTATAGAGGAAAGATTAGTGAACATTTGCTGAGGCAAACAATGGAGGTCCTAGACCAGGAGAAGAGACACAGAAATGGAAGGAGGAGCTAGCAGGTTTTAAATATTTGTGTAAACTGTAGTCTAATTTTTTTCATATTAAAACAGCAACTTGAATTGGGTTCCCATCCTCCTTCCTTTAAAGAGTTTTCAGGCAGAGTACTCCTTCATATTGCTTTGCTGTTGATAAGAGTTAGTTATAAAGGAAGTGTTACAGCAGGTCTTTTTGTTTGTTTCAGATCTCTGATGTTTTGCTCATTGAATTTTTTAATTTTTTCATATATATGTACTAAAAAATTTCAGTTTTAGACTTTTTAGAATGTCAGAATTTTAGTGGCAAAGTTAAATATAAAAATTGTAGATTGTTGCAATACATTGTATTTCTTTCTTGCCATACAACTTTTCTTCATACCTAATTCAAGAGTGCATTTCCCTACTTCCATGTTCACCAAATCATAACCACACGAAGAGGTTATTCACCACTTAGGAATGAAAGTCCATCTGTTAGTTATTATCTTTGCTGTGCTGCAGCACTTCAGAATGAGTGCTTGGGAGACTTTAAATGCTGTACCCAGTCCTTGCCCTCTTCTAGGCAAATGCAGATACCTAAGAAATGCTACCCTGTTTGATCTGGGAAAAAAACCCTTTTGTTCTTCCCATAAGTTAGCATAAGTTTGGTTGTGGATTTTTAGGACTAGGCTCAAAATAGATAGCATGATTTATTGTATCTGAGTTATGCCAAGTAAATACCTCGATGTTTCCATTCAGTTCTAGGAAGAAAAATCATCTTTGTTTAAAATATGTGCAAGGGGTTTAGTTGATCTCTCTCACAGGAAAATCATGAGCGTCATTATACAAATATGCATTTTAGTAATATTTACAGTTATTTAGATGGCTAAAACTTGTTTGTTCCCTTTTCAGTGTCTAGAAGACTAAACTAAAGAAATAACATGGTTGCAATTTATCTTTAATTCCAAATTGCAGATTTTTCTCTATTATTATTAAAATCAAAGTTCCTGTAGATGACATTCAGGAAAACCTGATCAGCAGGGAATTTCCTGCTGTCTGAATTCATGGAGACAAGTTACGCCACTGCAATGATAGCCACAGGCTCCATTTGAGGGGAACTTGTTGTGATGCAGTGACCTAATGCAGCATTCCTGCCTGTGGGAGACAGATTAGGAGACTGAATTTTTGAATTCCTGGAAGGTGGTGGAATAACTACAGATAATGAGACTAGCCTTTGCAGAAACTCATAGATGCTATCAGAAGTGCAGAGCCACCTTAATTTCAGTATTTTCTGAAAGGTAACAAAGCTGTTCATAGAGCAAATATAACAGTTTATATGGGGAATTCATGTGGGATTGCTGAATCTTGCTAAATTTTCTCAATTATCAACATTTTTGTAGGCTTTTAAACTGCCTACTGGCAGGCAAATTCTATTTCATTTTTGCCCTTCAAAAAGCAGTTATTACTATTTCGTTCTAGCTAAAATCAAAAGCTGTTGTCTGCTAAGATCATCTCTTTGTGGTCCTTATAAATGGAGTCATTTCTTGTTAAGAAAAAATCCAGCCTATTTATTGCTTCACGACATGGGCATAAAGCCTTGCTTAGGGCAAGAAAATAATCAGGAAAGTGTATTATTAGATAGCGGGTGTAGTTCATGGAGGCTGAGGGAACATACGGAAGGGAGAGAGAAAATATCTGGAAAGTAAATACCAGGGAGGAAAGAAGATTGAGAGAGAAGGTGCCAAGAGAAGTCCCACTGAATACAGGGATCAGGAAACCATAGTGCAGACAATTTGTATGAACTGGACAGTGGGGGAAAAGAGAAAGCAGAGGAAGGGTTTAAAAGAAAGACGTGAAAATGGGTGTTAAGGCAACAGTTCTGTTGGTGCGGTCAGTTTCGAGCCAGGCTTATCTCAAATCCATCCTGGCATGAAAGGCTGAAGGAGCTCAGTTAAGTTGGTTTTTGCTGCTGGTCCTGGAGAATGGAAGAGTCCAAGTCAAAGGATAGACTTTTGCTGGTTGTTCATTTTAGTGGATTGTTACTTGAAATGCACAGTGAAAGAAGGGCCTGAAGAACATTGTGAGTCATTGTGGGTTCTGTTGAGTAGGCTACTTAGTCCCAGTGATAGCCAAGTAGGTAAAAGTGATGATAAAAGGATATCTGGTAATATCTGATTGCAAGGTTCTCCCTGCTCCATCTCCTCCCTGTGCAATTTGCTGCACATACAGGGAAGGACCTGCCATCTCAGTGTTACCCTACATCCTCAGGTCATCCTGGTGAAAAATCATTACAGGAAGTTATAAGATTGTAAAAATGCCAATTTGTTTCATTTTTCTCCAAGTAGGAACAGTCTTTTCATAAGTAAAAATTGAAACTGTGTGTATGTATATAGGCTCCTGGAAAAACCTTACAGGGAAGTTTTCTTTTGCCCATAGGTCTCTGTTGTTCACTCTCTGATGTATGACTTTGTTACAGTTTTGGGATAAAATTGGGAAGATTCTTATCATGAGGAGGTCTTTCACAGATAACCTGGAAAATCAGTCTTGCTCAGGAGCTGTGCTTTATCAGACTCTGGAATTGTTGTGACAGATACTGGTTTTATTTTGACATCTCTTCAGCGTGCACAGTCCAGGAAGAGGCTGGAAGGTGAATTAGCAGAAAAGCTCAACTCGCACTTGTGTATGAAGTAGGGAATGTGGTAGACTGAGATCTTGGATAGCACAGACAGTAACAACCAAGTTTAAATAACAGAAGCATTAAGCTCCTTTGTTATATTCTTCCTGAAGTTGACAGCCCACATTATGCACTAAAAATTTAGATGTTTGCTCTGTCACTGTCAACCAATAAAATTTGCTTTAAAAACAATAAAGATAAAGCTCTGACTCAGTGATCTAACACTTCAGTAATTTACTATCATAAAATAGTTTTAAGTACAAATGTTTTATCCTATGCCAAGCTGGACACTAAAGATGTTTTGTCTAAAATATGAGATAATGGAAAGTGTATTGTGGCATGTGAATTACTTTAGCCTCTTGGTGGTAAATGTTTGCTTAACCAGAAAGGAATGTGTTGAGGTCCATGCCAAAGGAAAGGTATTGCCATACTTTGCATTTAGAGTACTGTAAATAAAGCAGTAAATATGTTTCTGTTCATGTGTGTTAATACACAAGTTATGAATGCATTCATTCAATAAGAAATATAAGACACTGTTATCCCTTTTAAAGGGCTTCAGGACAAGGAGGTGGTAATTACTTTGGCTTGAGTGAAACATGAAACCAAATATTTTCATGATGATTTGAAGGTTGAATATGAGAGAATTTTTGCTCAAACTAAGTCTCCCTTAAGTGCCAAGAACTCAAATCATGTTTTACCTTTGCTATTGTTCTTCTGTGCTGACTCCTGATATACTGCTCTTAATCACACATAACTGTAAATTGTAAAGTATATGCAGCCTTCACCTATCCAGTGTTGCTTTTGGCAAAAGAAAATATAACTGCATAATATGTTAATGATCAGAGGAGGTAGAGCAGCTCTTGGAAATACTCCATGTCCTGCCTACAGTATATTTTAGTTTTGAACTTCATTTGCCTTTAGCTGATACAATAGCTTAGTGGTAATTTAATAATACTGATTAGAGAAAGAATTGCATAACTCAAATTGCAATGTAATAATATCAGACCATCCTTTGGATTCTGCACTTACAGCAAGTGAAAGCAGCAGGGTCCCACTTTCAGAGGCCTTTGAAATACCCCTTCCTTTCCCTAAAATCCCATGTCCAGCTTTCCAGTTAGAGAATTGGGAGAGGCTATTACAGTTTGAGAAAATAATTGTGGAGAGGATGCTCAGTTTACTTTTTGTTACTGTGGTGTCATTTGTTACGTACCTGTTTTCACCCTCTGAGGTGAAGAGCAGCTCTGTTTTGGGAAGGGACAGCGCATTCAAATCATGCACCTCTTGTAGCACACACATGTGTGGGGATTTCTACAGGGAGTTTGTTGCTAATGGTACTGTAAGCAGAGATTTGCTTGGGCATAACAGGGGTATTGTACCAGCTTTTAAAAGTTATTGCTGAAATGTTCTTATATCAGAACAGGGGTATCTCTCCTACAAAAACAGAGCTCCAAATGCTTCCAGTGTACCTGTGCTATAGCAGTTGTCCAGATAGGCTTCTTTTTCATCTTCCCAGTGCTTTGTTGATAATTCATAAACAAACATGGTAAATAAGATACACTGCTAAGCATGTAAATTAAACCTGTAGCGTTAAAGCCCATAAAGTAGGATATTGCTATTTTTAATTTAGAATCTGATATTGATCAGTATATCAGTTTTGATAACCCTATGTCCACATCTGATTTGCCAAAGATATTCATTACAACATTATAAAACATTTCAGCCCTTAGAGAAATTTGACTTTGATTCTCCTCTTGTTCTTTATACATAGATGTTTGAAGGGTTTAAAAAAAAAATGTAGTTGGATAATAAGACTGGATGTGTAATTTGATAAAATAGTTCTTCTGGACATGGTACTACCTGAAAATCATGTGAAATGCCAGAAAGCTTTTTGATTTTTTTCTTTTCCCAGAAAATGTATGTTATGTCCTTGCTAGTATTAAAATCAAAAATAAACTTTCTGTTATTTTTAAGGTACAACAAACTGGATGCCAGTAGAAGCCTCTTAGAAAATTTGAAAGGCAAAGTAATAATTGAGTATCCAACATTATTTGTGGTCTTGAAAACATTGAAGAATGACATGGTGATTCTTGGCCAAGGTGAGGATATATTTATTTTCTGTTATGCTGTACTTTAATATTTCAGTTGCATAAGCAGTAATTAAGAATATACTAATTAGTAATTCCAGGAATAGGCAGTATGTCTTGTATTTCCCTCTGAATCTAAAAGATTGCTATAAAAAAGCTATTTTGAATGCTTTATCTTAAAAATGCAGGCTGATGGCATACATCTGTAGGCTCTGTTGTGTGTGTTTTTCCTAGCTTTGTTAGTTTGTTAGATGTCAAATTCCATACTTTTCAGTGATAAGCCAGTCTGTAATTCTTACAGATTTTTGAGAAAAAGCTTTGAGATATATTTGCAATTACTATTTCCCCGTGGCAGCTCAGTCATGGCTCTATATGTATATAATTTGAACTAAAATGTGACTGAGAATATTGTCCCAGTGATACTGAACTTCCATAAATCTTGGCAGTTCTGGCTATATTACACTAAGTGAGAGCAACCTGCTTTCAAAGCTATGGCATGCAAAATTTTTTGTTGCTGGTATTTTGCCTGAAGACAAAATACCACTTTTGTTGAAGTGTGTCACAATCATTGTACTCTTCTATTCTTTACAGGATATAGGAGAAAAAAAGAAAACAGTTTTCAGTTTGCTTTACCAGTTACATTCACAGATAATTGCTGAGTGCAACTCTTATGTTCACCTTCAGACTGTTCAGAGGGGTATTTCAGCCCCTTCCCATCTCCCAAGGAGTGACCTTTCTGCTACAGCCTTTCCGTGCTTCTTTCTTTGCCATGTATGGCTTTTTGTATCAGTTGTACACTCTTCCTAAGCCATCCATCCTGCTCTTGCTTACCCAGTACTGCCTTTCCTTTCTCCCTGACTTGTGCCCTTGAAGGGACACTTGTCTCTCTCGGAGCGCCTGTCCGGCTGACCTCCCTTTGCATTCCAGGCAAACAGCTGCCACATTGATGAGTGGACGTCTGGCAGGGTGTCTGCTGCAGCATGAGAGCTCAGCTACCATAACCCTTCTGACTGCCTTGGCAAGGGACCCGGGCTAGAACAAGAAACAAAGTCTTGTGGGAATTTAACTGCTAAAATATTGTTTCTTTATTCAGCAATCTCACACCTACCCCCTTCCTAGGGAAGAACAGTTTTCATGGCCACAGCAATAGGCATGTGCTGGGGAAAGATCTCCATTCTCCCTGGGATTCAAGTAGTAACCCCCAAAGACTGGGGGAGAGCTAGAGCTGGGCACCTTCAAAGAGTAACTGCTAGAAATCACTGAATATAAAGCCTATCCTTTTTTCAGAAGTGACTGAAGTATTTTGGCTGAAACTTTAAAGTAAATAAGGAAAATAAGGATTGAGGAAGGAAAACTGCCACTGAAAAGCTTAAACCCAGAGTTTAAATTTTAAATGATAAGTGAACTGCAGACAGTTTTATGGTGGGAAGGATATTTCAATCTTAATTTATAGGTAATGCTATCAGCACCATACAAATATATTCTTTTTGAGTGAAGATAATCCATAATTCCTGTTAATAAAACTTACTGTAACAGACAAAAATAAAGCTAAAATTTGTCTGTTGAGCTTTGCTGTGAGTCAGAAGATTGCCACATTCTTTTATGTGATGTTTTGATGCTTGACTTGCTTAATAGCAAAACCTACAGGTGCTCTGATTTCAGCATACAAGGTCAGTCATGGCTGAAGATAGTAGGGGATTAGAGAAGCTTTCACAGGACTTAGGGGCAAAAACAATCCTTACTTTGTGCATTACTCAGTACATATCTGGCATAGAAATGTTAATTGATTATACACTGGATTTAATGTAGACAAAATGTGACCTCTGATGTTTCTGGGTGAAATGCTTCTATTTTCTTGAACAAATTCCTTGCAAATTGTACAGGTGCACACTGTGTCCTATGTATTATCTGTGTTTGCCAGCTGTAGAACTTATCTTGACAAGACAGTAACTATACTTCATCAGCTCCCTTTTGGTAACACTCTTATAAGGAAGCATCTGACACTAAATGCTCAAAAACGTCTTTAAATTCATAGATCAAATACTGAAAATAACAATGAGAGCAGAGTGTGAATCATGGGCCCGGTTTGCTGTAGTTTATTTTTGTGCTTCTTGAGTGTCACCAGCCAGTGGCATTTGGTGACCTCACTGCAAGGTGACCAGGGTCAGTGCTTGTTAAAGAAAGATCCATGGGATGTGAGACTGAAGACCAGTTTTGGAAATGAGTGCTTCACTGTATGATCTCAGCAGAGCACAAGAGTCATGCCGTGAAGCACAAGTTGTTTTGCAGCTTGAACCTCATCAGCCTTAGCTCATGGATTCACACAATTTATCACCATCTTTGAGATACTGGAATATGTGGAAGAAGGACATAGGCACATCATTTTAGAATTCATTTAGAATCTCTCAGTAGTTCTCCATCTTAATTGATATGCTAGTAAAAGTGTAAATTATTTATAATTCATTTCAGTTGTGATATACGTATGTAGCAACCCAGAAAACAGCACTTAAAACAAACCAAGAGATTGATTTGGAATTTTCAGTGGATGAGAGTTTTTTACTTTCCTACTTGACTGAAAGACCAAGATGTAAAAACTAAAATAAATTCTCAACATTGTCTTGCTTTCTCCTTCAACAGCAAGGTCCTACCCAGGGCTTCATCCTGTCTTATGAGACTGGTTATGTCTTATGAAATAGCTGTCCTTGAGGAAAGTGTGACTAAAAGGAAAAGAAGACACGAAACTGCTTCTGTTTGATGAGCAAACAACATCGCTGAAACTAATTGCTTGTTTGTTTTTTGTGTTCTATATCTTCAGATGGCAGTGAACCCACAGAGAACGCAGGCAGTGAAAGTTCATCCCTTTCATCTATGGAAGAAGGGGAAATTCGGGACAGTTTGTGACGGTTCTTTGAGAGAAGACGGTGGAATAGCTTTTTGGTTTTTTTAGTATTGAATTAAATGATTTTTTACAACTGAGTTCCTAGAGGTTTGGTTTAACTTGCTTCACTAAAGGCAGCAATCCCAAAGTGCCTGCCTATTTTTGGATTTAATAATGCATATTTAGGGATGTAAATAAAGAGATGGGGAATTGTTGGTTCCAGAAAAAATTGTTCTTATTTAACTGCAGCTTTTAATTGCACCGTTGTTTTTCCTTTTCCTCTAACACGCTCAGTGTCTGATTTCCAGGTTTAAATATCTGATTGCGTATTTGTATTTTTATGTGGATTTGAGTCTTAATGCTTAAACTTACGAAATCTAATTCTAATGGAACTGGTGTTTCATTAGATTAAATTTTTTAGGGTATTTCTGTGTAACAGTGAGCTGCTGAAGATGGTCTTACCTTACTTTTGTCTTTAATCTTATGTGGGGACATTGGGTGCCCAGTGCAATACCTTTTTTTTTCCCCTTACTTGATTGCATCTTGTTGAGTGTGTTAATGGGCAGGTCAGACTGTTTCCAGTGTGGCTTGTTGCTGTATGTTTAGTCTTCTACATTAGCATGGGGTTTAAAATCAATGGAATTGGATGCATAGAGTGGCACTGATACAAGTACAGTGGACTGCTAAATAATGCTTGTAATATGCACCTCATGTTCCTAGTATGCCTGCTGAAGTTAGGTATTACAAATACTTACTGGCATATGAACTCAATTTACTTACTTTAAAACAAATACTGTAAACAAAAATTGTACAGGAGAAAGTAGTTCCCATACTGTATCATCTGCTGACAACAGTTTGTGGTTAACTTCTGAGAATAGTTCTAGATCACAGACCATTTATCCCTGTATCCATGTCCCCTGTGCCTGTGGGGTGTGTTGGAGGGTAAGAACAAGACATGCCATAAGCAGTGCAAGAGGAGCCCCTGCCCCCCCTTGCACCAGGGGCATTCTCATGACTCAGCATCAGAGTTAGTTTGTAAGGGTTTAGCCAAGTCAGTGTTTGTAAAGTCTTCAGGACATTATCCCTCTGTAAACAGTTTCGTGAGGATGTTGTTGCCTTTTTATTACCCCAGTCTCTGTCTCCTGCTTGAGACTGGCACATTGGTGACAAAAGTTGGTGTCCTGGGGTGCATGTTCAATTGCCATGAAGATAGTATTTCAGTTGCGGTTTTCCTGCCAGTGCTGGCTCTGTAGGTAGGAATACAGCAGAAAGCAATGAAGGAATTTGTGGAGGTAACAGGAGGCTATGTGAGCAACACAGGAGAGGGCTCAGGCCTCCAGACTGTCTGGGCTTCAGAGCCCCAGGCTGCTGCGTCCTCACCAGTCATGCTGCATGGAGAGGATTTTTGAGATGTTCAAAGTTTTGGAAGTTTGGGGGTTTTAACTTGTAAAGAAATTGTTGTTAAAAGATTGTTTGCCAGGACATCTCACTACTGAAGTTTGGACAGATTGTCAGACTTTTACAGTAACATACTGCTTTCTCTCACAGTGGTATTGCGTGTCCTTTCCCTTGTGTGTTTTGCAAACCCTGGTAAAACAGGGAAGTTTTTCTTCTTGCCTGGCAGTAGCCACCTGTGCTCTGTTTTCCTTTTTAGTCATTGTTGGTCCCCTGCCCACCTCTTGTTTCAACGTTTGGGTTTTTTAACCCTTTTTAAAGGACCAAAATTCCTAGCTATAGGTGCTGCTTTCATATTTTTTCAGTTCAGTGAAAGTGAATAAGCTTTTCCTAATCAGTGATTGCTGCACACTGACTTGGTAGCCACAAATTACTTTAAACCAGTCTTGAACTCATTCACAGTAATACCAGTAAAAGAGCAGAACAGCAAAACTGCCACAGTTCATTTGCAAGAAAATGTTTCATCTGGAGTAAGAGCATGGCATTTCTGTTGGAATCATAGCACCGTGGAAATGAGTGCTGCAAATGTTAGTATTGATCTGCATGTGTGTGTGATTAGTCTTTGGCCGAGGAATGCAGATTTGTAATTTGCATTACTTCCTTATGCTCTTGGGGGTCTTCATGAATTGCAGCCCGTGGGTTTTTTTCTTACATAAATCTAGCTTCCTTGTGAGTCAAAACACAACAAAATTTGTTTTTACGTGAAGATGCTGTTAAATCTATCCTTCAGATTTGAATTCTTCTCTACCTTAAAGAAGGCTTTAAAAAATGATTAAGGAGCATCCCTGTGGTGGTTACTAGAACTGAAATTTCCCATACAAACCTAAAAATCATCTTTCAGTGTTCCATCAAATTGAGAGCCTTGGTAGCATTTGCCATTCATTTCTAGGTTACTGCGTACCTGTTTTTGCAGTTACACTAGTTGGAACAGTGGTGATTCATCAAATACAAACCCAGATGCAATTCAAATAATCAGTTTTGATAAGCTTTTTCAATTTTTCTTTATAATGAGGAATCAAAATTATGGTCTCTGGCTAAAAAACACAGCAACAGCACTGTTGTAGGAACTGCAACGGTGGTTAATTCTTCATAATAATGTTACTGATTTAATCAAAGTTTATGCACCCTTTGGCTAGGCAGATGGTTTTTAACACTTTCATAGGCAGTTAAGGAAAGGTTTAAGTCTGTTTCTGAGTGACTTAACCTGGAACAAGCACCTGGTAATAAGCTGAAGGGAGAAAAAGCATCTTCTGTATTTTTAAATATCTGGTCAAGCACTAGAAATTTAATACATGGAGCCAAGGCTGCCTGAAAGACTTCACTTCTGTCCATTTTGAAAACATACTATTGTAATCATATTATACAAGGAATCCCTACAGGACTCTGCCTTGATTCAGAACAGATCATGTCTGTGAATGAAAACTGCGTGATGTTGTTTTAATCTTCATCATTCAACACCAGCTTGCCTTGAGTGGTTGATTTCATGCCTAGTATGCTTACTCATTTATTTTCCTCTATAAACTACTTGTCACAGAAGGAACAAGCTATTTGTGTGTAGGTTGTTACAGCATTTCTTTTAATGTTTAGACTTTTCAGGCTTCGAACCCTGAACCCTCGCAGCATGCTTGTGCTGAAGAACCATCGGCTTACAAAGAGTAAGGCTCTTGTCTTAAATGTACACACCACTTAAAAAAATTAAAAGCTTAATGAAGTCATCTCTTTCACAAACCTTAAAGGACGAAAACAGAGCATAGCTAAGCACACAGCAGTAGCTGGGAGGTAGGACTGAGTCAGACATAGGACAGAACTTGGTTCTTTTCCTTTTTTGTATAGCTTCCTGGGGGTATGAGGCGTAAGTTACTGAGTTGTCACGTGTAAACAAAGTTCTACCCCCTGTCAGTGTAACAGCTAAGTTTTGAATGAACACATCTGAATTCTGTTTTACTGCATTTATCTTGGCATTAGGAATTGTTGATCCGTAGAGGAAAGGAGGGTCATGGCGCAGAAAGTGTGGCTGGCACTGGTCCTTGGAGCAAGACAGGACCAGTTTGTTACTCCAGTCAACAGTGCAGTTTTACTCTGTGTTAGGGATAAAGCTGTTTACAGTTCAGAACATGCATTACAGTCTAAAACAGTACATAGATTTCTAAGTTCATGGTAGTGCTGACAGCAAGTCCCAGCTACATGTTGTGTATCGGCATAGCTGGGATTCAGTCCTTGCCCTCCCAGATACAGCTGTCTATTGACATCTGTAGGAGCTGAGAATGTGTAACACCATGCAAGAGCAGGCTTTCCAAGGGTAAATATACAGCTGTGATGAAGTAACTTCAGGCCCTATTTGGTCACAAACATTACATTCTCTCTTAAGTCCCACGCTCTTTTCCTGAAAACATTTATTCTTCCTCCCTCCAAAGGAAAAAATATCTTGAATTTGTGTTTATGTTGTTGCTATGACATTCAGTTAAACTGTATGCAGATGCAGGTTCTGTTAATAAGGGGAAAAAAAAATGTACTGTGTACTTCAGTGAACAAAGATTGCCCTGTGTTTGTATTAAAATGTTGCTATGGCAGTGCATATGGTTTTATTTGCTAGAAAACTGGTGAAATGGAAAGAGTTCACATATATGCAAGACAACAAATGTCAGCAAAACCAACTCAAATACTGAAACTGAAAGGGAAATTACAGATGACAAGTAAAAGCAGGGAAAGACAGGGCTAGTTGTTTTGCTCTCTGTCTGTCTGTGATCTGATAATAGAAATGTGTTCCTGCTGTGCCCCAGCGGGTCTCAGTGACCCGTGGTACAGTGACTTAGCTCTAATGATGCTTTTCTTGTGAGCGCTTCTTCCCTCAATGCCCCTCTGCATTGGAGCTTTCTTCTTGTTGCTTTAGAAGTGAATTTCCCCTGACTTGGCCTGATATCACCACTGCTAGCTTTTCCTGCAGAAAAGCATTTCCAGGCTATCTTAATATAGTAGGCTTTTTGGCAGGAAAAAGCAATAGAGTGATAAAATATGGGAAGCTACTAGAGCCTTGCCTACCTCTGGGGCAAGGGGAAGTCTTTGTGAACTCGTGATAGAAAGAGTGGATTTTTTTTTTTTTTTAAACTGGCACAGTATTCCTTGTATTTATCTAATCCATTTGCATGAGACTTCTTTTTGCATCAGCTGCATCAGTACAGCTATTCATGTGGTTGCATGACAAATCAGAATGAGTTCAAAATAATCTGCCAAAGAAGGAGGGATAGAAATGAGAAGGGACAGAGGGAGTCTTTTTTTAGAGAATAAATGACCACATTGGGAGCTGGCTGGTTCCTGCATCATTCCATCTGGTGGAAAAGCAAAAGTGTTTTTAAAATCACATTGCTACTTTGTTCTGATCATCCCCGTTCTGCCTCAACAAGGAAGAGGAAACAACTGTGAAAGCTGCTACTGCCTTTCCACTCCTTACTTCCAAGTTCTCTGTTGCAACTGTACTCTAGCTCCAGAACTTGTTCGTTTTGCCAAGAGTGCCAATAGGGAGTAGAGCTGTGCTCAAGTGAGGTAAGAATTAAGTTGGTGGATGAGGTATAGATATTAGTGAAAAAGAATGGATAGATGGATGGATGGCAGGCAGGCATTAAAAGCTTGCCAAGAAGTCCTCATCACTTTCACGCAGCCAGGAGGGCCAACTGTGTCCTGTAGTACCTCAGGCACAGCATCGCCAGCCGGTCAAGGGAGGGGATTGTTCTGCTCTGCTCTGCCCTGGGGCATCCACACCTTGAGTACTGTGAGCAGTTTTGAGGACCACAATATAAGAAAGACATGAAGTCATTAGAGAGCATCCAAAGGATTGCCACGAGGATGGTGAAGGGCTTGGAGGGGAAGCCGTATGAGGAGCGGCTGAGGGAACTTGCTCTATTCAGCCTGGAGAAGAGGAGACTGAGGGGAGACCTCACTGAATTCTACAATGTCCTCGTAGGGCAAAGCAGAGGGGCAGAGCTCCACTTTCATGATGAGTAACAGGACTTGAGGATGCATGAAGCTGAGTCAGAGGAGGTTTAGGTTGGATATCAGGAAAACATTTTTCACCCAGAGGATGGTTAAGCTCTGGAACAGGCTCTCCAGGGCAGTCATCACAGCACCAAGCCTGTCTTGAGTTCAAGAAGCATTTGGACAATGTTCTCAGGCACGTGGTGTGATTTTCGGGGTGTCCTGCATGGGGCCAGGAGTTCAACTCAATGATCCTGATTGGCCCCTTCCAACTCAGCATATTCTGTGATCTAAACTCTCAGTGGTTTCTCTTTGTTGACCCTTTTTTCCCAGCCTCTATTTTCAGTTGTGCTTGGGCATCCATATTGGTTTTAGTGGGATTGTTCCACTACAGCACAAGTATCTACTTCTGTAGAGAAAAACGTATTTTCCTGTTTCAAGTTGTTGCTAATAGACTTGCTGGTTTTACAGCCATGACATCTTGATGTCTGATTTGTCAGTTAATTAGCTCATTAATTAGTTAATGAATTAATTAGGGTATAACCTGGTTGGTTTGAGATGCTGAAGAAAATGAGTAGTTTCAGAGAAACTGGTGTCTGACTTGGCCAATATACTGGCCTTCTTTTGGTCTGGTGTTCAGTGTTCTCAAAATATTGTTGGGCTATACTGCTGAGGTGAAGTTGTTAACATACACATCCCAGCTGGATTTCCATCTGGGCAAATCTGTGTACCCTACCTTTGAATTTCTTTCTGTCTAGTAAATGGAAACTTACAAAATACTGTATAGCCTTTTCTTCCTGGATGGTTGCTGCATTCCATCCTCTAAGTGGCTGTACTTCAAGACAGATGAAGTTGCTTATGTGACTGTTGCCTTGGGGTCTTTCAGGATCTTCTCCAATATAAATTGTGTACATAGAAGTCATAGCTCTGTAGTTTTTATGGAGGAAAAATCATAGCATAGTGGATGCCATCTATTCAATTTCTTGGTGTTTGGCCTTTACAGGATAATAGATGTTTATTGTATCATTTTGTTGGTTGAAGTCTTTTTTTACAAGATTTATATTTTCTAGACATCGTCTCACTGCAGTTCAATGCAGTTCAGTTGTTCATGAGTTGAAATGCTTTTATAGGTATCTCCAGAGCTAGGTGTATGTTATTGCTTTCACTCTGACACCTCGGCGTTTCTATGTGCTGTTTTATATGTGGCTATGGAACATGGAGAAAAAAAAAATGGGAAGGTGAAAACAGGGACATGGCTACATGAGAAGAAAACTGGCTTGAGGCAAAGCAGCTTGTAGAACTACACAGCTTTCCTTGCTGTGTCCTGAGCACTCAGAGCCCTGTGTGGAAATAGTTCCACTGACTAAACATGTAAACTAAGTTGTGCACATGCATTTCTGCAGGATCAGCTCAGAAGGGTGAGCAAGCCTCCGGTGTGACACATTCAACTGCTTCAGTGTAGGTGGGTAGGTTTGACTTCCAACCCTGAATGACTGCCCACTGCAAACTCTTGTTTCAGTCCTCAAGACCTGTGAGGGATTTGTGCAGTTTGAGCAGACTGGAAATCCACCTGCAGCAATCCCACTGATCCACAGAGTCTCTGCCTGTTCCTGCATATCCTATTGGCTGCCCACCTGTAGCAGGGAGATGTGCCTGTTCCCAGATGGTGTCCCCTGGAGGGTCAGACAGCAGTGGGGCTGCTCTGCCATGGGCTCTGCAGTAACTGACCTATGGACTGCAGAGATTCTCACGGCTCAGAGGGGGTTCAGCAGTAGCTTAATCGTCCCACTGTGGGTACGATGACAGCTCTTCCTCCACCTGCTGCTGCTTCAGGAGAGGGAGGTGACAGCATCCACGAGAGAGGATTTAATGTAATCATGGAAGTCTGATGTCTGCCTATTCCTGTTTTTATTTTGTTTCCTGTTCTGGAGCAGTAAAGAAAGCTGAAACTTTGTCTTCACTGTGTTGCCTTCATCAGTAGGGAAAATTTTGCGTGTATCCCTGATGATACAGCGGTTACCACCATCAAATCCTTGTAAGTAAGTGCTTGGAATACAAAGCTACACATTCCTTCGATCCTAAACCTGTAGCGTGACAAACGCTCCTTGTGGCTGCAGCTGGGGATTCAGCCGAGTGCCCCCGTGCCCGGTGCGGCAGTCCCAGCGGCTGGGGAAGGAGCAGCCAAAGGACGGGGGGACACACAGGAGACGGGAGAGAGGGATGGCTGGAGCAGGGCTGCTGCGGGGGGCAGTGCTGGAACCTGTGCCACAGGCTGCCGCAGCGCTGCTCTCCCAGCTCTGCCCCGCTCCAGGGAGCTCCACACGGTGCTGGTGGATTTACATTCTGGGTTTGAATTGGTGGATGGTCTGGCACTGAAGTGTGCTGCAAATGTACAGCTTCTTGCCGTGTACATTATTTATCATGTTCCTAACTCATCTTCTAGTATTCCTCTTGAAGAACGGTATTGGTATTTTAATTTTTGACACAAAATAAAATGATAGTTGTGCTCAGTAGCCTACCTGTAAGCCTTGCTGCTGCACTTAATGGAACCTGAGCTTTTATCCTTTGTATTTCCACACCTACTATTTAGGGGGTTTTGTCTCATGGAACAAGAGAGGATATAAAGATTTCAAAGCAAGTGTGAAGATGACACACGAAAAAATGACACTTGTAAAAGCAGATTTGTCATGTAATTGTGAAATGCAAAAAGAAGAGAGGACTACATGGATGGTGATCAATTAGTGTGACAGTCCAGCTTTAGAAGACTTGCAGTTCTTTTTAGTGGGATTCATTTCCTCTCTTTATATCAGGATAATTTCACATAGTATCTTTAACTCTTAGGTTATGTGATGTGATCCTGCAGCCCTTATTCTCCCAATACCGTATTTTTAGAGTGAGCAGATTACAGAACCACCCCTCTGCTTGGGGAAACATGGAAAAACCAAAGTGCAGGTTGTAAAACCCAGGGCCTGGCTAGAGCCACACTTCGGGCAGGAGTCGGAAGGGCTGCTTTTGTTTGTATATGGTGTGTGTGTTACAGGCGTACAGTCTACGTGTACAGGATAGTTACACGTATATGTGATTTTCCTGGGGAATTGTTACTTGCATTGGTGTGAAGGTGGATGGTCATTCGAGTGTAAGTGACAGTAGGGGTGGTGAGGAATGTGCCTGCAGCTGCTGGGTGTCTGGGAGCAGTGTATTCCTCTCTCCACACAGTAGCCCAATGTGTAAACCTGATGGTTTCTCAGCGAGTGGCCAATGTAGTGAAGTGTTCAGTGTTAGATCTAAGTAAAAGCCAAGCAAAAATGCTTCCCTACCTTTTATACTTTTACTGTCAACAAATACTGTACAGACAAGTTTAGGTACAGCTGAAACTGGTGGCCAGGTGGTGAATTCCAAAACAGCTCAAGTTGTGAATGCCTTCAGGCAGGGAACTGAGCAGAAGAGGGAGGGCTGTAATTTCTCAGGCAAAGCATTAGTTGCCAGAGATGAGCTTCTGAGATATTTGGCTATTTATTTCATTGAGGTATTTATGTCTAATTAATAAAAACTTGACCCTTAACCAATTCTGCTTTTAACTAATGACACCCCTTCACAGTTTCTAAAACCTCAAAATCAGTCTCTGGTTTTTATCAGCAGTATCTTTCTTACTAGAGACTGTGGGAGAATATTTTGCCAGAAAAATGCCCACACAAGAAGAAAAACAAAAACCCCATCACAGGTTTCCTTTCACTCTTATCTGTAGCTAACCAGGAGAGTAAAAATGTTTGCTGGTTTCTCAGACCCTGCTCTAGTTTGGTTTTTTATATGTCATTTTCTTGCAGCATGCCAGCAAGCTTTCTTACAACTCCCTCAGTTAGCCAAATGTCATCTGTGTCCCACAGAGTAATTACATATTTAAAAAGCGGGAAGGAGAAGTGAGGAAAAGAGTCGCTGCTTTGCCTTTTACTCTATTGGACAAGTACTCGAAATTCCTCACATTCTTCTCCTGTTAACAGTATGTTTACTTTTCATCACTGGGTTATTAGGATTAACAAAAGTCATTGCTTCAAGCTCATTTAATTTGAATTTAGTGAAAGCAAACTACCTCCTGCAGACTGTAGGAAGCATTCTTCTGCCACAGAAATGTATTAATTTGCAAAAAGCAGCCACTAAAAAACGGAGACTTTGCAATATCACCGTGCATGCACTGCATTCTAATTAAGTACCTTATGTTGCAAATTCCAGGACAGTTTGAATAATCTGACAGTCTAATTAACATTTCAGTCTATCAAAGATTTCCTTTCAATGCCAAGAAGCTCTTTCTGTATATACTTTCTAGAGTGTGAGGTTGCAGACTGCAGACACCACTTCAAAACATCATTTACCCAAAGAATAAGCCTCTGCTGTATCTGAAGTAGAGCTTGTTTTAACTTTCAGAGTACCTAAAAAAGCTCTTGCATTTGCTGTATTTAAGTCTGTTGCCTATCAGAATGCTCTACTAAGAGTAGTTAGGTAAATATTTCTTTATTAAATGATTAATTCCATAAATAAATTCTTTTAATTCATTGAATATAAAATTAAAATCATTTACAACTTATTCCAGTATTACAGGGGCTGGAAGGGGTAAAAAAAACTCAAGAGAAAAAAAAAACAAACCAAAACAAAAGCTACAGGTTGATAAATAAAATACTCAGCTTTAAAACAACTGATTTCTGTTTGCCATTAAACTACAGTTGGTACATAATAGCTGCCACTGTGAACACCCCACAAGTGCCCACCTCAGGAAGGAATGTAACTTCCAACTTGGTTGGGAAAGGGTGGAAGAAGATTGGAGGGATGGGGAGAAGCATAGTGTTAAACTGAACAGGATAGAAAAGTTTTCATAACCGGAACGAAACATTTATCTGATCACTTACAAACAGAAAACAGTATATAATTAGATAAAGTGCTCCAAAAAGAAGCAGTAAAGTTGCTCCAGTACTATGAAGCTTTAAGTATGCTTAAATCTCTGTTGCATTAGTGTCCAGTTGCACAGTGCACTCCTGTAACATATCGATGTTGCCCTCAAATGGGCAAGGCACTATTTCCATCAGAGGTTCTTTCTCCATGGCTGGTTACTTCAAAATTCTTAGATCCCACCCCCAACACAACTTAGTCCCTAAATTTATGAATGTCGTTGACTAGTCTGTAATAGGGATAAGCTTCATTTGCATGTGGACAGTTGTAGTTGCATCGGCAGGACTGGATCATCATCACGCTCTTGCTGAAGGTTTCCCCATCATCACAGCGGAACCTGACCTTGACAGTCCTGGTCTGCTGGGGCGTACAGCACCTGCCATCCACGCAGGAGCCACAGTACTTGGGGCGGTACTTCTTCACACTGGAACATCCAGCATAAGAAAACTTCACTGGGGATGGGGACTTCCTAGTCTTGGTACATTTTTTTCCCTTCTGTAAAGTAAAAGCAGTAACATTATTAGCAGGAGATTCTTCTCCAGCCTTTACCCCCTACCTCAAGCAGCTTAGAAAGAAGAGTCTGTATACAGGAGAGTCTGTATTTACCTTTAGGGAGGCATAGCTGGGTTGGCCACATGGCCTCACTTCACATATCCTGGTCTCTTTGATGAGCTTGCAGTCGGGATTGTCGTTGGTCACTCTAGTGGAAATGCCAGTTCCACATGTCTTTGAGCACTGCGACCAAGAGGTTGTTTGCACAATGCATTTGGGATTCTCAAAAGCTCGGCTTTGTGGCTCGGATCCAAAAACTGGAAAAGAAAAGGAGGGCTTAGCCTAAATATATTCTCTCACTGTGTTTCTTTCTTTCCATTGGGGTCTAAGGAGTCATACAGCCACTCTCTGGCCTCCTCCCCTTAACTGTCACCCAGATAAACCCACACTCACCAGGTAGCATTTTCAGGCCTCCCTTCACAATGGCAATTAGCTCGTTGTTCCTTGTTAGTTCACCTTCGGAATCATCCAGACCGAACTCTTTGCTGAAGAAGCCTTCCAGCTCCTCCAGCGCATCCTTGCTTTCGTCACAGACCCACTCCTCGCAGCACTGCCCGGGCACTTTGACTAGCCTGGGGCTGGGACAGCCCAGGTTGGGCAGAGAGAGCTCCTGCGGGCAGAGCGGGATGCAGCCCACAGCTCCATCTATGCACGTACACTGGTGTTTACAGTTCGGCTGGAAGCTCTCGCCGTTCTGGTAGATTTTGGAGTTATATTCACATGGTCTTCCCTCGGATTGTGCTGCAGAGATCAACAGGGAGGGAAAGAAGGGGGTCAGCGGCGGGAATCGCTGGTTTAAGCGCAGGTATTTGCTGGTCTGCTAAACTCAATATACGGCGGAGCTCCCTACAACCCCCCGGGGACGCGGGGCCAGAACAATAACTTAGTCAGGAATCACTTTTCCTTATGTGCGTTTAGCGGAGCCCAGACATACTGAATCGCATTCCAGACTGCTGAAGTCATGTGCCTTTCTGCCAAGCTACCGACAACAAAGCATAACCATACATGGGCTCGAAGTTACCGAACCCCGGCGCTGCGGGACGCGGGGGGTCCCGTCCCGGGAGAGCGGGGTCGCCGCTTACCTCTGCAGATGCCCTTCAGGGCGGCGGGGCTGGCCCCGAAGTTGCACTCCAGCCCCTTGGTGTGGTCGCAGGGTTGCGATCGGCTGCAGTCCTCGTTGAGCTGCTTGGCGCAGACCTTGCAGCAGCCGCAGCCGTCCGGCACCAGCCCCACGCCGGGGGCGCACTGCGGCGCGGCCGCGGGGCACTGGCACACGGCGGGGCACGGCGAGCCCAGAGCCTGCGGAGCGGAGCGG
>VXBX01000361.1:448095-485183 GCA_013400415.1 Scytalopus superciliaris
GCGCCGGGGCCGAGGCGCGCAGCGCCCGGAGAACGCGGGAGGAGCCGCGGCACTTACCAGGCGGGCCAGGCAGAGGAGAGCGGCGGCCAGAGCGGGACGGGTGCCGGCGGAGCCCATGTCAGGAGCGGGGCCCGGGCGGAGCGGCGGCGGGANCCGCGGAGCCTCCTCACCGCCCCGGCCCCATCCCCATCCCCGGCTTCGCGGCAGATCCCGGGAGCCTGGCGATGTTTCCAGCGAACATCCCCCCGTCAGCCTGTGTGCCCCCGGGCTCCCTGTCCCTCACACTCAAGCTGGGCGCCCTTGGGTAGCATTGCCTCGCTTGAAGTTTAATATTTGGGGATGGACAGGAGAGATTTAGCTTCTGTTGTGGCGTCTTTTCTTTTCCTGGCTGTAAGTATTTCCAGATGGGATTTAGACCCCAGACGTAACAATATTTCCATATTTGGTATAGCAGTAGCCCGCATTTTTCACATTTTTCTGCTCTGTTATCCAACCACAAAGCATTCTTGACAGCTTCAGATGTTGTTAAATATAGCCTTAACTTCTGTTCCCAGGGCAGGAAATTCTTTGGAATTCCTGTTTTTCACGCAATCTGTCTATCATGATTTAGGAGAGCTGTGCTGGAGGAGCCAACTGGCGTCCTGCTGCAGTTCGCTCCTTTATTGAAACAGCCCAGCAGTTGGGTCCGCTGCCCAAAGGCGTTACAATGAGTCCCCATTCCAGGGATTTTTCTTTGCAAATGAGATTATTGTTCCCAACACAAGTTTGGGGGTTTTTCTTTGGGGTTTTTGTCACCTTCGTGGCTGGAAGGTGGAGAAGCGGATTCAAAGGAGAGCCGAAAGCTTAACAAAAACTCCTGCAATGCCCGCGGAAAGTGGAGGGGGAGGGTGCGAGGGGCACAGCGGTGAGGGAGGGATGCGGAGAGGAGGGATGCGATTAACCTGGCTGCGGCATTCCCGTGCAGCGGGGCGGGGAGGCAGCCGCAGCCCCGCCGCTCGGAGGAGCCGAGCCCGCACGTCTCGTCGCCCGCCCGGTGCGGGGCCGAACGGGTGACACACGGAGCGCTCCGCGGGGCTCCCTCCGGTAAGTCCCGCTCCCGGAGCCGCGGGCCCGTGCGCCGCTCCCTGTGTATTCCCGCACCAGCGGGAGCCATCAGGCACCTGCCGAGGCCGCAGGGAGGAGGGTCGCTGGTGTGTGGGGCGCCCCGGGCACCGGGAGGGCTCGCTGGCAGCCCCGGCCCCGGGGGGGCGCGGGCCGGTGGGCACAGCCCGGGACCCGCCTGGATGGGATGGGACGGGGTGGGCGCTGTAGGATGGGGCAGCCTCTCCCCGCAGGGGGATGCCGTGACCCCGGGGATGGGGCGGTGCGATGGGTGTCCCCCTCGTAGGGGACACCGGTGCCACTGCCCGCCGTCCCGCGAAGCCCGGCCCCGAATTCCTCCTCCTCCTCCTCAGGGCTGGCTCCGCGGCGCTGGCTGTAGAAGGGCTTGTGTCCTCAGCAGTGCCATCCCTACTCCCGATAGGGGCCAGGCACCTGCCAAGGCCAATCCTGACAGAGGGTCCCCGTCGTAGGGTTTTTCCCCACCTCAATTTATTCTCTCAATCGTTTTCATTCAAGTAAATCGGATTTACGTTTTACTTTGTGGTGATTTGGAGGGTTGGGGAAGGTGATGGGATGAAAGCTCCGGGCACTCTTTGCCCAGAACATGTGCTTCAAAAGGTAGCAGTGGTTTTCTTCATCAATTGTACGCCTCAAAATTCGACCACAAAGGACAGTTGCTGAACGGGAAGACCAGTCTTTAGTTACATGCAGCAATCTCTGGAGCCTGCCAATGTGTACCATGTAGGGCCATTTCTGATGACAGGAGTTATTTTATGTGTCCAGCAAGAATTGGAAAGAGAGACCACCACAGCTGCCGGTAATGGCAGTAACAACTTTCCATCCCTACAGGTTTAGCTGAGCACCAGCTGGTGATGAGAAGTAGGGCTCAGTACCATTTCCAGACTCCAAGCTATCCATTCTGCTGGTCTTTGCTTGGTTCCACAGGTGTATGGATTTTTACTTTAGTTTTAAAATTCTGAAGTGGTTTTCAGATGGGGAATCTGACTGGTACTTTTTTCCCAGGATGACTCTTTACAGAGCAACATTATGATCAGGAGGAACAAATTTGTGATTCAACACATCTTGATTAATTTTTAAAAAATTGAAAAAGCTAACACAGTAATTGTGTGGTTAAATTGGCCAGTTTTGCTTTTCAGGGATTTATGCAAATACTTGTTTATTTAATTACATCTAATTTAAGGAGATGCACTGAGCTCTTTGCTTTGATCTATGACTTTCACAACATTCATCAAATGCCACAGGAAAAGTCAATGAATAGCGCCTTTTCTTACTTGGTTTCATGTCTTACTACACATTCACACAACTTTGATGGGAAACTGTAACTGAACCTACATGTGCTTGAGAAAAGGTCACTTCGAAAGCTTTGAAGCACTTTTTAACAAACCTGTCCTGAATTTCAAGTAGTTGTCAACACTTGAGATGGGTTGAGTTTCTTTGGAGTTCAGGTTAGACTGTGACCCTTTCCCTGCACACGTTTCCCTGTCACAAGCCATGACCCAGTGTTTACCCTCCAAGCTGTGCCTACATCTTCAGTCTGTACATCAGGAAACAGGAAAAAAATTGGAATATCTTCCTTTTTTAGATTTTGTTCATTGTAACGTACTGTTCCAAACCTTTATTGTCCTATGTGAACTGGGAAATACACCCTGCTTCATGTCATCAAGAGTATTTTACTGGCTTCTCACTTTCTGTGCTATTGGCAATCTCTGGGAGCTCAGCTAATGCAAAGCAGGAGTTTGAAACAGTTGGCTTACATAGCAGGTATTACAGATTGACTGAGTATATCCTGTCATTTTCACAGGCCTGTGTCTCTCCGGGAAAAGGACTTTCCAGAGAAACAAATCAAGACAAAAATAACTGCCTTAATTTCCCTCCACCCAACATTGGTTTTTCACAGCTGTGCATAGGGACTATGGAGCAGCATGAAGAGCTGTGTGGGACAGAGGCTTCTCTGGGTGCTGCTGCACCCACTGACAGTAAGTATCCAGCACCAAACTGGAGCTCACCAGAGGTTTACAAATGTGTGGATTGTGGAGAAAGATCTTATTAAGTCCCACATGCAGCCCTTTTTTGTGCTGTGTTTAATTTCCTCTTTCTCATTCTCTTTTTCCTTAGTCCATTCTTTGCTGTGTGTTTCTTCCACCTCTCCTACTCTACCTTCTCTTTTTCCCTGTTCCCATCTTTTCCCTCTCTCCTTCCCTCTTATAGTGTATCCTGGTTTGGGCTGAGATAAAGTTAATTTTCTTCCTTGTAGCTGGTACAGTGCTGTGTTTTGGATTTAGGATGAGGATAATGTTGATAGCAACTAAAACCCATATTTTAGTTGTTGCTGGAAAGTGCTTACACTAAGCTGAGAGCTTTTCAGCTCCTCATACCACCCCACCAATGAGTAGGCTGGAGAGCACAAGAAGCTGGAAGAAGACACAGCTGGGACAAAGGGATATTCCATACCATATGACAGTATATAAACTAGGGGGAAACTGGCCAGGAGCCACTGCTTGGGAATTGGCCGGACACTGGTCAGGGAGTGGTGGGAAATTGCATTGGACATCACTTGTTCCAGTTCTATTGTTGTTGTTGTTCTTCTTCTTCTTCCTCCTTCCTCTTCTGTTCTATTGAACTGTCATTCTCTAAACCCATGAATTTTACTTTTTCCCTAGTTCTCTCCCTGCTCCCACTGCGGGGGGAGGGAGAGGGCAGTCAGTGAGTGGCTCTGTGGTGTTTAGCTGCCTGCTGGGTTAAACCACGACAGTGTTTACCTACCTTGGGCTGGGCCTCTCCTGCAGCCCCTGCCAGGCCACTGGTTCCTGCTGCACTAAATCAGTCCTCCCAGAGTCAATGGCTCCTCTCAGTCACTCACAGGAGGTGCAAATCCAGTGGGGCAAATTAAGCATAGCAATGCACAGGCAGAGCAGCTGAGTAGCCAGAAGGCTTTGGCAGCTAAAATTCAAGTGGGTTCAGAAGCTTTTCCTTGCTTTGATTTGCTCAGAGTTTATGCTGAATTCTTCTGAGTATGGCATTTCCTATTTGTTTTCTTCCTCTTCCCTACTGCCTTCCTTTCATCTATGCTGATGTCTGTCAGGTTTTGTACAGTCTGTGCCTTGCCTGTGGTTTCTAATGTTTGGGGGGTTCTGCTTTGCAGTATTTGTGCACTGAGAGTCACTGTGCTTTGTAGGTGTGCTGCATTTTCCTCTGACTGCTGTCAAGGTGTCATAGAGCTTCCCAGTGTGTGGAAGTGCAAGTGGGACTGGTGAGTCTACTCACCCTGCAGGGAAACAGAGAAGGAAAATTTGATGTAGTATTCAGCTCTGCTTATTGCTGCTTTGATGTGTGAAATTCACAGCTATACTGCAGCTCATACGTGTGTAAGAGACATAGCAATGTAACAGAGGCAGGGAGCATCCATGCTGACGGTTGTGGTGGGCATGTTCCAGTTGAATGCTGACAGGCAGTATATACCACATGGCTTCCTTACCCCAAGCTAGATGCAGAAATGTGAAGCAGTTAAGCCAGCTCCTACTTAGTTCCTCCTCACCAGACACTCAAAATACCTTTAGCATGGTCATTCAAGAGTCTAACATTAACTTTGTTTTAGTACCAGCCACTCCCATTTCCTTAGTGAGACAGGTGGATTACTTAATACATATTCACCTACTGTCATGCAGGTGTACTCCAATGCTAGGCTACATCCAGAAGATGCAGTTTGCTTCAAGTGCATTCCTATAGCTGAAGTTTCCAGTGGAAAGACTGTTACGGGCTTTGGCTCTCCATGACACAAAAATAATCAGGTGACCCTAGCTAGCACCTGGCTACACATGGATTTTCTTACTTATGTCTATTGTTTCATCCCATGCAGTCATGAGGCTTGCAAAAGATAACAATATAGCCTGTAATCTCTTTATAAACTCTAGAAAAAAATTCACAGCTGTGTCTCATGACTTTCATGAGGGAGACTGAAGCATCAAGGGAATATAAAGGCTCTTTCCCAGTGTCCAGTGAGATGAAGGTCCCAGACAGAGATCTCTCTCTGGAGAGTTAATCATCCCAAGTGACCTTAGTAAAAACTTTTTAGCTTTAAACTTTGGTCTTCAGGGCTGCAGGATTTCCCAGTGGAGCAATGCATGTGAACTGACATCTGCAAAGACAAAATGAACAAGCTCAGAAGATAATTGCTTGTGATCCTAAGGAGTTACTGGAGTCAGGTGAATCTGAGATTGCAGTCAATTGGACCGTGCCTGAGAAATCCTTGACCAAAGCACACTTCCAGGCTGTGGTCCATAATGATTGTCAGCTGCTGTTTGCTTTAATCTACAGCTTAGCTGCACCTTGGGGACAACTACCTCCTGCTTGTATCTGTGTTGCCTGCCCAGAATTTGCTCTCCTTGGTAGGTTCATGTTTGTTTGTTTTCTTTTTCTACATTTTAACTACATAGCAAACTCTTCTTTTCTCAAAGGTGTTTTGTTTCATTATAGTTAATAATCACTGCTACCTTTCATTAAGTCTGTGTCAAAGCTAGGGGAAACCTTTACCTTCCTGCGGATGCTTTCCCTCCCTCCCTGCTGTTTGTGACCTGGTAGAATAGTTTGCTGTCACTGATCTAGGGACATTCAAAAGAGTTGCCTAGTCTTTGAGTAATACGTTTTTGTAGATATTTTCTTGAAAAAATGAAAGACTTGATTTTTTTTCTTTGCATGCGAATAGGAGGGGAGGCCTGCTCTGGCAGGATGCTGGACATGCTCTGCCACACTGTGCTTTCTGTCACTTACTGCACTTTCCAGGCTAGCTGCTGGAAATGTCACAGGATTAATTTCAGAATCCCCTGAGTTGCCTGTTGGCTTTGTCCAAAATCATTACTCATTCTCTGCTCTATACACAAGCTTACTGAAACATTGTGAGACCTTAGTTGTGTTTTCTCTGTTACTGTTCATTTCCATTCTGTTCCATCTGGGCTCTTACCCTTTGCCTGCCTGTATGTTATGTGAGTACCTTGCAGCAGCAGCTAGCCATCTTCTTCTCTTGTGCATGCTTCTTTCATGGCACACATCAGCTAAGTGATGCCAGAAAGTCAGCCACAACCTCCTATGGGGATGTTCCACTGCCAGAGATCAGTTGCTTGTGCCTCCTGCTTCTAGCCTGTGATAGAGCAGTGAAAAAAATCAATAGCAGACAAATAAGTAGACACGATGTCATCCTTGCAGATAGAGAGGACTTGCAGGCAGCCAGAAAATCACGTATGTGCCTTAAGAATGCTTGTGGACATGGAGTTATGGTCCAAGAATTTACAAATAGCTGCCCATCCCAGTGTTACGTGCCTGTGATCAGGGAGAAGTGCTAAACCACCTCTAGAGTTGATTAGCATCCAGACCTGAAAGATTTGTCTTGTTCAGAGTGATTTTTCTAGGTGAGCAAAGAAGAAACTACATTAATGAAATTTTTTTATTATCTCTGCTGGTGGCTAAAATAAAACTGAAGAGAGCCAGCTGCTAATTGCTGATGGGCTGCTCTGAGAAAGGGTCCTTGCAGGGGCTCCATCCAGCAGCAGGGAGTGAGGAGCACAGTGGCTTGTTCAGAGCCTGAGGGAGAAGGACACCTCTTTGAGCCAGCCAGGAAGCCTGTCTGCTGCCCAGTTTTCCCAAGGACCAGTGTCCTCAGGAAGTACAAGGTTAGCAGGGGCTATCAGCAGACTACTTTGATGCAGAGACTATTTTATGATTACATTAAATTTCTATTTTCATGTTGTTGGTACAGAAATTATGACTCCTAGTACCAGTGTTGAGGTGAAAGCAGAAGCTCTCTGCATGAAACAAGCATTAAACTCTAGCTGATACGTTAATTGTAAAAGAAAATTTGTGCTAGCTAGTGGCTCTTTACTTTGAGAGAAGTTTTTTAATTCCTTTGACACTTTTCACCCAGCTGTATCAGTTTGCCAACTGTACACAGGCAGCTATGTGTTTGTCGCTGTCCATTCTAGCTGCCTAACCTGGAGTCTGTTTCTGAAACCCTCCACAAGTTCAGATTTCAGGCTTTCAGGATAATTTGAGATGAGAGCAGAAAAATGATGGATAGGATGGGTCTTTCAGGTGAGCACTGTATGATCACACAATAATGTTTGTAACTGGTTGTGAGAGGAGAACCTCTGGTTTCAAGGATGTACCCGTGCAGCCTTTAACAGTGCTATGTCAAAATAAAAATCATTGATGAAAAGTGTGCCTCGCTTGTGCTGCTAAAAACACTTCTAGATTATACACACTGAAAACAGTAAATATTTAATGTACAGGTTTACTTTTCCTGGTTTATAGAGAGCTCAGTGGGCCTGACAGAGCAGCTAGACAGATGTGTTTATAGTGCGCTCCCCAGGCAGGCACAATGCTACAGTGTTTGGGCTGCGAGCACCACAGGGACATGCTTAAAAAAATAAAAGTGTTCCATTTACACTGGAGGGAAAAAAATCCTGAGAATGTTTCTATTAATATTAGCTGGTGTAAAATCCCAAATTCTACATTTCAGGCCTTACATATTTTAAAAATAGAGGATTTGATGGTGGAGATGTGGGGTAAGAAGTGTTTCCTTGCTTACGTAGCCAGTGAAAGGGACAGTCACGGTGGCAGTTCTTCTGGCAGAAGACAGTTGTTGCTGAAATGCCCCTGGTGAAGGTGGAGTATGAAATGAAGAGGTCATGAGTGAGCAGAACAAACTGGATAGGTGGGGGCACAGGTTAGTGTGTGGTGCTTGTGGTTTTCCACGGACAAGGAGCTGGTGCTCAGGATCACATCTGAGATCCTGAACATTTATCAGAGAGCACACTTCTAAAAAGTGAGAAGGACCAGATGCTGTGGGGATAGCAAAATGTGCAGAGCTCTCTCCATCTGATAGGGTGGGCATGCCTCCCACGCACATGAGAAGCTGACAGAAATGGTGGGAAACCCACATTCAGGGAGATTTTTCTACATGTTAGTTTTGACCTTGGTTGAGGTCTCATCTGAGGACTAGCTTCTGCTCAGTAATACTGACATTAAAGCTGATTTATCTGGTCAAAATTAATGGCATAAATTAATTAGCTTACATTAATTAACTGAAATAACTGATATTTGGGTTTCTGGAGAGTTCCCAAGGAATGAGTAGCTGCATCTGCCTCTATTTGATTTCCTCAGAAGTTACCCTTGGTTGAGAAGCAAATTTATTTCAATAATCTGATTCATTGGCAGCTCTTGAAGAGAAAAAAATAACTTTTGCAGAGGGATCTTGGGATGATTAACTTCTCAGGGAAGTTTTCTGATGAAGAAAAGTAGAGTAAGGAAGCAGAAGCCTGTATTAGGGTTGGCTAAGCGCTTTATTGTGTTAAGTAAGCTGTATTGAAAAGAAAAAATAATAGTCGTTTCAACGTGTGTGAATAAAGCAAGGAGTCTGGGTGAGATGGTTTTGCTTTCTGACCAGCTTCACCTGCAAGGGACATCTTTCCTTGAATGCAGGTGATCTGCCATCCCATGGTTACCTGTTCAGTGCAGGAGAGCATCATCCTGATGAAAGCAGCTCAGCACCTCTCCTTACTGGAGCCTTCCAGCACAGGGGAGAGGGGCTGTCTTGGCCTTTGAGCTCTGGCTGTGGTTCCCTTGCCTGCCAGCTCCTTTTCAGACAAGCGCAATGCGGGAACCACCTCATTGCACAGGAGAGCATCAGGAAAGGAGGGTGCCAAGAGAAGGGGGTCCTATTGCTGAGTGCTGGCATTGCCACAGAAATACTCAGGCCACTGCACATCCAAGAGAAGGGGCAGAATAACACAACTTTTTTCTTTGCAAGCTGGACTACAGGCTATTTTTCAATATGGCCCGTTTGCATCTCTTTACTGTGCATTAGTTGTGAGCACTGACTCAAGTGAACCGAGCCATCCTGGACCCAAACTGGAATTCACTGATTCCAGTAGTCATGCTGGCCTGAGGCCCCCTGCTCAGCTGTGGCTGCTCCCTGGTGCCCCATTCCTTGCATTTATGACTCCCCCCTCTCCTTACTGCTGGAGTGGTACACAGGGCTGCAGTAAAGCAAAGGCTCCTGCCCGGGCCTCCCAGGAATAGCAAAGAGCACATTAACCCACTGTGCAATCTGGCAAGGACCTGTGACTCTCCGGGTTTTATGGCAGTATACCTTTACCTGAATATCACACGTTTAGGAGGCTACACACTTGATGCATAGTCAGCTCCTGAAGGGCAGCTGGCATGGTGACAGTTACCTTAGAAAATGAACTAATTGTCAGCTCCAGTCTGGATGTCACCATCATTTTAATGGGAATGGACTTTTTCCTTAGCCAGCCTCCTGTCTGAATGGGGAGCACAGAAACATCCCAATATTTATGGGATTTTAACTAGATTAGTTACAAACCTATAAAGCAAAGAAAGAGACAGTTCATCCAGTACTGGGGAGGGGAGTGTTAAAAATGCCACCTCAGATAAAATATTATGGGAGTTGAGTAACTGTAAATAAGAACTTTGCCTATGAAATAGCTTCTTATGTGAACTTGGGATGAGGGCCAAGAGAATGTCTAGGGTTCAGGGATATTTATTAGCCCAGAGTAACAGGATTTCAGGGACTCAGGAGATGGGGTGGCAAAGAATTTCCCTGTTGGAGTCTGCACTTCCTCTATTCATGTCTGCAGCAGGAATTTCACTTATAAAACTTTCAAGATGGTTCATTTGCATTTTTCAAATTTTCTTGGTTCTCATTAGCAGCTGCAGTTCTGACCTGGAACTTGGGAGAGCTGGTTTCAAGCTCTGGGTTTCCACAGCTTGCCAGCACGGTCTTGGACAAGTCATTCACCTCACTGTGCTTCAATATCTCTCTGTAGAGAGGAGATAAATGCTCTTTCCTGACTTCCAGGGATGTCAAGAGGGTGTACTAAGGACTAGAAAACATTCAGGTACCTGAAACATAAGTGAGAGTAGTATGGGTGCTTGTGAATGACAAGAGCATATGCAGAGCAGCTACAATGCACAGGTTGACCCCTCTCAAGGGGAGGAATGTTGTTTTGGAGGGAGACAATGGCCTTTCTCTTTGATCCCACTAATTTTAATTACTGCCATGATTCTCCCTATTCAGGCACCTTTATTTTATACCCTCTGCCAGTGCAAAGCTGACTGTCCTTGCAGGGTCAGTCAGTGGTGTCCTGATGATATCAGGGTCATCTTGGCTATGCATTTATTTTATAAAAGAGTGCATGTAAATCAATAGTGCACAATTTGGAAACCCACCTTTTGTTCCCCATTTTTCATCTCTCTTTCCCATTTACATTCTTCTACTGTTCTTTCTGCCATCTTTACCTGTATTCAGCTTTCTGTCTGTGTTCTAGCACATCTCCCCTTCCACCTTCTCTTTGGTATTTTTGCTTCCGCCTCCATCCTCACTCCCATATTTTGTCTTTGCTTTATTTTTCTTATCTTCTTTTTGGAACCCATCCTTAGCCTCTCCTATATATTTCCCTTTTCCTCCCTCTAGTTCCAAGAACTTTTCCGTAAACAGCATCCCTCTCCCTTCTGACTCATGGCCCACTGAGAGTGGAAAGATTTCGTCATGAAAGTGATGTAAAGATCTCCCAGTTTAGAGTGCAGGGTAGGTTAGGATGACCTTGCTCCGCCTCTCAAGAGCCAGAGACTAATTCCTCAGCCAATGTTTATTTGCCAGTTTATCTCACATTCAGTTATTCTTTGTTCTCACACCAGTATAAGTACCTCAGTGTGCTGTGGGGATGCTGTGTCATGCCCTGTGTTATCCCGCTCCTGTACGGTGGCCGGGAGCAGTGGCTGTTGGTAATGCACTTAGCCAAAGTGTGGGAAAACTCTCAGACTTGAACTTCGCTTTGTATTTCCATGCCACATGAAACTCATTGAATGTTTGTCCTTCCCTTCACGTGGCTGCTGCTCTTGGATTGCACTGACATATGTGAAATCTATTTGGTTCCCTTTTTAATATGCTGCTTACAGTATAAATACAAAAGCAGACAGTGCTTCTGAAGAGGAATAAATGTAATTGTGGTGGTGGTTGTTATAAATAGTGCAAAGGACTTAGAAGCTATTTAGTCTTTTGGGCAGGATCCACAAGTATGCTGTGTATTATAACCTTAAAGCTCTTGTATTTAGCTATTGAAGTCTTCCCAGTTGTGATTGGCCCAGTACACTCATTACTGCTTGGCTCTAGGGCAGGATGAGGATGCTCTGCTCTTCATGGGAGTGGGGCTTATCCTCCCAACCTGGGGTGTGCTATATCGTGTGCCTGACCTGTACATGAATAGAGCACCTTAGTCATGCAAATCGTGCATTTGCATGTGCAACTGGTCTATTTGCATAAAGAACCGTGGTATTTCCACACATGAATTTTTGAGGTTGGTTCCCAAAATCAGTGCTGCATTTTTCTTCTGCTGGATTGAAATGCAAATATTTATTTATTGACAGAGCTGGAGCTGATCTTTTTCCCTGTCCAGGTCTGAGCTGCCTGTTTTGTCAGATGAAAACAAGTAGTATTCTGATTAATTTTTAAAATGCATTGGTTCATAACTGCATTTAAAACAATTAGTGCCTGCTCTCTGTCAGTCCTAGTAGAGTGCTAAATATATATATATTTGTGTGTGTATGTATATCAAAAGGGGCTGAACGCCCAGAAATTCTCTTGGCAGCCCTGCTGTCTGGTTAGAAAAGGAAGTGAGCTACAAAATTTGAACATTCAGTTCTGAGACTTGAAAGCTTTCTGGATTTTATTACTGACTCAACAGGGTTTTCATTATGTATGTGGCCAAGGGGAGAGGTTTACGCAAGTGAAATATATTGGAGTAGAATATGTTTGTAATTTTACACATTGTTAAATAATTGAGATAACTAGATGTCTCCTAAGTGGACAAAATAAATTGGGTGTTAGCAGCAGTGTCACTATGGCACAGACAAGTCGCTGTGAAAGAGTGTCTGGCCCCATCCAAAAGTTGATTTCCAGTGCAGAGGGGACCTGATTCAGATGCTGAATGGCATTTTGCTGTTGATGTGAAGGGGAGCCATCTTTCCCATAGCATATCTGGAAGTATCTTGCTGATTCTCAGTCAATTCTCTTCTACTCCAAGTGATAATGTCTTCATATTGCTTTGGTTTTGGTTTGTTTGGTTTGGGGTTTTTTACTTTACATTTTAGTAACTCAGTGCTGTTTAAACATCAGTTTGACGCTATGTTTCTTCTACTCTCATTTTCATGTTAGTTTTAGGAAGAAAAACATTTTGAGAAGCACATTATCACGCAAAGAGAGAAGGTGTGGGATGCATGGACTAAGCTGTAAATACAGACCAAGGCTATGTCCCGCTGTCCTGGTGGCCTCCTGCAGCAGGGGATGTGCTGTTGGATCACACCCTGTGGCCAGTAGCTCTGCCACAAACCAGCTTGACAGCAAAGTGAATTCCTGTCCCACAGACAACATGCTCCCACCTAATTTTGCACTTGTTCATGTGAGGGTTATTTATTCTTCATTGTCTTAAAAAGTTATTTATTTTTAAACCTCTGTGGTCTCTGATGCTGTAGAGTCCTTAGTGCGTGTGTTCTACTTCAGCATGAAAAGCCATCTATATGTGCCTCTGCATTTTACACATGGGAAGCTAAGCCAATGGGAAAAAATAAGATCACTGGATAATTGAGGCTGGAATTCAGAACCCAGTCTGAACCTCTCTCCTTCCTGTATGCCTAGCATCCTTCATGTGTGTACCACTGCAAGCAGTGGGGCTCTGCATCGTGGTCCTGCTGCTGCCTGTGACAGCAAACTCCACGGTCACTGCAATGTGCTTGACTTCAGTTTTGGTCTTTTCTAAAAACCATATGGCTTTGGGGCATATGACACCTCCAACACTGTAAATCAAGCTGAGTAGCCTCTCCTTTCTGCATCTAATTTGGTTCATTTATTTTGTCATGTGTCTTCATGTTGAAACATTACTCTTAACTGCCCTTGCAAGAGATGTGTGTGAAGCAGTGTTTATCACAGCGATAGCCGGTTTGTAGCACAGAACCATGTGCAGGTCAGCAAAGATCAAAGGTGTTTCCTTGCTGGTGCTACATAATTAGTCTCACTGAGGGTAAGCTCATAAGCAAAACAGATCCACTTTTAATGTGGGAAATGCAGTGTGTGCCTACCCAGCTGTGTGTACTGAACAGATTAGTTTACCAGCTTTTTTCCACTTACCCAGTATTGCTGTGCTGGGTGACCTGTGGCAGAGCTGTGCACCAGTTGGGATGCTCACTGATCCTCACACCTGCAGCAGGAGGTGAAAGAGCATGGACTGGCACTACTGAGCTTGCTGGGGATGCAGGGTGTGCTTGGGAAGGTAATCATGCTGATTGGTGCTCAGGGAGGTAACTGGGAGCTCTCATCACAGCTCCCTTCCTTTCCCTTGCTGCCCCAAACACTCAGATGTGTGTGGTACATGCCCGGCATCTCCTGGCTTGGAGAAAGTTTTCATTTTTGGCTTCTAGACTCAAGGATGTGGGCTGCTCCTGCTTTATATTTAATGTTTATGTAAGGTTGTTATGCTGGCTTTCTTACTACAGGCATTTTTGTTAGTCACTTCTGCCTGCTAGTTTGCCCTCTATTTTTGAGTCCACTGGATCTATTTCAGCCAACCACGCAATGAAGGAATTTGTTTCTGGGAGATTAAGTCAGAGGCAGAGCCCTGGAAGGTGAGTAGCCAGGGAGAGGAGGGTGTTGCCGATGCTCTGGGAGAGCTGACAGTCTGAGCCCAGATCCAGTTAGAGGCTGGAGAGGGAATCCAAGGTGGGGATGCAGAGGGAGAGGCCGTGAACACCCTGACCACAGAAAGTGTCTCCTTGGTGCTCATATGGTCTTCAGACACCAGAAAGTCCAGCTGCAAGACACAAATCCATAGGAAATGAGGGCTCATTAGTTCCACTGCCCACAGCTTGCTCATGGCTCCATCAGTGCTTCCAAGTGTTTAATTTGGTAGAAGGGCTTCTGGAAACTGGGCATGTCTTCTCTGAGTCACCCTACCTTTCCACCTCCCCAGGGTCAGAGTGTTTCATTGGCCGGATTGCTGCTAGAGAAGGTGATGTCCAGCTGTCCATTGTCATTCAGTCATCCAACCTGCATCTGGTGTACTGGCACATTGAAATCCATTTGAATCTTCTTCATGCTTTTGCCAGAGATTTCACTAACCAGAAAAATGTGACATTATAAGAAGGCTGTACCAGCTTGTTATTCATATCTTTTCCCTGGCAAGAAAGAGCCACAGAGCATGTTTTAAATGAAGCCCATGGTCAGATGGTGTGGCAAATGCTGGAAGCCTGGGATGGTCTGGCAGAAAAATAATTTCCCCTTTTAAAACCACTGAGCAGTCCTTGTTCCTCCATGCTCCAGCTGGTTAGCTTGGCCGTGAAGCCCAGGCACAGAGACATGGCCGGATTCACTCCCAATGCCTTCCAGCACCCCTGGGTGAGCCTTTGCTGCTGCAGTTGAGCGAAGACTGCCCTGCTTTCAGCTGCCATAGAAGAGAGACTGGGACAGGGGCTCCTAAGGATGTCCTTTTGGCTTCCCTTGCTGGCAGTTTGCAGCCTGTTTGTGAAACAGAGAGATTGTTGGGGATGTTCGTGTCTGGGTGGCAGGGTGTGTGCTCACAATGGGAGCAGAGACAGTGGGGCTGGGTGGGAGAAAGGGTCAGGAGTGGTGCAGGCGGTGTTGCTGCCTCTTTGGGTTGGGCTCCTGTTGGGACATTTGCTACTATGCAGTCCCCTTGTCCTGAGAGGAGTGATGGGAAGTAGTAACACAGCACCTGGGAGATGCTGAGCAGCACAACACATGGTTTGAAAGAAAATATAGCCCTTCCAGGAGCATCACTTGGGAAAAATTACCTGAATGCTTGGGCAACCACTGTTCAGTTCATGCTAACAGCAGCTCAGATTTTGTGGGAGCTGATAGCACTGCCAAGCTTTTTCCTCCTGCTTGTGTAAAGCTGCACCTCCACCTCCCATCTCCTTCCTCCAGAAACACAACATTTCTGTGACACAGAGTTTTCCAAATGTGATACATTTCTCTAAAATTGCTTTCAAATGTTCCGAACAAGAAACTGTCCTACTCATTTTGCCTGTTGTCCTGCATGGCCGCCAGTGGTGAGGGGAGCAGAGCAAGGCTGTGGGTACAGTCCTGGCTTAGCCATAGAGAGCTGCCAGCCATCATAAACACAGCATCCCCCAGAAAGGGAGGTTATGGCTGGGGAGGTGCCATCAGATGCCTTTCTTGCACTGTCTGAGCTGTCCTCTCCAGCTGGCCACCTCACTGCTGGTCTGAGTGCTGTGCCCAGCTGAAGCTGAAGGCAGGCAGCAACTTAGTGGCCAGCTGCCATCCAAACATGTCACATCTGGACAAGGCGCATGAGCCACTCCTGGGGATGAACCCATGTGCAACCCTGGACTGAGTCAGCTCACCCCTGCTTGTGGGAGGGGTCCCTGGGAGGGTTTAAGGGGCAGATGGAAGAAGACGACAGGAGTCGCTCCACAGAGCTAAAAAGTTCAAGTGAAATGCTAAGGCCATCCTCAATGCTCCAGCCCTGTGACATTTCCTCCTGCCTCTGTAAATAGGCCCCTTCTTAAATGGGAGGGAAAGGCAGTGCTTCAGTATCAAATCTACTCCATTAAAAACAAAGTGATGGAGAGATTTACCTCCTCTGAGCCCACCTGTCAGTGTTTACAGTTTTACTATCATATTTTCCAACATCTTCCCAGTGTTTTTCTCTCCTCTGTTGCCGTACACAGAGGCAGAGGAAACTTGCCTGTGCAGAGGAAAAAGTGAACCAAGTTTTCTTAGATGTTCTAATAACAGCCTGAAAAAGCTTTTACACATTGATCCCATGCCATTTTAGTCATCATAGGCCTTATTTACAACTGCAGCTTGCTTAAAAAAAACAAAGCAAAAGCACTGTAGACCTTCTGTAAGTAAGTACAGATCACCTGGCTGCTTGAAGAAAAAAAATCTCCAAAGAAAATTTTGAATAAGTTCAAAACAATATTGTTTGTTTGTTTTAAAAAAACTCCTCAAACATGAATGTTGTCTTTAGGAGAGAGTGGTACCTTTTAAAAATACTAAATGAGTGTAACAATCTTAGTACCCTTTGCAGGTCTCCCGCCTTTGTTCTATGATGGTTGTAAATATTTGAACCCTTTGTGTGTTAATCCTTTAAAGCTGTTAGCCAGGATGGGCTGCAGCCATCTGGAGCCCCATAGGACAGTCTGATAGTTCACAGGTAGGGATTTTAGGGGGTGAGATTTTTAAAACTTTGTTGTTGCAAATGGAGATGAGTGAAGGTGGATGAGATGGAAGCGCAGAAGGCAATGGTGCCAGCAAGGCATTGTGGAGCTGCCTGTCTTTGGCAGGTCTCTTCAGCTGTCCTCACAAAATGAGTGGGGATTTTCTTATTTAATTCACCTGTTTGAAGGCAAAAATTAAAACAGCTTCAACAGAGGGGACTGAGAAGTTGGGTTCTGATGGCCACAACAGTGCAGAAGGAAGGGTTAAGCACCTCCTGGGAGATTTGAAACTATGTTAAGACTTCTCTAAATTATTCAAGCTATTAACAAGTTGTAGAAGTTGTTGTCCTAGAGTGCACTGGGGTCCACCCAAAATCTTCTTGTGTCCGCTGCGTTGCTGGCAGGTTCTCTCCTTGGTGATGGCACAGGATCGCATGAGACAGAGCATCACTCTGGGCCACAAACACCAGTCATCTGTTTTGGCCTGCCCCAAAACTCCCTGGTGTGGACTTTACCAGAAGTGGTTTTTGGAACAGGTTTGTTTCAGTTGGAGGAAACAAACAAGGTCAGAAGACAAGAAGGTGAGGTGCTTTGCACCATGTGTGTAATCAGCTGTCACACTGAAAAGAGCTAGTGTGAGGCTCTGAGTTCATCTGGAATACAGAACAGCAAACTAATATGCAAATGTTTTGTTTCATTAGGAAAATCAACACCTAATTTGTGTGGAAAATGGCAAATTTCATTTCTGCAGAAGTCCTGGTTTTAAAAATTTGTTTGTTTGCCATCACACACATTGTGTTAGTTAAAGAGAAGTATTTAAGTCAAAGCAAATGCGATGCAGAAGATTCAGGGTGCCATTTAATAAACAATGGGCTGCAAGTTGTCAAGGGAAAAAAAAAAAAAGGAGGCAAGTCTGCCACATGCTGAATCCATTCCTTTCTGTGCAGGAAGAAACATAACAATTTCTTTCCCATACAGCTGAACTATTTCACAATCTGCATTGCTCTAAGTTCAATATTGGCCAGCAGCAGTAGGGGTGTGTGCCTGTTGGGATGACCCTTGCAAGCAAAGGTTAAGTCCAGTGGGACATTACCAGGCTCTCCATGACCCTGTGCCTGATACAGAGGGTTAGAAGCAATATTGTCTGCATCTTGATACAGGGTTAATTAGTTTTCCCTGCCAAAAAGCAGTGGGCAGCATCTGAAACACATTGAATGGTTTTCTGTTGGAGCCAGGTCTACTCACAGTGTTGTTTTGGCCAAAGGTTGTTTATGTGCCTCAGATGCCTAAAATGATTTGTTTTACAGCATTACCAATTACTGACTCAAGATGGTGATACAAACAGTGCAAAGCTTGGATCTCATCTTTCTGACTCGTGTTGGCTGACAAGTTATTCTTAAAATAGCAATTATCTAATGGGGAAAATCCCACAGATCTAGGCAAATGGGTTGTAAGAATAGACACCATCACTGATAAAGTCACAAAGTAATTTTCAAACCATGCTGCGAGTAAAGGCTCTGAACATGTTCCTGTTATCAAAAAAAAAAAGGAGCAAAAGACTGGCAAGAATTCTCCTTTAGTATGCCTGGCATCAGTAAGTGCATGCAGGTCAGCAGAAGATGTATTTATAGTTTTAACCACATGAAGCGAGAAAGCCTTATGCTTGCCCTGTATTTTTCCATGAAAGAGGTGAAGTAATTCAGAGTTAGTGAATAGATCACTGTTCCTGGACCTTCTTTTTTGACCCTGATTCCCTTTATATAACAGTCTTCTGTTCCTCCTTTGGATATGTTTTTTTTCCGGGAAAGTTATTTTTGGAATGATGGTTTATAATTGATGTTGAAGCAGGCAGTAAGGCTTTTATATATATTCTGTGTGCTCACACTTGTTTTATGCAATCATGACCAAAATTCAACCCACCAGCTTTCAGTTTTTTTCCCATATTTACATCTGCTTTTGTTTCCTTCCCATTATTAAGTTCTTCAAACACACTGTTGGACATCAAAGATTCAATTCAAAGTCCAGAACTGCAATAGTATCTGTTCTGTTTGTGCAAAAATATTGCTGCCTTAGTGAGTTAATTGTCACATATTGTCATCTGCCTAGGCTTTTTGTCTTGGAGAAAGCTGGTGAGCTATTTTAACATATGTATATGTACTCAAAAAGACAAGGGACTGAATGTGTGCATGTTTAGGACCTATTCTTCTTCCCCCTTAAACACAAGATGGGAGGGAAGAGTGGGGAAAGAGATTTCTTTCTGATCACTTTGTGGAAACCTAAATCTAACCTTCCTACAAATAAGGACCAGCAATCCCAGTCTTAAAATGCTTATGTAATGAAACAGCAGAAATTTTACCAGACAGTGACTTCACAGCATAAGGCTTCATCAGGATTATGTAGGAGCACTCTGGCCGTCTACATTTTGATATACTTTCAAAACTCAGGGATGAAAATACATTCTGGCAGAAGGAAGGGGACTGGAAGCTTTTTGCTGTGAGAGTGCTGTTGACTACAGGCATGTTTTCTTTGCATCATTTCACTGCTTCTTGGGAAAAATCTAATAAATGCAGCTAATTTTTCTAAGGGAACAGGTACAAGGTCTTCTTGCAAAGGTTCTTTTTTATTGTGAACTGTACTCAGACTGGGATGCTTGCCAGTATTATTATGCTCCTAAAATCTTGCTTAGCTGTACCATTAGGCTGGCCTTGCTTTTTGGAAGTATTGAGTATGTAGGTCTTCCAAATACAATATGGGCTTCAAAAGCCTTTAAAACCTTTAAAATTCTTAACTTCTGCTTAAATGCCTTAAGACCTGAGCCTGGAAATTAAATGTATGGAAGTTTCCACCTTGTTCCTAGTCAGAGGGAATGCCTGTTGTGAGCAAAATTGTGTTTGATAACCTACATTTGAAAAATTCCTGTAAGCTTATGGTGCCCATGACTTGTCTTGAAGGGTGAATAGTACTGGGTCTCATACTGGTTTTCTTTGAGGCATATTTTTACACTTGGTTTGTTTCCCAATTCAAGAACTTTTTTGTGAATGAGATAATATATTATTTTCAAAACTACTACTTTTTAGACTGTTTATTCCCAGATCTGAACAGATACTGTCCAACATGTGGTAAAGTAATTCTGTCTCTAAAGTGTATATAGATCATTACAGACTGCATCTCAGAGCAGGTGTCCATGGATAGGGATGATCATTTTCCATCTGTTTGGTTTATTTCCTATCTTATTTGTCACTATTAAATGATTACTGCAGTGACCGAACTCCCCAAGTATGCATTACTGAATTTCTATTTCAGCCAGGAAGCAAGATGATAGCCCCATGGCATGCACACCACCAAGGGAAGGCAAATATGAATAAAGTGGGACTTTCCGCTCCCATATCTTTGCAAGATCTTTTCTTTAAGCCTTACAAGGCTATTTTAGTAATGAGCTTCTTCCAGTGCAGACTCAGCTGCAAAGACGTTGAGGGCAGAGGGAAAGCTGAGCAGAAAGTGGGGCAGGAGAAAGGTGGTCAGGAGAGCTCTGCAGGTGATGCTGTGCCCATGGGCTGGGCAGGAGGACAGATGGACACAGGCTGTGGCAGGTGTAGGACCTGCCTCCCCTGTGGTAGAGGTTCTCTCCAGCCAGCATGCCATGTTGTGAGAAGCAGTGAGCTCTGTGCCTGCGCCTGAGGAAAGACAGGGATTGTGAACCACGTTGGGAGTCCAGGTGAAGGCAATGAGCACAAGCTCAGAGGGCCAGTTAAGTTCAGCTCAACATGTTAAGCTGGGCTGAACAAGCAAAATTATGTTACCCAATGCTACTGCTTTCTTGGTTTCCCGTACTGAGTCAGTTAATAGCATAAACTTAACTTATAAAGTCTATTTTTATTCCACTGTTCAGTTCCATTTGACTATAAATATTCCACAGTCTTAAATAAATATCATCAGAAACTGAAATGCTGCTATAAAAACACAGCATGTCCTTGAAAGCATCTGGTGCTTCCAGGGTGTAGGTAAGAAGCAAGCAAGTTACCAAAACGTATCAGATGTAAAGTTAACAGTGTGACACCTCACTGAAATGACAGGGCTACAGGTTACAAAGGGTCTAGGCAGGCTGGCAAAAGGTCTACCCGGCTGGCAAAGCATTCCAGAACCTATGGGTCAGTTCAGCATCAGGGGCATGAGACCAAAGAGCACAGGGACAGGGTCTGGCTGCTCTTATTTTTAGGGTCCTGACTCCGTGCAGCCTGGAATGGTAAGGGCTGGGAGGTTTCCCATTGACAGCTGCAGGCTCCTGGTGGACTGCTCCCCATGGGCAGGGGCTGCTCCCCACAAGCAAGGGCTGTCCTCCTGGGACCAGTGCTGCAACTTGTTTTGAGTGTGGAATAAAGCAGCTGAGAGAAACATGAACTCTCCTGCATCCTGGTACACCTCTGGTTGCTGGTGCTGGTGTTGTGCAGTGATAGGAACTGCTGTTTTCTGACACCTGTCTACAACTGCCTGGTGTATTTCTTCTTCCAGATATGTATTTTTAACAAATCTTAGGCTTTTGGAAACTGCAGCATAAAGTTTGATGTCTGTTCAGCAGCCTTTTTTGTGACCCTCCTCCCTGCTCCGATGAGTGCGAAAGCCAATGGGGGATCCCCCAGAGGAGATGCAGGGGCAGCAGGAGGGCTCTGGACCCGGGGGGCAGCAGGAGCAGCCATGTCACACTGGCAGCCAGCACACACCTCTGCCGGGAGAGCGGGGAAATGAAGGAGCTGTGCGCTCTGGCACGGCACCCGTGTGGAAATGAATGGCGCTGAGAGAGAACTCGCTGGGAAAGGTGTTTGCACAAAACACCTAGAAGCCTTTCAAGCATTTTTTTGAGGTAGGGACAGGAAGGTATTGGGGAAAAAAAGCTGTGGGTTGGAAATGTGTTTCCAACTATTTTTAAAGTAAACAAATTCTTTTTGAAGTTAGGGGTTTGTTGCATAAATTGTGCATTTGACAGAGTAAGTGGCGGGATGTTATGGTAATTACTAATGTCCCTTGAATATTTGGTTAACCACTATATATAATCCCACATGCAGTAGTCTTTCCAGGGAGAATTTAGACCTACCCTTTGGGCAGGATTAACTGTTACTCTCTTGTTTCAGCAGCTTTTCAATTATTTTATTCCAGCACAAGGAGTTTTCCATTTTGGGAGTAAAAAGGTGTCCTTTTGACATCTGACTTCTAAAAACAAGTTTCATCCTGTAGCTGTGTGAGGTGACTGCTGGGTACTGGGTGGGAGGGGTGAGAAGGCTATCCCAGATAAAGACCCTGACTCTATTGCAAAAAGGGATTTGACTGCTTTCCTGCCTAGATCCAGACATACAGAAAATGTGTTATTGTGATGCTGACCTCTGCTTTTCAGGTCAGATTCTTGCAGAGATATAAATGCTTGAGAAGATACCCATCCCTAACCTGCTTCTCCCAATGGCATCCAAAACATATAGACCATGTCTCCATAGTTTTTCTTCTGCCTGTTACTTTATCCTCGTCTTCCTTCTCAGTTTTTCATGGGAAAGTCTCCCTTGGTTCAGCACCAGAATGTGTAGGCTCAAGGCAGAAAGGTGATCTGCTCTTCCAAAGTTCAGTTTTTCCTGTGGGGAATTACATATCCTTGGGCTATCACACTGCTTTGCAAATTTAAAATATTGCTTAAAGATACAAGCATATGCACTTGGGTAATTACCTAAACCAGAATTTTTCTTTAGGGAATATGGCAGGCTTTGCACTCTTCTGTATAAAATAAAAATATCTAAAATAAAATATATTAAATAAATTTAGGTCTAGTTTCAAAAATTTACTTAAATACATATATCTATAGGGATAGGTATTTCCATAATCTGCAGAGGTTATGTGCTCAAACTTGAACAAGCTGAAATGTAGAAACTCTTATAATAGCTTTGGTGTCTTTCTGGGTGTAGAAACAGGGAAGCAATATGTTGTGAGGAATAACAGCATTTAGATATCTGCAACAGAAATCCAACAGCCCAAATATTTTAAAATGTGTCTAATTTCTTGTTTCATTTTCCATCTTCATATGCTCACCTGAAGGCTTCCAGTGTTGGCTTTTTAAGTGAGTCCAAGAGTGAGTCAGTTGAAAGGATATGTAATGCTAAGCACACTGCCAAATAAACTGGGCACAGAAATAGTGTCACTCCTAATCAGCATGAGTAAACATTTATCAAACACTAGAAACAAATATTGTCAAATCAATTCATTTACATAATGTTTGGAAATAGAAACAGCCTTCCCTTTGGTAAATTGGCAGTGCCCAGAAATTTGCCAGGTGCTTTGAGGGAAATTGTCTTACTGAAGATGGCACAAGTTTCCTGGCCAGAGAGCTCAATACTGCAAATTTAAGCAAGACCAAAAGCTGAGTGTTTCTGACAGAAGGGGGAAAGAAGAGCCACAGACAGCTGTTTTGGGGCCTGGGCACTGCCTCTGAATGGGGACCGTGGTGGCCACTACCTGATCAGGGCGGCTGGGAAAGTGGTTCTTTCTCAGCCTTCCCACATGTTCAGGAACCTGTCCCATTCCCCCAGCTTCCTCCGTTGGCACCCCCGTGTGCAAGCACCCAGAAAAAGAGTAAAGTCATATTGCAATGTGACATAACTTCTTGAGAAGCTAATGCAAATAAGCAGGCATTACTGTGTTTGCATTGTGAGCAGGCTGGTGAGAGGGAGTTTGAGGAGGGATTTAAAAGACAAGATGAGATAAGCTGAGCAGTATTAGCAAAATATTTCCTTATGGAGAGGTGGTGCAGAACAAAGAGAAGAGAACATCAGTCTGGGTGAACCAGAAGGAGCACCAGGGATGTGTGTATCAGAGATGCTGTCAGAGTCTGATGAGGCCAGGGCTGGATTTTCAAAGGAGAAGCAGGAAGTAGATCCAAAGATGGTAAAAGCATTTATACTGAGGCCAAAGGGACCTAGGGCAGCTCCCACTGACTTTGGGCTTGCTCTGAGGAGCCCAAACCTGATGAAGGAGCATGAGGAGCTATGGCTTTGAGGAATCCCAGAATTGGGTGACTTGAAATCTTATAAGCCAGTGGGGTGGCTCATTGCCAGGGTGGCAGAAGGGGTGCTATGCTGCAGTCATGACCGGGTTAGCACAGACTTCTCAGTGGAGTTGCAGAGGAGGAAATATTGGTGCCTAGACACATTTTGGGAGGACAAAATGGTAAGGAAATAGAGAAGTGGAAAGTTATCCAACTCAGCCTGAGTGGAAGGGAGGTGGAGAGACTACTGGCATCAATGGGGCAGGAGGAAGCAGGTTAGGAGGAAAGGGAGGTTTCAGTCCACTGTACATGAGTGCTGTGTGCAGTTCAGCATTCCTTGCCTGTGCTCACTCCTGCCATCTGACTGGGAAACCCTCCAGGAGAGAGACACCTCTGTGACAATCAGCATAGTGCAACATCCCTGCTAGCACTGGCTGGAGAGGGATGAGGTTGTTAGGGGTGTGGGCTGCTGGGGCCACAGCCAGAGTGCAGTACAAGGGCCTGGCACAACTGCTTCCCACTACTGCTTGCATGAACCTGGTGCTTTGGTTTCTATCTGTCATCCTACAGTCTTTCTTCAACTCCAATTCCAGTCATAAATTTTAAAATACATTACGGCTTTAATACAAAAATAACTCTATGCTACTGTTTCTATGTATTTCTAACTTATTTTCATAAAAATAGCAGGTTTACAGTGAGTGCTGATGTTCAGGCACATGTGTAAAGGAATTGGTCTCAGCTAAACAGCTGAGAGGTGCTACATCATTTAGAACAGACATCTGTGCTATTTAGTAAGATACAGTCCTATGCACATCCAGACACCATGCTCACAGGAGTTACTCAGAACATGCTGGATGCTCAAATGTTGTGATTACTCAACAGAAAATAATGCAACAATTTCTAAGCAGGACTTGATTCTGGTTCGAGTGAAGGAAACCTATTTGCATTTGAATACCCTTAAGCCCTGAAAGAGTTTGAGGTTTCTCAGTATGTTTGGAAAATAGCTTGTGTTTCTTTTCTATTTCTCAAGTGTTATTCTCTTATTTGCAGCTGGCCCTTGTAATTTCTCTGCAAGTCTTCTCAACCATGAGCTGGTCCTTTGTGTGTCACTTCTTTCCTAAGCTGGCAGCCCATTACACAAGTCTACGTATTCTCAAATTCAGCTGTGTCAGGCTTTTCTGTAAACTGCTTTGCAAGCTATGGTATGTGAGAAACATTGGAGATTTTCCTAGATCTTCCCAAGACCACCTTCTCTCGATGACTTTTTCTTCTTTTGGTAGTGCTTCTTACATAGAATGCAGGGTAACAGTTTATGGGTGGTGTTTATCCTGGTGGGTCCTTTGTGATACCTTACTTAAAACTCATGTTTGGGTTTGCCAGGATGATTCTATGTTAACAGGTTTTTATTATGAAAACCATAGCTGACCTTTAAAGTCCAAAGGCCATATTTATGAATGACTCAGCCTGCTCTCAGTGTGGCTGAAGATTACAGTATGCAAACAAAAGTCAAAGCATACTTCTTCTGTGTAACTTTTTCAGAAAGCAGTATTTGCCTCTGGCATTCACCAAGGGAGCTTTCCCTTTGTGTACAAGAGGAAAATTGGACAGGCTACAATAAAAGGCATTGTTGGTCCCAGCATGCAAAGAATGATGATCCAAGAACTGGAATAATAGAAAAGTGTTGGGAGGGAATTTAGTTCAGAAACATGTCAAGATAGCTTCAGGCTTACTCAAGTTTTGATTCAAGCTTCTCATTCTTCTTAAATTCTTTCCAGGCCAAAATGGATTAAATAGTTGCTAATCTTCAGTCATCCAGCATTTCCCTGGGATCAGCATTTGAGGATGGCATTGCCATGCCGATATTTCAACCTCTGGTTCCTTAATGACAGTAAACCCCAGGGAATCTCAGAGTATGTACTCTTGCACTGTGGTTAGGGTTTCTCTCCTCAAATTCCATTGTTAAGGTCTCTGCAGGAAGGGCCTTCTTACATTGTATCCTGGAGAGTATCTCTCACAATAGTCAGCAAGTATGATCGATATTGCACCCAACATGTTCATAACAGGTTATAAGCTGTTGTTTGTTATGCAGCTGCTTCCCACACACAAATATTGCCTGAGAGCTGTGCATACGAGTCATTGCAAATAGAAGAAGAAAACTGGTCTTGCTGTGGTATATCTAGACAGATGCTGCTAGCCCTAGACTTTGAAAAAAGGAAAAGAAAAAAAACATTAAAAATTGTGGGGTTTGGGATGCTAGTCCTATTGGGATATTGTCCAATTGAGCTGGCAACAAAACAAAAATAATAATAATGAAACATTCCTACATAGACATATTTTTCCCCCCTAAAACTCTTCTTTTCTTTCTTTTTCTTNTATCCAAACTGAAAAATCCCTAGGAGCTAATGCCAGGCACTAAATGTAAAATCTCTGTAATTTATGTCCTCTGGCCCTATCAAATATAATTACAAACCATGTTCACAGCACTGCAAATTATACAGCACTCCACCAGTGAGAGAGATGGCACACTGCCTATTGTGATAGATGAGCCCACACCTGGAACTCACTGGCTGCTTTTATGAAATCGCAAGGCACCCCTTTGGTGCCTGACTGATGAAGGACAGATGGTCTTTTCCTCCTTCAAGGATGATTCTCATCAGGCTTTATTTGCAATGGTTTATGTACATATGAATTATTTGTGTTAAAAGAGAATTAATATGGCATTTATTGGTTAACTATAATATATCAAGATGAAGTGCAATTTTTCACTACTTCTTGCATCAACGCAGTATTGCGTGTTCAACATTTTTTCTTTTTCTGATAGTGGACATCATTTTCATTAGCTCTGAGGCACCCTTGTGCTTCTCTGGCAGTATAAATTCGTTTATGCCTGCCTTTAAGGCCTCTCTGCCCTTCCAGAGCAGTACACCAGAGGCTGAGGATAAATGACAATGAAAATGCTATTAGAGGGACCCAAAAAAAGCCGAACACAAGCTAATACTTTCTAATGTTCATAATGCTCTTCTTAACCTACCTCTTCCTTAGATGTTCACACGTAAATTGAAAGGTTATGGATGGCTCAAGGGGACTCTTTTCTCCCTTGATGTATCCCATAGCTTATTTGTTATTTGGTGGATATAGTCGAACCCTGTTTAGTTAGTCTTAATTAAGATAATCTAACCACTTTGTGCATAAACAACGTGATTTACACAACAATATTTTGGGCATTATGGTCTTGAACGCTTGAGCTAAGTAAGATGGTATTTTACCTTTGGGTTTTAGAGCTTTTTAGAGTCCTTGCTCTTGGATCCATTAGTACTAAATGAGTTTTCCCAAATAAATTAAAAATAAAATTATAATCATGATGACAAAATAAGAGACCTGAGATTTAGTGAGTCTTTTCTTTAGTATGCCTTGCACAGCTTCACTAATTGCATTAGATTCAGATCTGACTTATTGAAAACATCTGGAAAAAACATATATTTTGGTCAAGGACAATTAGGAGGAATTCCTGAAAACTATTTGCACTGCTCAAACTCAGCTGCCCATTAATTACTTTCATTTATACAGCACTGAAGATGTGACAGGGAAATTAAAGTGATTATAAAGTTCTATGAGAAATTTTTGCTGTATTGTTCCTTACAAGGGAAGTAAAATCTGCTTTCTTCATAGAATCCAGACCTTTGTCAGTTCACAAAGGATGGATGGACACTGTAATTACAAAACACATAAAAGATAGGGCTTCATTTCCAAGAGAATCAGACAAGTCCATCAGAATGAAATTGGTCTTCGCTGCATTTTGAAGGCTCTCAATGGTGTACACTGTGCCTGCCCAGAAAGGCAGTTACCTGCTCGTGCAGGTGAGCATCCAAAGCAGCACCGGGGGTGTTCTGCACACACAGTGAGTGGCACCTTGGCCACAGCCTGCTCTGCTTCTCACTCTCTACACACGCTGCTCCAAAAGTGGCTGGCAGTGCCAATGCAGGTCCTGAGTGTCCAGGGTGATGGCTACAGGGGGCGTGGGGAAGTTCAGTGTGAGTAAAAGAGACAAGGGGCCAATGAACAAATAGTCAGGAATGGAAAGTACCCTGGACAAGGGAGGGTGGGCTGGAAAATTCAATAGGAGGTGAAAAACACTGAAAATAGGGTGGAAGAGGGAAGACACTGACTGGAAGGGCCTTGTGAAAATCCCTGTGCAGCACAGGGGCTGGTGGCCATCATGGAGCATCTGTGGGGCTTTGGGAGGATCACTCAGTAGTGGAGCCAGGTGCAAGCAAGGATTTGTTTGGGCTCTTTTTGTTAAAAAACACATCAGTACCTGCAACAGCAGGAGGCCTGTCTGTAATGAGCTTAATGAATGTGGCACAAGGGATGTTTCAGGTAGAAGAAGAAATGTGGGATTTCTTGTATGTTTAATTAGGACACTTGGCAGCTGGGTAAGCTTTAATTGCCATCCAAAGCTCCCGATCTTGCCAAAGAATGAAGAGAGTGAAGAGAGCTATTGATTTCCATCTGGACAAACAATTTACTTTTTAGTGCTCATCAGCCTGATATGTATCTTCATTCCCTGTCACTGCTTGTGCAAGCTAAAGCTGCTTTCATCGGCAGATTTCAGGTGGGGTTTCAGCTGAATATGCAGTTAGAATTGGTAAAAACTTTCTCACCACACTGTCAGTGCACCATATGCATTTAGTTTTGAAAAATCTCCAGGTATTTAGGTCTTTATATAAAACATCTCTTTGCTGTAATGTTCAGTTGCCTCCCAAAAATAAAATGCCCACAGAAGGAGCCTTCTTCTCTCTCTGCTCAACAGGAGCAAGTTAATGTTGATTTAACATGATGCATGTTTGTTTATAAATGTGGTGTTACTGAGCAGAGGATCAGATCAAAGAAGTGGATTTTGCTTTTCACTTTGAAGACACAGATGTCCACAGTCAACATGATCTCTTTTGGGGATGGCTTCCAAATTTCATGGGCTAAATGCCACATTTTTGCCCTGTCCTTGACAGCTTCATTGTTCCAGGGGCACTACCCGGTGCAGGTCATGATCTGGAAACAGACACAGGACGAGAAAACTCATATATAGACACAAAGTATAGTAATGTCCTAGGAAAAAAATAAATGTTGTATTTTGGAAGGAAAAGCTGAGAAGAGAGAGGATAATTACTTCTGCAAAGTGACCAAAACCCCCATACTTGCTGCAAATGGCATCATTGGGCACAAATATTTTTATATACAACAAATTAATTTAATATTGTGCATGTAATGGAGATTGGTGTGCCCATGCAAGTTAGTGTATGGCTTTTTCTGATTTACCAGGAGAGAGCACCTTTCCTATGAAGATAGGCTGAGGAAACTGAGGTTCAGCCTGGAGAAGAGCAGGCTCTGGGGAGACTTTGTTGTGACCTTCCAGTACTGAAGGGGGGAGCTTATAAAAAAAGAAGTAAAGCAACTTTTTGCATGGGCAGGTAGTGATAGGACAAGAGGTAATGGTTTTAAATTAAAAGAGAGGTTTAGATTAGATGTTTGGAAGGAATTCTTTACTGTGAGGATGTTAAGTTTCTGAAATAGGTTGTGCAGAGCAGTTGTGGATGCCCCATCCTTGGAAGTGTTCAAGGCTGGACGGGGGCTTTGAGCAGGTACCCCTGCCCATGACAGGGAAGCTGGGACTAGAGGATCTTTAAGGTCCCTTCCAGCCCAAGACATTCTGTGGTTCTATGAAATGCCTAATATAGATTAATATGGTCTTTGACAGTCATATCTTAATTTTTTTTGTGTGTTTCTTTAAGAAAAATTAAACTTTATTCAATAGGGGAAAAAAAATTCAAATAGGCCATCTTGGAAAGAGTGATTTCATATTGACTTTAGTAACTAATCCCATTAAAGTAGCCTGTAATGAAAAGAAGACCTTATATGTGGACAAGATAATAGTGATAAAAATGGCAAGTTTTAAATTCATACTTGCCAAATTTAAAATAGGAAAATGATGCATTTTCTGTTGGTTGATTGGTTAGATTGTGACTTGTGTATTAGAGTATTTTTAAATCATGTTACTGCTGTGTTACTTTTGTGTGTGTGTGTGTGTATCTCCCTTTCTAATCAGGAGCTGAGAATATACACAGCAAAAGTCACTGGTAACTCAGACAGCTGCTAAAATGCAGCAGATATTGATATATTCCATTTGTTATTCAGAGTTGGATTATAGTTTCATTTTATACACAGAGCAGTTCTACTTTGTTACAAAATGCTTCCCACATGACACTGTCTTGTCATCTTCACTGTTTCTTGAGAGATTTTGAGAAATTACTCATGGTGTGGTATGCCCTACTTAGGATACTTCAGATGATGCTTTTTCCAAGGTGCTTCCCCAAGCCTTTGACTTTCAGGTCTTGAAAAAAAGAGTACCAGAAGAGGAAGTGCCTGAAACCATTAATTATCTTTAAAAATACGTCTTTCTCTTGTGAAAAGTAAATGAAAGAATACTTTTCCCTGTGCTATTAAAATGTTTTATCTTATTTGTTACTGAAAGGAATAAGTAAGTGCATAGTTCCATTCCTGCTGTTAACACATCTGTTAAAGTGAGCAGATAATTATACTTTAGATCTATCCATCCATCCTTTAAAACTATGAACATAATAATGAAATAATTATATTTTATCTAGATGCACAATAAAATTTCTTCCATCCCTACTTACTGCACTTATTACCATATGGCATTTCTTCTCTGATCCTGAATGGAATAAGAATATGAGCACTTTGAGGCACTAGTCTATAAGTATTTATAGCAGTAAGGAGTAGAACTGCCAAAATGCATAAAATTTTCTGTTACAGCCTTCAGAGAAATCAATGAGAACTCTCTGCTTTGAGTGCTGAATTTGTCTTTGCAGTTGTATTGTAAAAGGCATAACTGGTCCTCTTCATTTGATTTCACAAACACATTCAAACAGAACTAATTTTATGTGGTCAGCAAAGTTACTGGCAGATGTTCACTATGGGAACTGATTTCTAGCAGTTTACTGAGACAACATTTCTTCCTTTCCGATAATGTGATTGACAGTGTTTGTACGTCTACATAAAATGTAAGTGGTGGGATTTCCACAAAATATTAATGTAGAATAACGTAGAATAAAATGTCAAATGTAGAAGGATAGACATTTTGAAAAATCAGCAGATCAGACAAAAGCATGTCAGAGCAGAACAGGTACAGCATATAGCAAATAATAATTTACAGGTCATCACAAGTCCTCAGGATTCTGAAGGAAAAAAAGACTTGTAGCCATCAGTTTCAAGATAACACAAGTAAAAGTGATTGAGATCTTTTACCAGTGTAATTAGGCTCAGGTCCCTGGAGCTGAATACAGGCATGTGATTTCCATGGAACTAAGTGGGTGGACCTGATTTTGGGCAGAATTCCTCCTAACCAAGTGAAAGGAGAGAAGGATTTGTGTTATGTATAGAAGGTTGCTATTCTTTTTAACAGCAGTAAGTCAGTTTGATCTACCTTTTTGCTCTTTGTGGTTTGAATATGCTGAGGTGGAGAAGCTTCATTTTGAGTTGTGCTGATTGGTGGGAGAATTCAGATGGACCCTGTGAAACCTGAGCACTGGGCTAACAGCAACTTCCTGAAGGTCAAAAAGGAGAACTGCAGAGATTCGCAAATGGGTGGATCTGTACAAAATAGGAGCCAACCAACCCAGAGCCCTGCTGCAAAGGATCTGAGGGTAACTGTGGGTGAGGAACTGTGGGCTAGGAATTGGGCTGGTGTCACTCCCTGTGTATCACCTGCTTCCTATGGAAGCACCTTCTCATTGTGCCCCTATGACAGGGGGAAAACAATTATTAAGCATTTCCTTTTGAAGAAGAAAAGGTAATTTCATGCCTACTCTGTGCTGAATTACAGCATGAATTATTGCCACCAGCCTGGATACATTAATACTGTAGCTGATCTGTGTGTCTTTCATTGTTTTATAGCTTCTTAACTCTGACACTTAGGACAGCATATTAATAAACTCAGTAAAAAAGCCTATTGGAAACATTTCACTTTCTTAGCTTGATTTGTGCTGTATTAATCTGTTTGTCTCTAGCACTCATCTCAGTGCTGAGGAAGCTAGTAAAACAACTGCTTGCCCTTTGCAGGCACAGAAAGAAAACCTCGAAATTGTTGACTCATGTGCATACATATACATACATAAACGTATACATATATCTATATACATACACGTTTTCTTTCATGAGGATGTAAAAGCTAATTCCACTTTAACAGGTTTCATGTAAATATACAGTTTCAGAGTTGCATTTGCAAGTTATTGACTAAGTTAATGCCAAAAATGCACCAAGCTTGAATAAATCAAGGCAAAAGATGCCTAAATGATAAAAAAGGCTGGGAATTAACTCTCAGGCAGCTGGCTCCTGAAAGGAATGGGAAATGCAAACCACAAAGAGCAAGAAATTCCACATCCAAATGTCACTGCATCTTACTGCTGAGCTTGCGAGGGCTTTTCAGGCAATGAAAGGGAAGGACAGGCTGCCACACCTGCAGGGTGCTGCCAGCTGGTCAGCTGGCTCCATAGGAAATGGAAACTCAGATAAACATTAGAAGGCAACTCAGGTTACATTGCAAAGGGCTTGGGTCCTTTGAAAAATATTAACCTGCATCAATCAGCATTTTTAAGCTTTTGCTTTTTTAGGCAATCAAGACATAGTTTAGGTGGAAGATATGAAGGGGAGCAAAGAACACACTTAAGCATTTTTCTTCTTGTGTCTGTGCAGCCCAGTTTAGCAGCCATGATTTACCAAAGACTTTATCCCGCCCTCCCCTCAGGCAGCCCCTTTGTGCTGCCCATGAGGGCACCTGTAGCATCTCACAGGAGCTAATCTTGGATTCATGAGACCTGTTGAACGGTAGCTGGCATAAGTATGAATGGCATGAACCATCTTCCTTTCTACTGCTAGAGCTGATACTTTCTTTCCAAGCTTATGGAATAGCATACTTTATTAAAAATGCTGTCTGATAGCAGAAATGGTTTTTTATTGTGTTGCAGTCGCAATAAAAACCATTTGCAAGGCACTTATCCTAGTTCTGTCTCCTCTTTCTCTCTTAGCTGGAGTAGCATTTCTGACATATTTCTGGGAAGTCTGTCCATCAGGGACATAAATTTTGTATTTCTATTATTTTCTGTAAGAGATATGTCAACTACTGTAATTAGTAATAGATTTCCATTGATAACTAATCTCATTTTTTTGTCATAGTCATCTGAACCTGTGGTACCTAACCCATGCTTTTTTCAAAATTCAACTAGTGACTTTTCCTTTGCAGAGAAAGAAGGGTAAAAGAGGATTTAAGACATGGTGAAGGTGAGGAGATAGGAGCACATAAAGTAAACAGTCAGAATCCTGCAGCTCTCTCCTCAGCGCTCTGTTTGCCCAGCCAAGTGAATCCAAAAGTTCATCCTCATTGTACTAGTGCAATCTATTGTAACAAAGCACGTGGGAAGACTACAAATGTGAGCAATGCCCTGTGCCTGTGCATGTTGTCCAGGCTCCTCGGTACCATGTGTCATGGCAACAATGCTGCCAAAACTGACTTTCAAAGAACCACCTTTCGATAGCTTTGTCTCCCAACAACTGCATAGCTGTCACTTCACAGGAATTCCTCCTTCTGTGCAGGATGCAAAATGCCAGCTGAGGAAACACCCAGATCACTATCCCATAGCAGACAAAGCAAATACTGTGTTTCTCCTGAACCAGCTATATATAGAATTAATTGGACTCTGCTAATTCTCTGAGATAGCTCAGGTTCAACTCAGGCGAGGGAAAATGCTGCTCCCCAAAAGTACTTCTCTACAGGCTGGCAGATGCACTGTTGATTTATGGCATCCAGAAGAAGTTGGTTCTCCTTTTCTAGAAGTGATCTATTATGGAAAGAATAGACAGTGAACAAAATCTCTTCAAAATCTGAAAAATGTAAAAACACTTGGGAGTTGGTCCATGCAGTGGGGTGAAGAGAAATGACGTATTGCCAAATGACTTTAGCTCCTCTAAATGAGGAGCCCAGACACTTACTTATTTAGTAAAAACATTGCTTCACTGAATCACTGTGATTTTTTACTTCACAGTACAAGAGCAGAAATAGAAAACTTCTGACAACTATCTGGGCAGAAACCCTATTGAGTCACTGTTTAGATACACTGTTTGTGTATCTAAAGTATGACTAAAGTAACATTTTCCTCTTCTGTGGCTGTGAGTAAGACCTGATCCTGTACCCCTTTTACGAGAATGACCCATTGATCATAATGGGAGCTTTTCCAGCAGAGTAGTGTTTATTTCTATAAATAATAGCATTTGCCTGTAGTTGTGCAGTTTTCTATCAAGCTGAAGAAATCACTGAAGGTTGTATTCCTTTTCAAAAGTGAAATCAGTGCCTCTCCATCTTTCCAATCAGATTCCCATTGTCCTAGTGGAATGTGACGGTGACTGAATGGTTCAGTTACTGTCCTGTCTTGGCTTTTCACTCTCTGGAGTTTCAATTAGCATTTCATTAATTGTGTGAGCTTTAGAGGCAGTGGTGGTGTTCCAGCATCTGCAAGTGCTGGGAAATGTTTTCCAACTTTGCAGCAGCCCAGTACGCCTGAGCAATTGGCCCGTGTGGTATGTGTTTGTACTCAGCAGTGATCCAAATTCTCCTTTGTCATGGTCACACAAACTATTCAACAGCAGTGACTGTCTCTGACCTTCAGTCACCCAGTGGTGCATGTAAAGGCTGTCTGTTTGCTACTGGGAATGTTAGACTCATCATTACGTAGCTGTTTCCATTAAAACAATACTTTTTAGTTTAAAAATAATAATAACTGAACCATGGGACTGGATGGGAGCTCTCTTTATCCATCCTTCTTCCTCATCTCTGGCTTTCCTCTCCTAGCAGACATTTCTTCTTCTTAAAAACACCTGGTGTGGAGGCTGCACATTTTCCGCAGGCTTTTTCTTTGTTCTTTATTGTTAGAAAGTTTCCAGTACTTTTCCTTGATATATCTAGGTATGTTGATATATCTAGATATTTGTATTACTTGCCTTCTTTCTTGTGGAAATTACTCCCTTCATCTTTGTGGCAGTTTTTTACCTAGCTACTGACTGTTGTTGAGATGGTGAACAAAAAAAATCTTATCGATATGCTACTGGGTTTTTTTGTCAAATGGATAAAATTTAACTCTATGTATCAATACTTTTCTGTCATAACTTTAAAGCCATGTCTCCTGTTTCAATATCTGTTCCTCTCTCTTGAAAGTGAACACGCTGTTCACATATGCACCCTGGAGTATATTTTGCAAAGCAATTTTCTTCTGTCACTGGCAGCAGATGACTCTGTGCAGTGTCAGATTTGCATCCGTTTCTGTATGAAGCATTTTCTCCTTTCTAAATACAGTTTTCTGTGATACTGCTTAAGCAGTCTGCAGTCCACATTTCATTACAAGCATAGTTTTCATTGTTCTGCATGAATTACACAGTGTGCCACAGCTTTTTTCTTTGCTGGGGGGCAGCTTTGCTCTTTTACACTAGTCTCTCCAGTAGGACATAATTACAGGAAAATACTGGATATTGAGCAAGGTAGACAATATTTAAATACTATGTTGATGCCTGTGTCTGACCCATTTTCTCTTACTGCATATGAGGATTTTTAACATCACTCCCATAAGACTGTGTGAACACATTCTATTTTGTAATGTTAATTTGTGAGTAAAGTGGTATTTAGATAATCTTATTATAAATATGCACAATTTTGCTCTGGGTGCATCTGTTCCTAGATTGTTAATGATGCCTTTCTGTTCACCATAAATAATAATCACAATGAGCAAACAAATCTTAATTTGTGTTTAAATTGCACTGTTTTATGCATTTATGGGAACGCAGATGACTTTTTACCATAGTCATTGGTTCTGAAACCTTCTCAGAAGAGCTAAGGATGTGTATTTCCAAAACAGGTTGTGTTCATAGCATACCACTGCCTCAGAGCACTGCAACTCAAAAAGAGATTCTCCTTCCTCCAGCCTTGTCTCCCATAAAGGTACAGGGAAGCTGTCAGGAGTGATACCTGACCAGCACCCAGGGAGCAGCCGTGGCCACCTCAGCTCAGCCTGGTGACAATGCCTCCGGGGCAAGCCTCACTGTCCTGGTATATCATGTGTGTACGAGATGACTGTGTAGTATCACCTCATATCCTCTAATTTCACTGAGATTTAAAAATTGTTGTCACCTACAAATTAATAAGGTGATTGTGGATGTCAAAAAGTCTGTATTAACTGTCATTTTCCAACTTGCTGGCTGCAAGAAAACTGTTTTCAATACATTTTCTGATAGGAACCCAGGCAAGTTTTTAAATTACTGGATAGTAGCACTTTTTCTTCTAGCTAAAAGTCACAATAACAAAAAGAAAAACAATGTGTGCCAATGGCCATATTCCAACTATTTAATAAGTACAAATACACTTTAATTATGGTGGAAGGATTACATGTTATACCAGACGGGATAATCGCACTTGTAGCAGTTTCTCAAAAATTTGAAATGTCCAACTTAATAGCAACTCAATTACCTGTCCATTTGTTTAAGGAGAGTAATATTTGCATGTTATTCAATGAATGAATGACAGTTATTCAAATAACTACACCTGTGCACATTAAGTAAAGGCAGCCTTTACAGGATATTTGGAGAACGTGTGGAAAATGCAGATGAAAATCTACTCGGCTGCCATTTTAGAAACACACTTCGGTATTTTCTTCTTACTATTCATTAACCATATTCCCAAATGCTGAACATCTGCAGATATCAGTGACAGCGTGCCCAAGGCAGGTGCCTGGGTTTTGTCTCAGCACTGAAGGGGGGACACAGAGCTGTGTGGTAGTGGGGTCTCCTCCATGACCAGAGGGACATTTGAAAAAGCTTTGCCAGTAAAAGAAGAGCTGTAAGGAAAATTCATATTTCTCTTTTCCTGTCTGCTCTAGTGAGGACAGACTTTGGAGGTGCCTGGGAGGCTTGGGAGCAGGAGCAGCACAGCTGAGGACTGGGGCTGGGGATGTTGTCAGTGGTGCAAAATCTGGCCCAAAACCTCATTTGCCTACTGCCTGGAAGCCAGAGTTGGGCTCTGGAAAGGGCTGGCCCTCCTCCAGGGTAATCTCAGGTCAGAGTAAAACCTGGGGAAAATGAAACCAGGGGGGAAGTAAGCGTTTGTTTTAGGGCAGTGTGGAGCAGAACACTGGTGTCCCTCCTACCCCACTGAGGTGGAAACCTTGACAGTGCACAGTAGTGGGAGAAGGTGGACACGCTCTGCCGGTGAGTGGCCCCCTGGAAAGCGGGCTGGGCTGATTTCCTTTGGATTTGTATTAGGAACTGCCGCTGTTATAGGATATCCTTCCTTTAGCCACGCGGATGAACCTCCTGGCCTCTGGCTGTGCCGCTAGGGCAGGGGCGGGCAGCAGCGGCAAAGAGCCCGCGGTCCCCCGTACCGTGCCGTACCGTGCCNCGCTGCACACACGCCGTGGTGCGGGCGCTGCCCGAGTCGCTGTGCCGGCAGGCGCTGCGCAGGGCGCCGGGCCCCGAGGTGGACTTCGCCCGCGCGGAGCGGGAGCATCAGCTGTACGTGGGGGGGCTGCGGGGCAAGCTGGGGCTGCAGGGGCTGGAGCTGCCGGCCGACGAGGGC
>VXBX01000361.1:485601-543131 GCA_013400415.1 Scytalopus superciliaris
GTGGCCGTGGTGTGCGAGGAGACGGCGCTCCTCCCCCGCCCGGGCGCGCCCAGCCGCAGGAAGGAGGTGCGGAGGGGAGCGGAGCGGTGCGGGGAGCGCTGCCGCTGCCGCAGGTGGGCTCGGGGCGGCCGCGCCGTCGGGCGTGTCCCCGGGCCCGCCCCGAGCGCAGAGAGCGGCGGGGGGCGGCGGGGGTCGCGCACGGAGCAGCATCCCTGCCCTGCTCGGCGGGACCGGCTCTGGGGCTGCCCGAGCGCGCTGCGCTGCCCCTGAAGATAAGTGTGCAGTGTAAACTATGACTCATCCTTTCTGGGGCGTGCGGGCTGCCGCTCCGTGCCTGCTTGCCCGTGCCGCTCCGGCGGGACGGGTCGCCAGCCGGTTGCGCGGGTTCGTGCCCGCGGTGCAGCAATGCTCCCTGCAAAGCCCGTTTGCCGTGCGTGTTCATCCGGAGCTCAGCCCCAGGCACTGCATCACTGGTACCTGTGGTAGTTGTACCCACTGGCCTGTGTGCAAGAGCTGGTGTGTGTTTTGGTGTACTCGGTGTTAGCCTGAATGCCCTTGAACCTGATGTCACTTTCCCTGTGCAGCCTCTGCAGGCCCTGTGGGCTGGAGGAGAGTGGCTGTATGGGGTATGCAGGCCGTCTCATAGGAGAGAGGTGTGAAGGATGCACACCCACAGGAGCCTTACTTTAGATGCTCTTATGAGGTTTTTTTTATGTGCTCAGCCCATTCATAATCTAGTTCATCAGGCAGGGCATGCACTGAAGTACCACCCAGTTATCTCCTTCTCAACGAGCTGTGAGTAGCAAATTAAACAAATCTTACCCTGTTTGAAGTTGCAAAACTACTACAGTGACAACCTGCCTTTGTGTAAGAATCTGTCAGTATAAGTCTCCTCTTGTCTCTTTCAGTTCCCATCTTTTGTACCATAGTTCATCCTGTGATCCACTAGCTATACTAGGCCACTGGCTCAAATATAGCAGTAGCTCCTCTTGGCCATTGAACGCAATGGATGAGACATTCCACTTGGGTTTGGGTTTTTTCTTTTTTTCTCTTTTATATACAGTGCCTTTCTTTTATAAATTACAAAGTTTAGTTGAATTTTCCCAACAGTGTACCAGTCTGAGATATTGGACACATCTTGTACACTTGCACTTCCTTGCACATATCCATGTGTATTTACTGTTTGTAGCACATCTGAGTGCTCTTAAAGGTGACAGCATCAGAGTAGAGTGTTTGCCACATGCTACTCTAAGCAGCAGCTGTTTCTCAGCCAGAGTCCAAGTGAGTTTTCACTGGTATGTACCAGTGTGACTCCTGATGCCATTTGTACAATATCCCCTTTAGGAGAACAGATGTACTTCTTTCCATGGGTGACTTGTCCAGGCAAAGTCATGAACCAAGAGGAGAGAAAGAGCTCTGATGCATAATTTGAACCTTATTAGTGCTCTTAAGTGATGGAACAGTCCCTCCCTTGAATTTTCTGTGAAGTAAAAAAGAAAAAGTAATTGAACAGATATTCTTTTAAAGTATAACCATGCATTACAGTGCAGTGTAGTGCTTGTCTGAACATTTAGCTCTTATTTACAACAGTTCTTCCTCCTGGGAATGTCATTACAGCAGTGGAAAGGGGGACAAGATTTCTGCAGGATGATACCTGCCTGTTCCTTGTCCCTCTCCCCTCCAGGGCATCCTCACCTTCCCAGCAAGGTGACTGTCAGTTCTGTTTAGCTGGTATGTCTGCTTTGTTGGAGGAGTTAGTGACCAGGATGCCATCTTGAAAAGAGTGAGACGGTCAAGGCTTTAGAAATCAGGAATGTCTACTTTGCCCAGAGCTCTGCGTGCCATGGTGGGGGGCTCGGTGTTTGCCTTGGACATCTTGGCAAACATCTTGGATAACCTTGCTTTCATAAAGGGCCCCTCAGAAAAAGCTGTTTGCTGTAGCTGCATGAGAAGGTGTCTCCTACTGTAGCCAGAGCTTCTCTGCTCTTGTTGCCTCCAGCTTTGGTGGTTCTGGAGGTCCCGGCCACAGCTGCTCAGGAAGTCCAGGCACTGAGGTGTGTAGCTGCCCTGAGTTGAGGGAGTTAAGCACGTGCTCCTGACCCTCCTGTTAATCCCAGTGAGTGGCTGTTAGCAGTCTCCCAAAGTATTTTTCTGAGGTTTAAATTTAGTCTCTGAATCCCCCACGGAGATACTTCATAGTTTAAGTGCCGCCTTTTGGTTCAGACAGGTAGTTCTTTGGTTGGAGTCTAGTGGCAAGTGGTGTTGCTGCAGGGTCTATCCTACCATCTGCCCTGTTAAATGCCTTTGTCAGTGACCTGGAGGAGATAGTGGCATCTGTACTGAGCTGTGAATGGCCCCAGACTTGGGCAAGGGTGAGAGCCAATACCACTGAGGTCTGGGCTGCTGTTCAGAGGGACCTCACCAGGCTGAAGGAAGGGGCTAACCTATAGGGACCTCATGGTTGAATAGGGATGAATGTGAAGTCCTGCCCCAGGAAAAGAAGGATCCAACCAAGCCAGCTGAAGCAAACCTGGTATGAAAGCGAATCAAGGCTGTTGCAGTGCATTGCCACTCATACTGGGTGACAGAGGGTGGATGCAGCCTATGTAAGCACCAGTTTCTCAAAGTGCAATCTCTTATTCGTTTTATGTAACGTAAGTGCAAACCCATGAATATTTTAGCAGTACAGTTGGCATATGCTTGGCTTAACCCAGTAAAGCCCAGCTCCTGAGCATGCACTTCTGACCTGAGCTTCCCTATAAGGCAGGACTCAGCTGGACTCATCTTACTTATCACTTAAATGTTAGATGGATTTTTGTACAGAGCAGGCAGAAGGAAGGAGGAAGGAAAGGATGAGGGAAACAGGGTTGTTTAATTCCGCAAAGAATTAATAGAGGGAGGGCTTGTGTTCAGGAAATCTGCCAAAGAGGCATGTGGTGGGTTGGGCTCTGAAGCCTGATCAGACCAGAGAAAATTGAAGGGCACAGGGGGCTGCCAAGGTGCATCCCACAGGCTATGGCATGGCTGAATACACAGCTGGAACAGTGCTGTTTCAGGTGCATTGTGCCATCTCATAAACTGACTGCCAGATGCATGAACTGAGCAGTACTATCTTCACCTCCTCTATTTCATGCTACTGAAAACCCATAATGCAATATTTAAAAACTGATGCAGCATGTTCTTTCACTGACTAGACTCCTTATTAAGAAGGCTTGTCACCAATTACGGTAACACTGTATGCAGCAGGCAAATTTCTGCAGTAGTTTATAATAGCATTGATTGAGCTTTCAGGCTTTATAGATACTATTGCTTATCCCCTCGGCAACATTGGATCCTTTACTGATTGTCTGTCTGGAACAAAACAAAATAAAATCTGGGGTTATGTCTGTTCTTGCTCCAAGTTTTTGTAAGGGGAAAAAAGACTTGAATTAAATTTGGTCATGTTCGGGCAGTACTGGGAAAGAGCCCAGTATTTTTTTAGTAAAGTAGGAAAATTAGTCATGCGTTTAATGATTTGTTTGCAAGTCAGACTTATTTCAAGGCATTATGTTTCTGTGTTATCAACTTCTAAATTTATTTTAAAATTCAATTTCTGGGCAGTTTTGAATTTGGCAGAAAGGTAAAAGGTTTTGAAGTAAGCCAAAGGTAGATTGCCAGTCTGGATAAGCTGGTGTTTTGTTTAGCTATGTGCAGCCACCAGTGCACTTGATGCTCAAGTTGAGTAACTCCAGTGGAAATGTTATGATCGCTGATCAGATTGCCAGTTCCAGCACCTTTTGTTCCAGCAGTATGTTCTCAATTGTTTATTCCTCTAGTATAAACTCTCAACATCACCTTCTGAACACAACAGGGTTAGTTGCTGAGAAGAGCCCTCATCAGCACATTGCTCTTGCTGCCTAAGTTGTCTTAATGTGCTTGGGATAGCACAAAACAACCTTTCTACCATTTCTGTGCTTATGTAGATAAATGGAAACCCAGAAGCTCAGCAAAATGTACCCACAGTGACCTGGCCTCTTCTCAGCTGTCGCACAGGGGAGAATTAGCTGGTGCTGGGAAAACTTCAGGAGCTGCTGCAGAAGAGCTCACTGGGATTCCTTCCTTGGTTGTTGAGAGGAAACTTCTTCCTAGGGCTGTTGTTTTTCCATACTCCCCCAGACACACTGTGAGCAACTTGTGACTGCGTTTGTGTGGTGTAGGATAGCCAGTTCTTTAGCAGTGAGGACAGGATGAGCAGCTGAGGAGTATGTCAGTTAAATCCCATCCTCTCAACAAGAATTGGAGAAACCACCTAATTGCATTTTTATCATCTCTGGGTACTTCTTCCCAAACCAGCTTGCTGAGTGGTAGGATTTTGTCCACAGTAGTGCTTCTGCAGAGCTTCCAGCTGTGCTGGGCCAGGTAACCTGCCCCTCAGTGCTGAGAACCCTCAGCTGCTGCCACCTCCCACCCTGCACAGCTTACCACAGCTAGCACTTGCTGCTTGCAGGGATGATTCTCAGGACATTTGGTGGAGGTTTCTGAAAACAGCAGAAGGCAAAAGGAGTTATTTCATTAGTTCTAATTTTCAGTGGGTTTTTTTGTATTAGCATATAAATTAACTGAAAAGCGTGCAATACAGGACAAAATTTCTTAAACACTACTGAAGTTGGCTCTTAAACGGTACAGAGAAGTTTAAAAAACCCAATCCTTTAGACAGAATTAAGGTAGACTTCTATCAGGAGCCTATGTAATTATCAGTATAGATGAGAAGGGATGTTTTAGCTTGCTAAATCAGACACTTTCAAAAGTAGTTTGATTTTTTTTTTTCTGCAGCTCTGTCCTTTGCATCTACTTCATAGCTTAAGTGCTGCCTTTTGGTTCAGACAGGTGGTTCTTTGGTCTCAAAGTTTATTGCTGTTGTAGCTCTGACCCTACAGTAATAAGGCTGACATTTTGGGTGAATTGGCTGTGCCAAGAATTGTATTTTTTCATTTTCAATTTTGCTTCTGTGATCACAGGTTTAATGAAAATGTTAGGAAGTAGCTCCTAGTCAGATCAATGTAAGTGGACTGTATTCATTATAATTGGTTTCTATCTATAGAACTGCAAAACAGTATTTAAGGACAGTCTAGCAGCAGCTTGGGTTTCATGCTTTTCTAACAGAAGCCATATTTAGGCTTTGGTATTGAATTGTGATGTCAAGATTCTCAGGAATATCCCAGCTGCTGACCGGAAGATTAAAAAAAGGCAGAACCCAAATTAAATGCCTGTTTTTTAATCCTGTGTGGACACTGATTATTATTGTGCAAGCCTGATGTCAGCTTCTGTACCTTGTTAATCACTGTTCCTTTGGCTGTGATAAATAGCCCTTGGTGAGCTTATGGTTCAGTGCAAATGCTAAGTGGTTAAAGGTTCCAAATAACCGTAAGCATTTCCTCGAAGTGAAAAGAGCCTTTTCTGCTGCTCTGACTTATACATGTGGCCTGGAGCTACCCTGTTCCTTCCTCAAGAAATTTCTGCACGAACTTTCAAATTGAACCTAAATAGTTGGAGATTTTTTTTTGTAACTGCCTTACTTAAAAGCATTGCAAAAACTAGTTTACTGCAGTCATTGCTGGAATTTTGGTTTTGAGATTCAAAGGTGGGTTCATAACATCCCCAGTGTTGTCTGCATAATAGGTTTTTTTAACCCTATGCTCCATACAAGCCTGTAACTCCCTACACAGTCTGCAAAGACAGGGTTGACATGTAGATTGCAGGGCTGTCTTGCTTATCATGAGATCTGACAGCATCTCCAGAGACTGGTGGAGCAGAGCAGGTGATGCAGAAGAGCTCCTGGGTGCTCTGCTTCTGCCTGTTGGCCTCCGAAATGCTCTGACATGGAGAGGAAAGTCCCCAGCGAGGTTTTCCATTCTGTACCAATGGCACAATCTGTAGCTGCTCACAGCACTGTTCCTGGACAAGCATATGCACAGAAGCATATATCCTCATTTTTCCTCCTCTGCCTGCCACTTGCTTCCACTTGCAAACTCCATGCCTTCAGCTCGGCCTCAGTAAGTAAGACATACTTACTTGTGATGTAGCAACATAAATGTGACAGAGGCAAGAGCCTGTGGCTTGTTACTATTTCTCCCCAAACCACATTGTATCACCAAGGCCAGTTGTGCACTTGAACCGTGGTCTCCAACTGTTTCTCTTGCTGAGAAAACCAGGGCGTGCAACTCTTCAGCAAGGATGACTGGTCTTAGCAGTGACATTTCTTACTAAAATAAACATATGCAGGCTTTAATTTCTACCAGTATTACTGGTTATTCTTTGCCTGCTGGGTCTCCAAGGTGATACTGGAACAGGTGCTCTGCCTGTGCTTGCAGGCACATCATGATTCCACTGAGGATGCTGTGGGAAGTGACTGTATAGCAAGTTTTAACTTGCAATACTCCATTCATGCTGAATATTTTGAGAACTTAGCAGCTCAGATTAGTCTGGGAAAATGGTATCTATGCTTGTGTTGTTCAGTTTTCAGAGGCTTTCTTGTCTTTGTCAAAAGTCTTCTGATAAATAAGGATGGATCCTACATGCAGACCTGATTATTAACTGCCTGATCTGAAACAAAAGTTAGCTATACAAAACAGTCTTCATTGCCTGTAAGTTACCCCATACAGATGTCTGTGTAGAAGTCATTGCTTATGACAAGCTAGCCAACCAGAAGTTGGTGACTGCAGAGAATGTGTTCCTACCAAGAAAGAAATTACTTTCAGTTATTCCTGATTGTTCATTAATTTAAAGAATAAACTACCCTGCTTCTTTTTGGTATTTGTTATAGGAGCATATCTCTAATTAATTATACGGTGTAAGAGAGCTTCTCAGTGCCAGATCTGGACAGTCACAGCACTAGGATGAAGATAAATGATGCACCCACAAGATCAGGTGATGCTATATTTTGCTGCTGCCTCTCTTGCAGCAGTATTAGGAATTTTTCTTTCAGAAAAGCAGATAAGTTAAATGTTTTATGGCTGAAATGTGACTGAGTTGGGTCTTGTGTTCATCCAAGGCAAGTGGTCACCTGCAGGTCAGCTGTAATGTGCCATTTTTCTGTCATTTGGAGTCAATATCGAAACCAAACAAGTATATAAAAAAAAGCTTCTTCAGGACTTGCAGAACTCATTTTCATGTCAGTAGAGAGTCAGTAATTGATATCATCTTTAAAAAAATAGTTGTAATTTGGTTTTGGAAGGTTAATTATGTATGTTAATAGTAAAGGATCTGGTTATCTATGTCTGTCTCTGGATGCCAACTGAAATTCTCTGACAAGATGAAATCATCTGTCTCAGCTCAGTCCCAGCTGGCCACTGAAGCAAACCAAAAACAAAAGTGCTACATAATTGGACATTATCAACAGTGGTGTGAGTGATTTTGCATTTCCCTTTGCTTTTTCTGAGGCTTAATGTAAGAGCTGTCATGGAAGCTGATACCCATACCTCAGAAAAGATGATCTTGTAGGATAAGAATTCTGCTTGTGGCACATGTCTCTGCACTTCAGTATAGTTGATGTCCTTTGAGCTGCAGACCAGCAGCCATGAAGATGGTCATCTCCATGCAAACCCAGGCTAGAAAGACAAGTGTTTTAGAGATGGAGCTACTTTTTGGCCTGCTTTCCAGAAATAGCAGACTTTTTAAAAAAAATAATTTAAATGTTTAGTAGCAAACTGCAGACCATGCATCTAGGTAGAATTGAGAGTTTTAGCAGTCCTACAGGAGTTAATTTTGCAAGCAGTGCAAGTGCTTTGAAGCGTTTCACCTACCCAAGTAGCTGAGTGTGCCTGTCATCACTGTGCTTAATATAGTAAAAGTGATGAATCTCATGTTCTTCCAACACTGTATAGAGGAGAGGTGGCATGGCTATTGCTAGTCACTAGGTATTCACTGAAGTTTAATTGACTAGTTCATGACTCTATCTCCAATTTTGCTGAAAGGCCATTTTTTTTGACTTGGCTCAGATTGGTTGTTCATCTGGACCTGAAAGGCTGTATGAGGTTCTCGTTACCCATTTTGGAAATGCAGAATAATGAGAAGAGATAGGGGTGGATGAGAAGACCTTGCTACAGTGTAGGACTGCTCCTGTATGAAGCAACACTAAGTAGATAAATGCCTTCAGCTCAAAGTTATTTTGGGTAGGGGAGGGGAGAAATAGGAGAGTTCTACAGTATCTCAAATGGTACAGAGCAAATGAACCAGGAATGATAGTGTGAAACTTAATGACATCCAGAGAAATACCCAGGCAGCAAATTCTAGCAGAAGGAAGTACTTTGTCATGCAGTGCACTACTGAACTGTCAGAGTCATTGCCAGGATGTTGGGGGGTGGGCAAAAGTTCAGCTGGATGTCAACTAATGAAAGGGAGATCCATCAATGGCTGTTTAAGATCCAGATGCAATAGCTGGCTTTGGAAATATGTGCACTTCTTCTTACAATAAGCTGGGGAAAATATACTGGAGACAGCAGTGCTCTATACTTGTTCTCTTTCTGTTATTCTCTCCTTAAGCTGCCAGTGCCAGCTGCTCTTGGAGTCAGGCTACTTGGATATACAGGTCTCTGTGACCCACTTAAGCTGTTCATGTATTATGAATAAGCTGTAATACTGATAGCTGTTTAGCAGACTCATAATGAGTCACTTGCTGTGATTCTGAAGGTCATGAGTTGTCCAAGGACTGGCTTTTTGGGAGGCAGATGCCCTGCCTTAACCTCGCAGAGATCTTGCTGGTGTTTTCATCCCACCTGGCAAGGGAAAACCTGTGTTCAGACTTAATCCGGGTGTCTGATGGCATCAGGTGGGCCATCATAGCACCAGCAAGGGGTGCTCTGCGGTCAGATGTTGGTTTATTTTTTCTTTCCTGCCTCAGTATATCTATCCTAGAACAGATAGTAGAAAATGGAATGATTCCATAATGAAGACAGTCAGATGTTTTATGTCAACAGTATAAAAGAATTCCATTCCCCCTGCCCTTAGCAAGTAAGTTTAACCCTAAGAAACAGTGCACACTTTGTAAAGCAGAGATGTCTCATTGGGAAATGTTGTTTCTGGCTTTTCCACATCAGCTGTGAAAACATACTTCCATCCAAACTTTGCAAAATGATTCTTAGAAAGGCCTAGCACTGAATCCTTGGCATACAGAGGTTTGATATATTAAGAGCTAGGCTTAATGTTATGGAAGATAGTGTCCTGGAAGAGCCTTTGCAGAAAAGTACCAGGGAGGACAGTCTCCCATGGGTTTTGGAGTCTATGTTGTTGTGGGACAGCTGATGGCAGCTGATAATCTGCCAGTTTGTGCTGTGGAGATGATTGACAGGCTTTTCCTGAATAGCATGATATGGATCAAATGAGCCTGAAAATATCAGCCTTGGTTGATAGGAAATAGTTACTCATTTTCAGAGTGCAAGGAGCCATTTGCAAAAGGTGCCACTGTTTTCTGACCTGATGTTCTGGCTTTACAGCTAAGCAAATGGCTAAAAATGTGCAGACTAGAACTGCTGGTCTTTTTATGCCTGCAAACAGCAGCAGCGGGAGCCATTTCTAGGTGGGTTTGATGCGTGGCAGGCTGCCAGGAGTGGCATCCATCTTGCTATCTGAGATAATGCCATGAACACCCTGAAAGCCATTTCTGACAGGAGAGCATCAAAACAGCTGTGCCTCATGCAGGGCTGACTGGAGAGCTTTTACAGGAGCAGGATTAGAACTACTGTGGCCAAGGGTGAATGGTAGTCACTTTTCTGCAGCTTCCAAAGTCTTCACAGACATCAGCCCTCTGAGCGAAAGCCTGGTGGGGACCCAGGGCATCAGTGATGCTCTGATCAAACTGGGGTTGTGAGGGATTGGGACCTGTAGGTGTCACAGCCTGCCAGGCAGGGAAGACGGGCTCTTGTGCTGCAAATGTGTGTTGTTGCCTGTCACTTGGCTGCAGTAACACTCCCAATGGTTTTGCCTGACCCAGTAGCTGGAGCCATGGCTCCCCTGCAGCCCAGATTGCTGTGACACTGTGTCCTGGCAATGCAGAATGACTGGAGAGTGGCAAAAGTAAATGCAGGGGAAGGTGAAACAAAGAAGGTCGACTGCTATCCAGGCTCTGAACAAAGGCAGCTGGGTTAGTGGTACTAGTGGGAAAATACTCCCATGACTGCCCACTCTGCTAGCTGCAAGCATGTCCTATCCCTCCTGGGGCTTGCTGGCTTTATATCCTGACTTGTTTAATATCCTGACTTTGATATTTCCTAAGCATGGCTTTATCTTTCTTATTTCTTCATCCTTAGGGAAACTTTGGCACAGTTGTCAACAACCACCAAAAACTGCCAAAAGCTTTTGTGCAGTTGAAATGTGCTCTGTCCACGCTTCATCTTAAGGACTTGTAATTCTGCACCAGGCTTCTCTGATTTCAACCTAGTTTCTACTTTGCTTAGTTTCCTTGCTCTCTCTACAAGATTGTTGTACTCAAACCAGCCTGATGGGAGCTTCCAAAGGTGTCTAACATGCAATAGTAGTCCTAGAACTTCTTAAGAGATGGGTTTGCATTTCTCCAGATGGTATGTAAACAAAGGGCTGCTATTAGAACAATGTGTAAGGTCTTACTCAAATTTATATAAATCCTGAAACCATGTCTAAAAATAGTACCTGGTTTTGCATTCTTGAAAGCAGATTCACTGCATACCTATATCTGCCATGAAGTGCTATGCTGGTAACAAACTGGACTTCTTAGGAGTTGTATGGAAAGTACTGAAAACCCATTTTACTTTTACTAGTCCTACAAAATCCATATGGAAAGTCATCTTAAATAATGGACTGCAGCCTTGGCACTAGCAGGAGGCATTAGGTATGGCAAGTGGCCTGGAGGTGTCCATCAGAGAAGTGCAAGTACTGATTGCCTGCTCTGGTGGGAATCTGGTGGGATCTGAAGCAGAAAGGAGTGTGGGAGATGGATGTAGATTTAGCTAATGGTTTCAGTCCACGTAGGAGTGAAAGAGTAAAGACAGGCAATTGCTGTGTATTCTGTATGTTATATTAGGATTCAAGCAGAGAGACCTTTTCTTTTAACCTTAAGGCTTGTGCGTATGATGCAAGTATATAAATAGATGGGGTTCAGTCCTGTAAGGTGTCAGTGCTTAATGTAGAGCTTGTAATTAGTCTTATTAGTTTAAAGTACTTTAACTCCTTCCTCCCTTGTGTCTGCTTATTTGCTGTCTCTGAGCTGGTTTCATAGTCGTGTTTTCAGTAGTGGAAATTCTGAGGTAATGTAACATTTGAGATATGGCTTTAGCTTTAAAATGTTTCTTAGCCTTAAAGATTGATTAGGAGATTTTGAACTGTACTGTGGCGCCCATGACAGCGTGTGGTTAATAGCACAATAGAACTTGCATCTGTAATAATATTAAATAAAGCATCTAGCAATATTAAATATATCCTGCAATGAGTTTTAAGAACAAACTAAATCCATGTGGAGTATGGATCTTTAAAGAACACTTAATCTTTGTGCCTTGCATTTTGCATGCTCTCCAGGGAAGGGAGAGCTGTCACTTCATTGTTGATACATAATGCATCTGACGTGTCTTCTGTATGTGTTGACTGGTCTAGTAATGAGATTTTCTGTAGGTTTGCTCCTTTATACCTAGTTGAAAATAGATGCGCTCATTTAGCTTTTTGAGAAGGAGCTCCAGAGGAGCTGAGGATGAGGAGGTGACTGCCATCAACATCAGCGTTCCTTGTCATGAGGCATTAACCTCAGCCCTGCACAGGCACAGGCATAAGTGATAGCTCCTGTCAATGAGATCATCAACAGAATATTTTTAAAGTATTTTAACACACCTGAATAGCAGCTCATACAGTGGTATGTGTCCTCTGAGCCATGGCCAGAGCCCTGAATGGCAAGTAAAGGCTCAGTGCCTCTGAAAGTCAGGCTCTTTCCTCCTAAGCCTATGCATGATTTAGGAGCCCAACCTAGCTATAGGCACTCACACCGAGAAGTTTGGGGTTTTGTTTCTAAACTCATACTAAAAATTTGAGCTTCCTATATGCTAGTGGTGGCATTTAGATTTTTCACAAAAAGTGCTCATCCCCACTTCCCCTGCTTTTGCAGCTGTAAGAAAGCTAAGCATGAGGCAGAGGAGTATGCCATCACAGGCTGGAGGTAGGAAAGATGTGTTTGAAAGTGTCTTTACTGCTGCTTGTATCAACACAGTCTGCAGGAAGCTGTGTTTCCAGTGAACAACTAGAAGAACATCTGAGGATCTTGCCTCTTGAAAGGAGCCAGGACCTTCCATGGTATCCATTGTGGTCCTTACTTTATGCCAGAGGCATGGGCATACATCCAGGCTCTCCTATGAGCTGAAACCTGGAATGAGAGGGGATTTGTCTGAGTGCAGGTGTATATGACCCAAATTCTGAATTTCCAGCAAGGCTTCTTCGCAAGCTGATCTGTCAGTGGGAATTATATTGGTCCAGCAGTGACACCTAGAAAAATGCTCCCTGAAGTACAGGTGTGAGCTGTAACAGCCTACAAGTGTCTGAAGTATTTACTGTGAGACATTAGTCACACTGAGAAATGGGCTTGTCCAGCTGTAGTGCAGGTTTGTGTGGTAGTTCAATAGAAAAGACCAGAAAATATGGAAACTCTAGCTTCCTCAGTTCATCATGAGTTGCCCTTTGAGGAACATGCATGAAGGATCTGTAGGTCTTTCCTGAGGCTACTCTGGAGAGTTTTCCCCAGCTAGGTCATCTTGATTGAAATGCTTACTGGAAGTACCCCAGGACTCGTGGAAAACCTAATTCAGTGTACTTGGAAGGTCAGTTGTTTGTTCCTTCCATATCACTTGCTTCTATGGAGCAAACTGCTCTGCCACCATACTGTGGTGGTGTCTTACCAAGCTGTTTTCTGGGAAGAAAATTTTTTGGTCATACCTTCAGCACTGTAGTTTCCAAATTCAGTTAATCTCAGTGGAAGCAGTCTATGAGCATGGAAGCCAACCAGACACCCACGGCAGCAGAGAGAAGAGCTATTTTAAAATTCTAAAAATTAAAAAGTGTTTTTTTCACTTGCATTCCTGGGTCTTGGCCTGAACAAGGAGCGGAGGTGCCAAAATACTGCGAGAGTGTCTGTTGTTGCAGTATGTCTGGCTGAACCAGAAGCAGGAAATTCTTGTGAGAGCCTGTCTCATCAGATTGCCAGCCAGCTCTGAGCCTTGCTAGTCGTGAGTGTGAACTGGAAATGTGGTTGCAAGAGAAGTATTTGAAGATGAGTAAAATGGTTCATTGGAAGTGATAGCAAAGGTATGGTGGTGGTTTTCTGTTTCAACATAAAAACAAGAAGTGAATACATGAAGCAAACTTGCATCACCCTCCTTCTTCCAATGGAGGAGGAAACAGGGAAAACTCTCTGTATGGGTTGAACACTTGTCTGCCAGAACTGGTTTGCCTCTGTGCTCTGCCTTTGGGTCTCCCTTTGGCTTGATGGGGGCCAAACCCAGCCCCCTGGCTCATAACTTTCTTCTTAAAACTTGTAGGTCAGAAATTTTTTCTTGCCCTAGGCTAGACTCTGCTCTAAAACTTTCCATGTTGTATGCAGAGCTGCCTTGGCAGCAGCAGGAATGCAGGCGCTGCAGCAAGAGCCCCAGTGTTTAACCCCCCTGGCCAGTAGACTTATTCTACCTTGGCTCCATTTCAAGACTATTTAAAAGACCATAGCGAGTCTGTGCTGCTGTTTTCAGCATTATTGCTCCTGGTGGAGCTGTAACAGTGGGAGACTTTAAAGGAAAAGGACATAATGGAAACTGATTAGAAAAGTGGAGAAAGTCTTGGGGTACAATGAAGCATTGCCTAAAGAAAGGCAGGAGGGTGAGTAAGGTGAGCCCTTAAAAGGCATGTATTCGATCACAGCAGGGCAGGAAATAGCTTTAGGAAAATTTTTTCTTTGGTCCATTCATAACCTGGTTTGTACCTCATTAACTTTCTGTTAGTGCTTTTTTCTCCTGAAATCCAGGGTAGCTTATTTCCACTGAAGTCAATGTGAAGAGTCATTCAGCACCAAGTGCATGAATCCTTTTGTGCAGATTAAACAAGAGAAGCTCCCAGTGTTGCTTGCATCCTAAAGGGATGAGAAGCACATTGAGGATGTGCTGATGATGTGTGTTTTATTTACTCTGTTTCTGTGGAGCTACAATAATTGCAGAGCTGCCTTTTCCAGGGTGCTTGCACCATTTTTTCTGTAGTATGCTGGATGTGTAAATGACAAGACCTGTGAAACCAGTTGTGCTCTTGCCTGTGGTTGCATTAAGCAACAATGTTAGATTGTTAGAAGCTCCTGGTTTATGAAGGAATTGCCATAAAAGCTGCACAGCTTAAAACATACCCAATAGTCTGCAAGATCTTTAACACTTTCAGCCATCCTCTGCTTTCCTAACAAATGGTGGTTTTGTGAACTGTTGTTCTGCAGTGCTGAAATTGGATTCCAGGTAGTTAAAACTGTGCTTCATTATATCCTTTAGAAAAGACAGCTGGGGTTTTGTCTAGCTGATGAAGCCTAATTTGAATGACTTTCCTCATCAAGCCTGTTTAATTAAAGATTCATTACATTCTGTATAGCGTAACAGTGAAACACAGAAGTATCCTCTGGGCAGCCAGCTGCTGAAAAGGAGGAATTAGCTATGATAGATAGGTTAAGAAGTTGTAGGGTTAAAATGCAGTGAGCAAGATGAGGGATTGATATGGGGGGAGAATGGGAGGGATAGTGAAGTGTTATCATGTATGTCTGAGGGCTTTTCAGCTCTGGAGAGAGGATTAGGTGTGCATCTGTGGGATGCACTTATCTTGCCTGTGTGTAAAGGGTAGACCTCTTGCTGTCATCTGCTTTCTAAGGTTTATTGTAGACAAAAGAAAGTAGATGGACTCTTGCAGCCTTTTGCAAAGCTTGTATGGTTTGCAACCCAAAAGATGAAGAATGGAAATCCATAAAATGATTGCACTGAGTTTGAGACAAGAGCACTAGTTGTACACCAACTGCTTGTCTTAGTTTTTGTCCCTGTGTCACAACTGTGTGTGTGTATGGGGAGAGGAGTGACTTATCACGTAGCTGTTCAGCAATGAACACTTCCAAAGACACTGAAAACATTTTGTTCCAGCGTCCTTGATGGTGGTTGGCTCTTCACTGAAGAAATCCTTCATATAATTCCCCCAAATGGTGTAGCAATGAACAGCTCTGTGTCATGTTTGAGGGAGTTCAGAGATTTTTTTTTTCCCTTTGCTTGAAATGGGAGAAGATTTGATGGGCCTTACTTGTATTTGAAAAGGGGAACAACTTCCTTGGAGAAGAGCATTTTGGTATAAATCTCATGAGCCTGGAAAAAATTCAAGGCTATGATTAAAAAACTTGTTTGTACTCTCTCTGAAGTGCCTGTTGATCTTGTTTGCTCTGATCAAGAGGGAAAATCTTAAATGAACAAATAAACCATTGGAAAGCCTGCAATTGCTGGTTAGAGCTGCCGTTCTGCAAGGAGCCTACTGAAAAACAACAGTTATTTCTCCTGGTCTCAGCTCTTCCTGTCTGCTGAGGTTTGCTTTTAGCTTAATTGAGTAGCATTCTGTATTCAGCCCAACAAAACAGTGGGCACAAATTCTTCTCTAACATGAGATTTGTGGCGCTCACTTGGTTCCTTAGCATTTGAAGGCATTTCAGTTCTCTGCCCACTGAAGCCACTGGTTGTTGGCCAGGCTCCCCCTTGCCAGCTCGGTTCATGCAGAGCTGTGCACCTGTAGCTTCCCTTGGCCAAGCCATCTGAGCAGGGATGCACCGTTTTCTAGCTATCTGCAGCAAATAATGAACCTCCTGAGCTGCAGAGCTGGAAAGGAATCATTAATTTCTCTAAGAGCACTTGAAAGCTGTTGTTTTATGTGCCAAGTGTTTGTTGATGTGACATTAGAGTTCAGCTGCAATTGGGAATGGAGAGATGTAATTACATGTTGGATCTGTAATCTGAGCCTTCCACAGGTGGTTCTGTCAGAGCTCCTCTCTTCTCACTGTTTTCCCATTTCTGGGAGGTGTGCCTGCACATGAGATTGATTACGTTGATTTGTCTGTTTTTGCAGTTAATCCAGAGGGGTCTCAAGTCACTGTAGCCTGCATGGGTTCTTGAACCACAGGCCTTTGCATCATGCCCTCTACTCTACACCCAAACACTTTCACAAACCTGAGTACTACAGGACCCGTTCCTGCTGTGTTGCATTAGCAAATTTTCTTAGAAATAATCACATGGAGTGATGAGCTCAGCAAGTGCTGAGCTCCTGCATTCTGCTAGGTCCAAGTGCCCTTGATGCACCAGGATCAAAATGTATAAATCCTCTGTGCAGTACGTGGAAGTAGAAATGCATTTGAGGTCTGGGTTTGCTTCCTGTTGGATCCAAGGTCTAGAGCAGCTGTGTTGTACCAAGTTGCTCTAGCTGAGCTGAGGCTGTGCACAGGTTTTTCAAGGGCCTTAGGATCTTTTGGACACTTGTGGGTGAGAGGGTGCTGGGACCTCCATATTACTTTCAGTGGTATAACAGTCAGTATATGGGATCTGCTTTGTTATTGCACAGTCCCCCAGTAACTTGGACTGGAGGGCAGAGCATGAGCTTGTGGAAACACAACAACACTCTTTCAAGGAAACATCAGATGGCATTTCGTAACCAACACTGAAGATACTGTGTTGGAAAGCTTAACCCATCGTATATTTTTTTAGTGAGATTTTCTTAATTTTACTTTTAATCAGATGCATGGAGACTACCAGTGTCTCAGGTACAAGTGCTGCTCCATGGCAAAGTGGGCAGGTGGAAAATTAGGTATCTAAAACTTTGCAGGGCATGATCTGAACTTAGAGATTTCAGTAAGAGACAAAGGAAACACAAAACCAGTGTTCTTCTCTTGGCATGGTACAATAAAAGCATCATGTGGGGCATCTCTGGTAGTGAGAGCTCTCCTAGCTTGCAAAGGTTCACTAAGAATTCCCATCCCCAGCTGAAAGGATCTCATACCTGTGTCTGTGTAGATGTGCATATATATACATAGTGTATTTATATGTATGGTTACTTTATTATGAGTTATACTGCAAGGCTTTTTTTTTCTGCAGAGAACTGCTCTTGCATGGTAATGTCTGCTGAGAGTCAAGGCTGTCTTTAAGAAATATTTTTGGTCTTGATCTTAGGCAGATCTTAAACCTGGGACCCAGAGGTAGGAAAAGGAGTATGCTAAATGATGACCCTAGCTAATTCTCAGAAAGAGCGTGGTGTTCTTGCTGCTCACCTTTCTCTTTCATCCTTCTCCCTGACTCTAATCCAGGACATCTTGTGGAAAAAGGAAAAGTCATTTCCGTTAGAACTGGCTGTTTTTCTTCTTTCCATAGATGTTTTTTCACCCCTCTACTCTCAAGTTAAATTGGAAAACAAAGTATACAGTATTTCTGCCGCACAGTTAAATATTGATGAAGATTAAGATGCATTAAATGACTGAGGAAATTCATGGGACAGGAATAAAAACAAACAAAACCCAGAAAATTAAAAAAATGTTCAAATGTATGAATAGGTCTTTATCTTTCCAGCTTCCTGCATGACTTCCAATAAAATGTTTCAGCATCTTGATGCAAACGTTCCAGCTTCACTGAGCTGGGGACAAGAAAGTGCTGTACAGTAACAGTTACTGGGGGAAAATGTTCTGTGCTGTGTTGGTCTTGGACTTCCTCAGAATATTTTTTGTTCCAGATGTTAAACTGCTATTTTTTTCAGAAGCCTTGTTAAGTTGCCAGAACATTAGATTTTTTTGAAGGATTTTCCGAACCCCAGCTGATTATCACAACACACAGGAATCCAAACGGGCTTGGCTTTGCTGTTCTGCAGCAGCTGCAGAAAATCTGTGCAAAGGCGCAGGTTTACAGCGCCATCACTGAATGCCCTTATAGGGTAAAACAGGGACTGAGGGAATTCTGCTCTGCTGCCTCGTACAACGCAAGATTTACGTCAGCCATTGAGTAACATCGAGTTCCCCAAAGCACAAATACCCTCACACACACGCTGTGGCCAAGGTGGTAGCAGAGCTCCCAAAAGAGATGCAGCAGAGCGATTTGGGGACGGAAAAAATTATATCCCATCTGCCTCCATCCAGGGAAAGGATAGCCTTCTCAGAACAGAGTCCCTGGTGTATTTTCTCTCTAGATATAGGAGCTTTTTTTTTTTAAGCTGATGGTAGTGCATGGCACAGATTGCACGTTGCTGCTTGATTGAAGTCAAAATTCTAGATTCCCCTCCCACCTGTGACTCCCTCCCTGACCAAGGCACCTGTGTCCCAGCTCCCTGTGGCCCTGTTGCTCACATTCCTTTCAACCCTTTCATCTAGTCCTTATGAAAATAGATGGAAAATTCTCCTAAGCTCTGTTTTGTCTATTGATGTTGTCAATAGGAAACTTCTCTTTATGAAACCAATAAATATATAGCACCTTCTACTTTGTACCTGCATCTCTCTTTACCTGCCTAATTTTTGTCTTTGTGCATTTACAGAAACCCTCAGCTATGGTATTTATGCTTCTGCATTTACAGAAACCCTCAGCTATGGTATTTGTGCACTTAATGCATCTTCCTGACACTTGCAGTACTTCATTTTGCTTTGAAGGGCTGTCCACCCATATGGGCAGAAGCCTGTGACTATCCTAGTATTAAAGACAGTGTGGAGCTCAATGTGTTCAAATTCCTTTCCCTAACCACAATCCTCTTTTTAGAGGTGAATTCTGCCAAACAACTAGGGCAACCCGCTCTTCTGTGCCAAAGAAAGCTACTTATTTACCCAAGCATATCTGCTCTACCTGGAAAGGGCTGTTTGAAGATGCTGGAACAAGATTCCTGCCTGCAACGGGACCGATCCCCAGGCCCCTGGTGGCCGGGGCAGCACAGCTCTGACAGGGCACGTTGCTGAAATGATAAACAGATTGAACACACTGCAGTTTTTCATTGTCTTGGGTCTGCGCCCAGTCTATGAGGACCATGGCATTCTTTCCCGGGAGTGATGAAGGATCAGAGCACTTTGTGTGGTGTCTGGATGGAGGTAAGGGTGGGTCTCTCACTGAATGCCACCAAGTTGTCCCCTGCCTCAAGAGAGACCTGGAGAACAAGGCCTACTGAAAAAATGGCAAAGAAAGTTGGCTGTATATTTTAATGGGTCTGTATTTTTAAATGGGGTTTTGTTCAGTTGGGTGCCAAGTGAGTAGCAGCTTGAGGGAGCTAAAGTAGAAAGGACAGTGGTGTCAGCTCTCTTTTGCTGTGAATATTGATGTCTCAGGGAAGGGATGATGAAAAACAGAGTACTACACATGAGATATGAGCAGATGCAATGGATAAATTGCTATAAAATAGAATGAAAAACTTTTCAGATCTCTGGAGCTGAAGTTTGTGCCAGAGACCCAAAGGACCCTTCACTGTAATGGCATTAAGATAAGGATGGGATGCTGGGGAAAGGCTGTCCCCATCTCCTGAGACCAGACCCTGTTACTCACAAGCATTTTCACTCTGGTGTCCACTGTGGCACAGGAAAAGCTCTGGTCATGATTCATGGTTGTAGCTGAAAAGGAAGAGTCTGTGATTTATCCTCTGTCACTGTGTCCTTGCTATGTGGGCCTAATCCCAACAGTGCTTTTCCGGTTTTTCCTTGTTTTTTCAGTAGTGTTTCATAAAGGATTTGCTCAACTCTGGGTTGGTGTAAGAAGATAGCCAAGTGGAGAGCATAGAGGAAACTCTTCCAATGCAAAATCTGAAGCTTGGAGTGAAAACTGGTCAATGAAGGCAGAAATTTGGCTGTAGAAGTACAATCTTTTCTCTGCTGTGCAGCCTGGTCCACAACTGGGCTTTGGAGGGCGATAAAGAGAGTACAGCAGTGAGTCAGGATGGATATTTGTGCTCTGTCGAGCTCCTTCCGGCCATTCCCCTCTGACTCATGGATTGCACAGAGATCTCTAAATATTTTACATGTCAGTGGGTGTTGCAGTAGTAGGCGTGAGATTAAGCCCATTTTTAAATCAATGTGACTCTGGATAGAACTATCCCCATTATCATCCTTCAGACTCCTCCTTTTTCCATGTCAGAGCAACGGAAACAGAACTCATCCCTTATTTACACAAACTGATGGATTTGAACAGTTTCCCTTGAAAGGTACAATTATCCTAATTAAGTGAAAATAACTATGAGAAGTCTCCATTATCTTAAAATTGAGATATTGCAGTTCAGTTGTATTTCCAGACTCGGGCAAACTGCTGGAATGCATGCAGTTTAACTTTCCTCTATGATATAATAGTTTAAAAGAGATCAGGGTACATTTTACCATAGTGTCTAGCAATGTGAGTTTATTCAGACTTTTGGCAAGCAGTTCTGCACACTCTTGCTAAAACTGTGAATCATCCATTGTTGGCTGATTGCACTCTAGTTGCTAAGAGATCTGTCAAGTGCATACTGAGGCTTAATTCTACATTTGCTCTAAGAAGGACTAAATGTATTAAATTGGAACATGTCACATCCTTCCTAAACAAGTAATTAAGGCACTGCTATGAGCCTGTCTGAGGGAGAGAAGAGAAGGAGCTGGGAACAGCTGGAAGATTTAACTTACGTCGAGGTTGGTCTCTTCTGTCTGGGAACACTAGACTTATTGCATATTGGATTTTCACAACCTGATGCATAGTGGAAATAGAAAGGGGAGGGAGACATTAAAAAAATACAATTTGCAAAAGAACTTGTTTTGCAGTGTCCTTATATAAACCTCTTAAAATGATCTAATACTTTTTCACAAAGTGTAATTTTTAGTAATGGAAAGACAATCCGTCGGTGTTTCCCAAGCTGCCTTGCCCCCCGCCCCCTCCCAAGTGAACTCCACCGTTCACACTGCTCCTCCCCAGTCATCCCATTGCTTGGATGTGCTGCAATACGTATTGCAGATGCCGTGTGCTTTCATTCAAGATTGTACTTTAATGTTTCTGTTTGCTAAGTACACCAGCAGAAGTGGCGACTAAGTGGTACTGTAAGATATCTTTAACTACCTCGTTTGTCCTAAATAGCCTCAAGCTTTTCCAGAAGGGCCTTTTACTATCCACAAAGAGAAAATTGATCCATTTGTTGGTAGTAAACAGATGTCGTGGGTTCGACCTTGGCAAAATGCCAAACCTCCCCAAGACCTGCGCGGTCCCAGTGAAAGGAGGGAAGGAAAAAAAAACCCTGAAACTGGAAAGAACTATATACATATATTTACAGGAAAGTTACAATACATATACGTACAAATATAAGAAAAAAACAACAATAACTTCATCCAGAGCTGTCCACCCCAATAACACACAGATTCCACCACCCAAAACCCACACAGAACAAAACTAAACACGTTTCTCTGAAAGAGCANAGTATGTCATCTGTTTCTGTGAGTGTACTCCTGCCTGCACAGGGATGTGTGGCAGCAATTAAAAAAAAAAAAAAAAAGAAAAGAAAAAGTAAATGAAAAAAGTTCTTTAGTCAGGATTTTAAAATTCATCTGTTCCTACAGTTACATGATTGACATTAGCCATTGCCCAAAATTGTCTTAGTTTCTCACCAGTGTCTTCTATCCCTTTACTGACCAAGAAGGAAAAGCCCTGCAGTTGTGGTTTGTCTGGCAGTGTTTTCTGGTGCCCAGACTAGCAGTGGGATCCCAGGCTCAGCCTTTCACCTATCATCTTCCAGATCTGTGCTGTCATATTGGGGTTGGGCTGCTCACTGCTGAGCCATGGGGGCCCTCTGCTTGGGCTGCAATGAATTAAATACAATCTTTTCTTAGTTACCTAAATGATAAATTATCTTCCTTTTAAAAATAAAAGCACTATCCCTGCATCAATGATTTGGTTATACAGTGCATAGGTGCAGTATTTTGTCAGAGATTGATACTGAATTTCTCTTCCTTGTGTAGGTCCTTGCAGGCATGATTGGAGGCCTTTATAATCCTCTCTTTGATCACCGAAACAGATTGAGCTCTGTGAATGCTGCTTTGATTGGGCATTTGGAAATGATGCATTCTTTTTGGTGGCTGCTCTCCAAGCTGCTTGTGATTGTTGGATGTTCTCTGTGTGGTGGATGTGGTTCTGGAGAGCAGCTGTGGCAATGGGCCTGCATCAGGATGGTGGATCTCTCTGTCCCTACAGTGTTTCCCTGATTGTCTGTCCCAAGGGGTCTCTTCAGCTGCAGGGTTGTGGTTAAAGCCCACATGCAGATGATGGTCCTCTGTGGTGGCTTGGCTTACAAAACTAAACAGATGGCCCATCCCCTGACTGTGGCTTGAGGTGCTTGTGCCAGCCAGGCAGCCTTCCCAGTGGCCATATGGCAGGGTGGGTTGGTCAGTTGTGCCTCTTGTGCTGTCCCTGCCCATGACCTGGTTTGCTCAGGGTTGAACACTCCTTTGGTCACTGGCCAGTGACGACTGTGTGCCCTCGGGCTATTTGAGTTAAACTTGAGTGACCTTGCACTGATGGGTTTCTGTTTGAAGTGCACCCCTTCAGCAACTGAGACTTGTGAAAACATTCCGTTTGCATACCAGCAGCAGGATCCATTTGCATACAGCTTAGCCTGGTGCATCAGTGCTATCACTGCTATTGACTGGAGTTACTCTTACATCCAAAGCTGTTTTAAACTAGATGAGATTGACTTGCTGTAAACACATGATAATTGGTAATAATTATTTTAGTCTTCAATTTGCTATTACTCCCTTGTAAGTAATTTTGCAAATTTTTCCAGCATCCGCTTTGGGCTGTAAAGGTTATGGACACTAAAGAATTGTTCCTTAGGTGGGAATCATCCTAACCTGCTCTTTTGAAAGTGCATGTTAATAACTCCTGTGTTATAGATTAGATAAAAATTACTCTTTGTAATACAATCTGAATATTTAACTGGCTTTTCCCTATACAGAGCAGAAATATTTATTTGGTATTTTTACCATTTTGGTATGAATATTGAAAATGTGACCCTTTCCAGGTAGTTATGAATGGACACCCTTGTTGTGACTTCTGTTGTTCCTAAGGTAGGGAAGTGAAGGAGGAAAAAGTCAGTTCTGGTGCGTCTTGATTCTGATATCCAGAGATTTTTGCTAGGTCCTTTTTCTCTTATAAATTTTCTTAATTTCTGTTACACTGCACTAAAACTCGTTATAATTGTTTTGACTTTATATCTGATTTAATTTCCTCACTACACAAATTAGCTTAGGCTTTATCTCTGATCCTTCTTCTAATACAGGATTCTTTTTCACATGTGAGAGGGGGCTTTCTGGACATTTAATGACATTTTCTTAAAAGTGCTCCTAGGCATCACTTATTTTTAGCATGGAAATTAGCTGCTTAGTGATTTAACTCAGCTATTTCAGCTTTGTGAAAATAAGGCTTTTGAAAATTATTAAGTCTGTGTGCCATGTAACTGCTTTTACTTATTAGGAATATCCATTTTGTCTATGAAATCTGTCACTTTTTTGGTGGATTTTTTGCTTCATCACTTTGTCTGCAACTGAAAGAGCATGGAGTATCATCTGTATTCTGAACAAATCATCATGCCTTTATAAATTAATATCCTCTAACCATGCATTAGGTTTTTCACAAGTGTCATTCGGGTCATTGCAACAAGTGGTCTCTGAGGGAAAAGCTGTATTTTTTTCATGAGAGCCAAGTGAGTATTGAGAAGACTTGATGTGTTCCAGTATGCTGGAGACTTGCTTCCTATGTTTGCTCTTTTTTCAGCTTGTTACCTGCTGAAGTGAGAGATGAAAGTGAAGTAAGCCAAACAAAATATATTCCTTTTGGTCTGACCTTACAGATTATTTTTTTTCTGCAGCTTCTCTTCAATGTTGTGTAACTACAGTCATAACTTTATTTCATCAGCCAAAATAGGTAGGAAAACAGGATTTCTGTGTTGCCCCTTGAGCACTTACCATTCGTAGGACATGAAAAGCATTCAGCAGTAGGTAGAAACAAGTTTTAAACAGTGTTAACATTTACAAAGAATATAACAGTCATTACTTTCCCATGTTTCCAGTTAATTGCTTGACCCCCAGACCTGTAAGTGTGCCCAGTGTGGAGTTACACTGGTCAGCAGAAGACCCTTGTTACTGAAGATGCAAAAAAACCTTGATGTACAGCATATCTTTGTGTCTGATCTTCTGAAATGTAACCCAGTGAATGTGAGGAGTGAATGAGGAACTCCTGAGCTGTCTTCCTTACTTGGGGCTACATAAATAGAAAATTTTAAAGTATATTTGTTTTTCTTCAGGATTCTTGCAGGAGATGCACTGAGGGCTCAATGTTGCAGTCAAAGGTGGTTGTCCACAGACCAGGTGCTAATGGTAATTTCCCCCACACTTGCAGCATGGTGCAGGCATTGTTTCTCTCCTCCCAGACTGCATGACAGGGTATGTGCACAGGTGAACCCTTTTGGTGGAGGGCTGGAGTTTGCCTGGCTGTGGTTGTGATCCTCAGGAGGCTCAGCCACCTTAAGCAGCAGTAATATTCTCCCCAGTGGGGCAGGAGCCCCCAACAGCCAATACCAGAAACAGCTGCCAAGGAAATACAGGTTCAACTCCTCAGTGTCGGGAGTGCATTCAGTAGTTTTCATTTAACTTTTTCATGACTGACTGTCACTCCAGCCCCAAGCTCACCTTTTGTTTGCATCAGGTCCTGTGGGTACCTGCAGGCTCTGGCATCGCCTTTGTCTGACAATGTTCCAGTTACAAGCTGTCAGATTACTTCTACACCTCTGGTGTTGATAGCACCCGGTGAGGTAATAGTTTCCATTTGGTTACAAATGTATAAATTTCAGTCTTTCCTTTTATTTTTGTATGGTGGCGACGTTATGTAGGACTGTGCAGAGAAAGGAAAAGCCATTAGACTGACTATAAAGTAATACTGGAGTCTGATGTATCATCAACTCTTGGCTGTTATTCCAGCAGATGTGCTCCCTATTCCCACATGAGTCTGGAAATGGGCTGATATTGCCTTCTGTCTGTCAGTCATGGCACAGCTGTTTGCTCTGTGCGGTGGCAGGTTTGGGTCAGGCTCCAGGAGGCAGGTATCGCTTCAAACATGGGACCTGCTGGGAGGCTCATGGTATCACCACAGCCCCCAGAGCAGTCCCTCATGTGTATGGACCTGGCAGCAGGCAGGAGGGCACAGCTCGGGTGCTCCAGTATGTAACCCCTTGGATGAATTGCTGCTGCTCAGTGAAGGGCGCTGGCCTGGGTGCAGTGAAACATGGACATGTGCTACCTCAGATAGAGGAGATGTAATTAGGGGATGTAGGTCATCAAATTCAATTAGCCCAGTGCAGTGTGCCTGGGAAGAGTTCTTACTGGATTTACTTTCTCCTCAGGGGTAGCTCTTGTTAAAGAATACTCTAAGTGAAGCCCTTGTTTCTAAGATGCATTTAAAAGCCTGCTGAGAGATATTTCCCTTTCCAAAGTAAATGTCTGCAAGACAAAGTAGTAAGATACTGAAGAAGCTGTGCCCACAGTGCCCCACGGGTGGGATTGGTGAGTGAGCAAAGCAGAGAGGGCTGTTTGCAAAGGCACACTTGTTAAAGGAGCATGATTGAGTCTGGAGTCACATCTAAAGTGTCTTTTTACTAGAAGAGCTTTATTAAAGTAGAAACTTCGAACACTTACTTTTTATTTACCTGTTATTTTGCTTTTCTTCATTTTAAACTCTTGTCCCTGTGGATTACAAGCTTCCCTTTCTTTAAGTCCACTTGTATTTTATGCATGGACAAGCAAAAGATGTTTATATACTAGCAAAGGGAAGATTAACTGAGTTACAGACATGTCAAGGAAAATGTATTTGTTTTTCTTTTATGGACCACTGCTCCCACCCCTGATTTCACTGCACTTCTTGGCTGAATGTAGTATTTAGCTCTAATGATCTCCGGATATGTAAAAGTGTACAGCAGCTTGTTTGGTAGGTAAAGGAGCAAAACAATGAACCACATGGCACCTGTTAGTCATTTTGAAGTGCTTTCCTTACAGGCATGCAGACCTTTGCATTTCTGCATTTATTGTATAAAATGTTAAGGGACATCTTGGCTGGGGGCAATTTCATCTTCTTCTGCCTGCTCAGGTGAGCTCAGGTTCTGTGTTCAGGTTTGACCCTCCTAATTCCCACCTGCAATGAAATGCCCTCCTGGCAAAGCTATGTGGAATTGTGTTGATGCTTGCACCTGCAACAGTGTCCTCTGAGTTTTCAAATAACACTGACTTGAACTTAGAATAAGCACCTAAGCAATTTCTGTTTAGAAAAGAAAAAAGGTGTAGTATTCTAATCTAGGTTTTGCTTTTAAATTTGATCACTACTCATCCATTGCTTAGTATTAGAAGGATACATGCTGCATCTTTAAAAAAATGTTTAAAATTCTCTACTCATGTGCCTATATTACAGAATTTGTTTGGGCAAATTGTGTAAGTGTCAGTGCACTGAAACTCTTGTAGACTTAAAGGTATCTAAATGCATGGAGGCCTTAAAGGACTTCCTTTGTCTTGTACTTCATTAATATTTGTTGCATAAACCAGGGCTGTGTAGATCAGAGTTTGTATGTGTGGCTGGTTTTGACTGGGTGAAATACCACTGTATAAAGGGCAGGTGGCTATTTCCTTTTTCCAAGCATTTAGATGTCTGTCATAAACAAGAAATTCACAAATTTTCAGGACTTGTGATGATGTATCACTTATATCCAAAGTGGTGCTCAATCACAGTGTGGGCAGGTGCCTTTTGCAGTGGTTTTGGTGGCAAGGTTTTGGAGTGGCTTTGGGAAGGCTCCCGTGCTCCCTCCTCAGGGCTGAGGGCATGGTTCAGCATCTGGTAGGTAGTTGTCCTCTTGGGCAGGAGGTCTGAATGTTATCACATAGGAGATATAATTGCCATAAACTCCCTGTTCTGTTACTCTCTGGTCTTGTAATTTTACTGAGCAACAGTGTCCCCGGTCCCCTGAGTCATTGTGGGGGAAGGAGGGAAGGCAGGGTTTGAGCAGGCTGGTTAAAACTATGAGCTGTGTTTTGTTCCTACTGTGTTAATGTAATTAACATGTACATTGCAGTGAGGGTAGTCTCCATACAGCTGTTGATGTTTTAAGCCAATTACTGTAGTTTTATGGCTTAAAAATGCAAAAGGTGAGGAGAGAGCATGTACTGCAATCCTTCTCTCACAAGAGGCACAGGAGGGTGAGGGATGTCCTGGCAAAGCAGCCCGAGAGGTGGCATTGTCCCTCTCTGCATTTACAGGGTTCATAGCAAGTGTCTGGGGGATAGAGGATCTTCTTATCTGGAGGCTGGGCTGAATGCATGGTGAGCCTGTAAGGAAAGGCAGGGCAAGGCATAGACAGAAGTTTCTACCTCTTAAATGTGTGGTTATAGAGAGGCTGCACCAACTGATGTGTCTTGGACGTGCTCTTCATGTCTCACTGCTTCCTGCTTTATTCTGCTTCCCTCCTTATGACTGTAAGCCTCAAATGGGAAGTTAGTGCCAAAGCAGGAGTTTGAAAACTGGCTCTCTCTTCACTGTTGTCGGTTTAAGTTCAAGGAACAGTAGCCAGAGATGGACAATTGCTTGTGCTTACTGCATATTTTCTTTAAGAATTTATTAAAACTTGTCAGTACAGTATTGGACTGCTAAAGGTTATTTTCAGGTTGGAATGTCCCACCTAGCACTGTGATGGCCAATTTGGTCTTTAGATGACTCCCAGTTTGCTTATTTATAGCGAGATGTATTTTTTACTATTTAAAATTGTTGGTGTCTCTTCAAAGATTTAACTCCATTTCATGTATACCAGCAAGCTTCCATAATCCTGCTGGAATGACACTTTTCTTACCTGGCAGTGGAAACCTTACTGGAAATAGCTGGGAGATGGAAAATTTACATTTTCTGCCATTATTGTTGTTATATATGTACAGACACTTCAGGGCACTCTTGCAAGATGTGTTAGCATAGCTAAAATATGACACACAAGTCAACTTCTCTGAAAGCATGATTGAAACCTATTATTAGAGGGGGGAAAATGCTGGGTTAGTATAACCTCTGCTCATGGGCCCTTGCTACAAAATAACATGGGAACCACCAGATGCTCCTCAGTGAAAGACCAGTTAAGGAGTAAATTCAACATGAAAAAAAGTATTCTTTGCTGCCTCTGATGATGGTCATTGCTCCTCAAGCTGGACTGGTGCTGGAGAGCTCTGGGCAAGTATCTGTTGGAGCAATTGCTTCTCCTCCCTGCCCATCCTTGGTACATGACAGTGAAGACCTGGACAGTGAAGACTGGGTCTTGTCTGGGGCTCCCCACCAGAGAGACTCAAAGGGACCAGATCTTTCCGATGATGATCCTTGGCCATTTGTGCAGCTGAAATCTGCAGGTTGGTTTGGAGAGGTGATGGGAAGAGTGAGAGCTGGATGGTGATGATGCTTCTGTGCTGGGGTGAAGCTGGGTGGGAGCTGCTTTTTAGCAGTATCTGGTTAGTTAATATAAAATTAAAGCTTCTCAATTCCGTTTGAGAAGGACACTGCTTTTCAGTGTTAGAAATTACAAAACTTGGAGCCCTCTTGGCCCAAGGACATATGCACACAGCAAGATCAGGAGGCAATGGCAGACATGCCAGCAGCTTGGCAATTAACTGCAAGGAATGTAACAAAATCCATTGTAATGCAAAACAAATACTCTGGAAGTTTTTTTCCACAAGTTTTTTATACTTGGTTGATAAGATTAAGATTTAGTGAAGGGAGGAGGGAATGAGTGTCTGAACTGCTAACTCAAATGAAAGTTCACACCAGACCAAGCTTGGCTGAGTGCTAGGGAAGCTGGGATGTGCTTGTACCATTTACCACTGTGTTCAAATTGTGATCACCTTGTTCAAGAAGCTACAAAACCTCAAATATCCCAGTTGAGGGTATTTAATTATTTTTCATTTTTTTCATTTGAAAAGAGTTCCCTACCTTAAAATAAGCAGAGTATCCTTGCCAAAGATCTTTCAGCCTCTTTAGAAAAGGGCATTTAGATTACTGGGGACAAAGTGAGTATCTTGAATGCTCTGTGTCAGGGCATGAACAAACGGCCCAGAAACAGTAGTACAGTACAGAGTGAAACCTGACAACTTGGTGTTAAAGGAAAGGAATGCTACTGTATGGTTTGATTGTGATCAACTTATCTTCAAGTGGGTTTATTAGCAATTTAATGGAATATTGGTTATTCAAGAGCCATAATAGCCCTGGTTGAAATGTCCCTTCTGCGCAGCTTTCCCATACCCTGTGGAATGAGCAGAATGTGACAGTTGAGCTTTCAACAGGCTTCATGAATTTTAAATACTTTTCAGCTGTAAAATGGGGCACATGGCGTGTGGTCAACGGTGGACAAGGAGCTGGCAGCCACTGAGGGTATTATGGGATATTGAGTGTCTGGGAGATAATGAATGCTTGGCTTATCCAGGTGCATTCTTGGCCTGCTGTGCATGTCCAGACAGAATGGAATATATTTCTTTGGCCAACATTTAACAATTGATCATTTTGTAATTGTAAGCAGAAAGTATTTAGAACATTACTTTCTCAGCATGCCTGTGTACGACTTAAATTTCATGTCATCATCTTTATCCGGCAAAATCTTCTGTTTTTCTGTAACAATGCATTCATGCTGCTTAAACTTTTCCACTAACCTGATTTTATGCTTAGTGGATCTCAGAGAGCCTTTTCTTCTAGTGACTTTAAATCTCTATCTTTTTAAGCATCCTTTTTTTCCCTGTCATTTTTTTTTTTTCAAACCTGACTGAAATTATTTCCACTTGCTGTGGGTTGAAATTTCAGCCCAACTTTTTGTAGCAAGTGAGCTGGTTGCTGGCTCCTTCTTTGTGGGAAATAGCATCCCTGCATTTTGAAAGCTAAATGGTAGAAGAGAGGAAGGGGAAACCCAGGCATGGTTTACTGCTAGTGTGCTGTGTAAAGTTTTTCTCATGCACTTTGGTTCCGCTTAGCTATTAAAACACAACATGTTCCAGATGACTTGTATTTTTAACTGCATGTACTTGGAAGGGGAGGTTGCCACTTGAACTCCTGAGACCTGCCAGACCGGATCTCCCCTCTTGCTTGACCGAGAAGCTTTTCTAGGACAAGAAGCTTTAGAGGCCACCTGTCACATTCTGCTTCTCCTCCATGTGCCAGGCCCTCTGTGCTGCCTCTAGTCCAGTTTTTTCCATGCTTCCCTTTGACTATTAATCCCTGGTGGTACTGTGCTCACTCCAGTCTTGGGTCACTCCCTCGGGGCAGTGGACACTGGACACCAGGTACGTCAGCACGTTGTTTGTGACTGTTTCAATAGCAGAGCAGTAAATGGGCTCTGATCCATAATTAGCAATGTGTGGGCAGTAACAAATGAGATAATTGTTTCTGTGGCCCTGTCTGAACTCCATGGTTCATAAACTCCCAAAACTCCACTAAAAACTGCCCCTACTTGATGCAAGCTTTGGGTAAGGGTGAAACTGTCTCAGACCTGCAATCTAAAAGCATTAGTGTAGGATCTGTGTATCAGGAGCAGCTAACAAATTATCTTCTGCTTGAGCACATAGCTTGGGAGTACCTTGGTGTTCCTTCTTGGCCCTCCTGTGGCCCCATTTGATGAAAAATGGCCGAGTCTTGAGGAGAAGTCGTGCCGCGCATGCACCGCTTGGCACATTGGGCTGATTGGGGTGGAAGGAGCATCATGTCTGCCAGCAGAGCACAGTGCTGGCTGTGTGCTGGTCAGTATTCTGGCACAGCCACTGGGCCTTGGGTCTCCATGTTGGCAGAGAGTTTTCTGGGGTGTTTTCTAGCAGAGAGGTTTTTCTGGATGTTTTGCTGTAACACTGTTTTCTGTGTGTTGTGATGTTCAGCCTAATTTGATGAAGTCATGTTCAGATCAGTCAGAACTCAGCAGTCCAGATGTGATTTGTCTGGGTGTCTTGGGAGCAGCATGTTCCACCCATGCCATCAAGGAGTGTGCTAACGAGCAGCTGGCAATCCACTCTGAGGCCAAGCTGCTGCTCTTCTTTTTCTTTGCTCCCCTTCTTGAAAGAGGCAGTGGGATGGACACAAAGGCTGTGTGTGGGAAGAGTCAGATTGCTGGCTAAAGCAAACTGTGGTCTGTCCACTGGGTGGGAATGGCAGGTACAGGATGTCCCTACCAGGTTGTGCTGGTGGCTGTTTGTAGGACAGAGGTGACCTTTCTTGTCTTGCATTTAATACACTCTTACAGCATGACCTCCATTGAATAGCTATGCTGAAGCATCTTGTTCTTCCACCAGTTTTTTCCTTGTGACCTTTTAAGAGCTAGGGCCCTTTCTGGTATCAACACTGGGTGCAGGAGTTGGAAATTCTGCCACAACCCACACCCCACAAATTTCTGAGATCAATATACACAAGGGTGTGTATCTGACCTACTTAAAGCAAGAAAACAACCAATAGTGGGTTTTTCTTCTCCAAAAGCCTCAAAACTATTACAGCATTGCTTTACTTTCTTTGAAGCCTCTGCAGGTCCAGAAGGGCAATGCCTATCATTAAAAGGAGACAGACTTCCCTCATCTCCAAACAGAGCAGATTCAGGCAGGCAAGAACCTGGACCAGGACCAACACTGGTATCTGGTTTTGCAAAACTGAAGTCTGCCCTTTCCTGGCCCTGGATTTGTCCATCTCTATTTATAGCCTTTACTTGGAACCTTGCTGAAAAATGTGTTATATATTGACAGTGGCACTTTGTGAACTCAGAGCTAATGGCTCCAGAAATAATCACCTTTGAGATATGATAGTCTAACTTTTGCATATATTAAGTCTGACATTTGCTTTGCACAGCTATGAATGACTGTTTAAAACACAATGAAGTGGAGACTGAAATGCAGTATTTGTGATTTAACAAGCTGGAGAAATGGGTGGTGGATGTAAACTTTCAGGAGATAGTGCAGTGGTGTGTCTGGGACTGAGCGCCCTTTCTGTTAGAGCTGCAGTTGGTCTCTGGAGAATTGAGCTGTTAACACACAGAGCTGAGCTCTGCTGGTTTAAAAATCTCATTTCATCTCTGGGTCATCGGATGGTCTTCTCCTCTCCAACTCTCTCTACATACCTTAATTTAAGACAGGTCTGCAGATATCTTCCCCCTTTCACCAAGAGCTCAGAGACAAAGGCAGGTGGAGCATTGCAGTCATTAGAAGATGCCTGATTTGGTACCATCCACAACTTCTGCCAAGCCCCATCTGTGCCCCTGCCCGTGGGGCATTTTGGGAGCCTCAGCGGCGCCTCACTCATGGCTTCACCACCCAGACCTGGCACCCCAGGGGAAAAGCTGCCCTGCTCTTGGCAGGTGTGAGATGGTGGCTTGCCAAATCATTTCCCTGTTTCCACTGTCTTTTGAAAAGATAATTTCCTTCTTACTGTCAATAACATAAATCCCGTAATATGGTTAGTGCGCTGGAGACCAGTAAATAATTTAGGAAACAGCCTATGTTTAGAGTGCATCAAATACTAATAGAGAGGAGTAAAAATCCCCGCACATCAGTTACAGTAATTGGTGGAAGGCACCGGTCCGGAGGGTAATGAGCTCCATTTTTAAAGCACAAGGAAATTAGATTCTTATAAATGTCAAACGCAGTTATTGTCCTCCTTCCTTGAAACAGAGCTGAGCTGGCTGGAGCCCATTGTCTCTCAATCAGCTTTGCTAGGGATTAGACACATCCCATCTCACACCAGGAATGTGCTTATTAGAAAAATATCACTGCACAAAGTATACAAGCTTTAACACTCAACCCATGTACTAATGGATACATGTACAATAAAACCCAGTATCATGTTACAAACCTTAAGCTGACCTGAGATAATAAGGTACAGAAATCTGAAAGGATACAGATGAGTGTTTTCTTTGTGTGTAACAATTCTGACTACCTGGGATTTTAGTTTTCAAATAAAGGAGATAAAATGAAGGAAGGTGACTTTTCCTCTTGGCTGCTTATGAAAAAAAGCAAGCAATAAGTCTTCTTCATAGTGAATACACTTGTAATCAGGTCATGTCCAAATATTTTTGTGTGTTTTACTGGTGTCTCCTGGGTAACTGCAGCTTCACAGAGGACTTTGTCGATCCACCATTTTTCAATTCTTTCCTAAAAAAAAAAGGCAAGAGGTGGTTATTTGTTCCTACATCAAAGCTAGCTCTGTGAATTAGTCATTCATTCATGAATGAAAATCTCACCAGTATGTGTTAAGACACCATGCTCCAGAAAAATGACTGTCAATTGGGGAGGGCAAAACATGAGGAGGAGAGAGGGCTTTGTAAAATCAACCCCCTCTCCTACATCCCTTTTTTTAACATCTTACTTGAGGGTAACAGTCACTTGTCCATCCTTAGCTAGAGACTATCTTGTTTCCTCTCTGGGGTAGGAGCTCCATTAGAAAGTAGCTATCTTTCTTGATGTGGAAAGGCCTAAGGATGGAGCAAAGCTCTTGATTCCCTTTTGCAGTGATGAGATACAAAGCCACGGAACTCGCATGGACTTTAACCCAAACTCAAACAGCTGCAGTATGCTGTTTCCAAGATGGAAATGTGTCAGACACGTACTGTGGACATGCTATGTTGGACATCCTGCTCAGGACTGCTGCAGGATGTCTTTAGAGATGATATGGTGGGTGTAATGCAACTGTGCTGTCCTCCACACAGGAAACTCAGCTATATATGCAAAAACAGATGAGCTGTTCAGTTCTAGATTTGTTTTTCTGGAATCCTTTTTTTTGGCACGTATAGTTATCTTTTCCTGTTGCCTTTTTAGTAATGTCAAGTCTTCCCTCCAATCTTTTCCTTCTCAGCCTATGCTTCTTTTTTCATTTCTGCTCCTACTGAATGAAGTTTCTGGTGTTGCCTGTAGAAAGAAAGCTGTACCTTGGGACTTCTATTTTACAGAAGCAAGGAATATTGAAAGATACTCCTAGCATGTGTCACCAGACATGGGAACTGCACTTTCTGATTAAAACTCCAGGAATTTCTACTGATTGCTTAAAGGCCCTGCAAAATGGTGGACCATAGGCTAGAATCCACTAACACCCATCATAGAAAAATGTTCCAGGAGTGGCATGAGGAGTGGATGCTCACTAAGGGCAGAAACGAGGTTGATTTCCTCACAAACCCAGGCAGCTTCTGTTGGGAGCATGTGATCATTAGTGTGTCTCCTGAAAGGGCTTGCTCTTCTTGGTGTTTTGCCTTTGGAAGCTGCTGGAGGTCATAGATTAACTGCAGAAAGGTGACCACCCAACAGGCTTGAATCTGGTTTTTCCTGCCACTTGGAAGAATAATATGATGTTACTTGCTTTAGTTTCTTGTGTTTCTTCTAGAAATGCTTAATTTATCCCATTAAATAGATAAATGACCTGTGGGACATGTGAAAATCAGAGCTGTCTAGTAGGTCTTCTCTGTGTCTCCTGTGTTTGTTAGTGCTTTCTGGGCACCTCTGGTTAGCCATGGTGGGGAAGTCTCACTGAACATGAAGATGCTGCTGTATGGGATCAAGTTCCCAGGTTTCTGTGGATGAGCTCATATTTTTACTGACATTCTGCAAGCTGTAACTGTGAGCTTTTCGTGAGAGGGTGACTGTGTGTAGATGCTGCTTTTGGCTTACAAGGCACCACAGTGATGCTGTTTGAACATAGTGTGTTAGCCCCTGTTCTGGATGACATGAGCCTCTGCAGAAACAGATTCTGCTCTAGGCATCCTCAGCAGCTCCCACTGGGAAAGAAGAAATCTGCTGAAGCTGCATTCCCCACTCCTAATACAAGCTCCTTTCAGCAGGAAACAGGCTCGGACTTCTGGCCATGTGTGTGGTTCTCCACAGCAAGCAGTCAGCCCCACAAGATAGGCATGAAATGTCTTGTAATTCTGAAGCAAGGTAGCTCAAAAATGCAAGGAGAACTAGTGCTCAGTAGAATTGCAAAGCTCTAAAGAAGATGAATGTTTACTGATTAGAGGATTTTCTTTTTTCTGCTGACTGGAGAGGGGTTTGTGGCGGAGCTGCCACCTCTTGTGCCTGAGCAGTGTAGAAGGAGTGAACCTCACTCCTGTGATGGTGCTTTTTCTGGCTCAAATCCAAGGGACAGGATTTGCAAGAGGATATTACTGTGCAGACAGACTGGACTTAATGTGTTTTGGACCCCTTGTTTGTCTCCTCTGAATGCTGCATGGCTCCTGTGCAAAGGCAAGAGCCTAATCTCTGCCACTTGACATCCCAACTCCCCAGACCACAAAGGCCTCTGGAGAGATGTGGGGAACTGTGATGGGCAGGGATACAAAAAGCCCTGCCATCCATCTTGCTGAAGGTGCAGTGAAGGGCTTTAATTCTTACCAATTATATGTGTTTCTGGAAGGTTTTTTTTAATTTATTTTCAGTGGTACAATATATTCTAAATAACTTTCTTTTAAACAGGTTGAAGCCATGAAGAGAGTACTAGAAAGTCTCAACCTGAATATAGTCGAGATGGTGGATGAAAATGCAACCTTGGATGGTGGAGATGTCTTATTTACAGGTAGAGTGATAGTGAATTTGCTGTTTAATTCTAACTGCCTTAAAGACTGCATGTTATCTGACATCAGTGTAATAAAACATCATTCCTGTGGTTTGTTAAATCAGTTGTTTACTAAATGGCACAAAGTAGCTGAGAGGTGAGTTCTCAGTGCAACCCTTGATGCACTAATGCCTGAATAAACGGAATAGCAGTATACACAGTACAAAGAGCAGCACTTGCATACAGATTTTATTTTATCTTGTAAAGTGCCAATAAGAAAAATGCTTTCAGTACTCAACTGTCTGCAGTTGTTTCATATTTCTTACTCTAAGCAGCTACATTCACCAGATTCATTTTAGCTTGATGCAGACAATTGTCACTAGTTCAAGGAATCAAATGCAAAAAAAAATGGAGAAAGTGGCGGAATTGCCTGTCAGATGTCATGTGCTAGACAACTCACATGCATGGTTGACTTCAAAGATAAAGATACTGACTGGTTTTATGTCATTAAACCCATTAGGTGTTTTCTCACATCGGCTGTGCACAGGGTCGCTCCTGCCCGTGCTGAATGAGCCTGTTTGTTTTGATCAGCATCACAGTAGACTGTCTGCTTGCCTTAGTTCACCAAGGGGAAAGAAGGGTCTCAAAAGAAGCAGACCAAGAAGGGAGGCCTTTCTAAGGCAATACAGACCCAGCACTGATTTTCTCTGGAGCTGAAGGATGATGGTGGCTGCAGAGCTGCCTTGAGACCAGAGGAAATCTCAGAGGGAGAGGGAAATGGTCAATCAGTGTTGTACTAATCCAACACAGCTGTTCTCTTTCCTGACCCAATGACCATTGCAGAGCTTTAGAAAAGGAAGCTATTTATGCTTCTGGTGAAATGTGTCTTCTGGATAAAGATTAATTGCTTTAAATTGTCTGCTCACAATTGCAGGTTGCATTCTTTTATGCTGAATTCTCAGTTTTACTACTCAGCTTGAGAAAAAAAATATAGAAAATGAAAATCCATGAAAAATTGCTTCAGAATGTCTCTAAAGCTGGCCTGCTTTAAAAATATTTATGTTCTGATGAAGGAGCTAATGTGATTTTTTTCCTTATGGCTTAAAAAAAAAAAAAGCTGTAATGGTTTTGCTTTTAATTTTTTTCGTTCAAGGCAGAGAATTTTTCGTGGGTCTTTCCAGGAGGACAAATCAACGTGGTGCAGAAATTCTGGCTGACACATTTAAGGTTCGTAGATTCATTCATGCCACAGGAAATAAAAGCTGTCATTCACTGAAATAGTTTAAAAATTATACTGGCCAAGGTGTTTGTTATATTCGTGTATTTTATTTAGGACTTAATTAAAAAAATCCCAAAGGTACAAGTTACTAAAAAGGTTTGAACATCCTGCGAAGTGGCAAATGCTGAAGTTGTATCTGAAATGTGATATTGCTGCATAAAAATAACTTGAATAGTGGGAGGCTGTTATTTTTTGAGAGCATATAAACACTCACGTTCTTCACGTTCTCATGCATCAGCAATGTGTTCTAATTGACGGTCCCTGGAGAGATTTTATGTACATACTATTTAATTAAGCACTTTAATGTATTTCTTTGTAGCTTCAACAAGAGTAATATTTGAAACACGTTCTGGATTTTACTCCAGTGCTCCAGACAACATAAGTGGGTCCAGAGGAGTGTGTCATACTTAAGCAGTTGACACTGTGCCCTGGGATTGATGATATGCAGACAGTAAAATTAATTATGGAATGTCTCAATATAATTATGGAACTAGAACACTTTAAAAATATTTATAACAACAATTCTTTGCTCCCATACAGGATTATGCTGTCTCCACAGTCCCTGTTCATGATTCTTTGCATTTGAAGAGCTTTTGCAGCATGGCTGGACCAAACTTGATTGCTATTGGATCAAGTGAAGCTGCACAGAAAGCCCTGAAGGTAAAACACATAAGAAAATTTTCTAAATAGCAGATCTCTTTTTTTGTTTTGTTTTGTTTTAATATCTGTTTAAAGATGCTGGATTTTTAAAATAGATATATATCAATGAAAAAGGAAACCAGTACTTGGCTTTTAAAATTGCCAAAGGGGAAGTAGAGTTTTGTCATGAAGAAGGAGGGAAAGGGATCTGATCCCTGTTGCAAATATGACCTGTGTATGCAGTGTAGACTTTCTGGGTAAATCAGTAAGAAACTCCAGCTGCAGGTCTCAGAGTCCAGGACTTCCTGTCCCTCCTTCTTTCATTACCTGGCTGCAAAGTAACATTCCTTCCTGGTCATACTTTCTCCTCTCTGGTCCAATGAGGGTCTCATAAGAGCACGGCATCATCAGGAAGAAGGGAGAGTAGTCTCACCCCAGCCTGGCCCATAATTTTTGTCTCAGCATTTTCCTACAAAGTGGGAGGTGTGGGTTTGAACCCTCAGGCTAAGAGGCCTCATGTGTCTGAGTCTCTCTCTTTGCTGGCAGACTTGGAAACCAGTAATCCATTGTGTAGCAGGTCAAGGCTGTACTACTACCACCATCCTCAACGGGAATGTTTATTGCTGCTGTAGTTTGCACTGGGCTTAGTGGCTTTCCTGTCTGCTGGATATGTTTAGAGCAAATCTACCAAATTAAACTTCATCAGAGATGTGGGCACAGAGACACCTGAGGTCATGGATCTCAGTATGCTTGTAGGAAACAGCTCATGGAGAGGTCAGCATCTCTGGTCCTGCAGGGTACCACAGCTGCAGGCACTGACAGTTTGCAGCAGAAACTTTGGCAGGGGCACCAAAACAGCAAAAGGCAACTGAGACTTTTTTATCAGAACTTGCCAGAAAGATTTAACCAGAATTTACTTTTCAGTAATGACAGCAAGTCCTAAATTTTCAGTTTATGATTATGCTGACTCTTTTGCCATTAAATAGAGCCTAAGTGCAGGCTTTCCTCTTTGGTTTTGCAGAAGCCTCCTTGATGCAACGTGATCACTAATGCATGGAGGAAGACAGCTCTGTGGCCCTAATAAGAAATGAAGAGTGGTAGAGATAGCTCTGCTGTATTAGTGATAAAGCTCTGAAATCTGTTCAGTTTTAATGTAACTTATGCAACCCAACTTTTATCTCTTGCCTGGCTTCTAAAGCATGAATTATTTTTAAGAACAGCGCTGCTGTCAGTACCCAAGGCACTGCTCCAAATCTGTGCCAGGCAGAACATTTACAACAGAAATAGTGTGTAACTCCAAAATCAACATCCCTGGTCCCCAAAGAGCTTAGGAGCCTACCCTGCATGTCTTGTACACCTCCTTGGTTTTAGTAAGCCAGTGATATTTATTACTTTAAAACATCTTTAAATATTTGCAAGATGGAGGCCTGAGAGATTTTGTGTCCTTACTGCCATGCTGTGATATTTCACTGCATGTTTGCTTTCCAGATCTTAAACATTTTCCTCATGGGCATAATCCTAAGACTTTTCATTTCCCAGCAGTATCATTTTTACTATCAAAGCTCAGCAGAGATTTGTTGGGGCTTTTTTTCTTTTTTATCTTGTGACGGTTTAAGATTTAAAATATCTCAGTCCCCATCCATGATAAGATGAACATTTCAAATCTCAGAGTGTCCCTTGCTGGACATGGATTGAATTGTGGGGGCCAAGAAAGTGTAGTCTCTGCTCATGTAGACTTTCAGCCTGGCAGCAATTTAGGAGATAGGATACCAGCCTAATTGCTACACCTGAGTTTAGGAGAGCTCCTAAGCAAGAGGATGGTCCCTTGACTTCCCACATAGTGGCTTTTTTTGCTCTTTCAATTTGTTTGAACAAGCTGTCAAAGTTTCTCTCTTACTAGAAATCATGGCAGGAAGCTCTGAGAGTGCATTTCAAGCTTATGTCTTCTTCTCTGAGAAACTTAAAACAAATGGTTTGAGTTATGAAGGTCTGATGTTCCTGATGCTGCGAGATGGACTGAGTCTGGGATAGAAAGTGCCCTGCATCTTTCCCTGTGAGATATACACTGTCCCAAATATTCAAGCTCAAACTCAAAATGTGTTGTGAGCAACAGCCTGATGAAGTTTGCAGATATCCAAATAACCCTACACTTGTATAGGGTGTTTATAAACACAAACAAAATTCAAGTACAATACTGGTTGCTCAGAGCTACAATTTGAACTTGAGCCAGGACTAATCTTTGCACAGCTCGGCTAATCATGTTGCAGTGCATCCATTTAACTATTGTAACTAAGCACAGTTTTTGGATAAGCTGATTAAATGTTACTGGTAACTAACCATCAAGTAAATGCCAGAATTAATCAAGGTATAGTAAAAAGCAGATATAATTTTAAAAGAAGGTGGTAATTAACAAGATAATCTAGCAGCCTTCCATTGTTAGTGAATATCTTTTAAAAAGTAGATCAACTGTGTCAGTTTTCAGTGTGTTTGTCTGCAGTGGACATTTAGCAGCACATTTACATGTGTATGAGGGTCATGTCTGCTCATACTCTGCCACCTCCCTAAAGTTAGGGACTTTATCCTGGAGCAGCAGTTTTGTCTCATAGCAAGTGCCCTTCTTGTACACCTGGAGATCGGACAGGTTACATCAGGCAACTTCTGGAGTTACCCTGAGTGTGCTTCAGTGTGTTGGATAGAACTCCACTCTCATCCTGGGGAATCTCTAGCTGTTCCTCCAGGAATCTAAATGTCTTCAGAAAAATTATTGGCAAACATGGGTAACTGTCTGTCTTGGAAATGATGACATTTGCAATGCTGCATATCACCGGCTTCCCTTGGCATTTGAATTCTTGCTTTTTGACAATATATTTGTATTTGTTCACTTACGTCCAAAGGAAAAAAAAATAATTTCAGTTGGCAATCAGCTTCTTGCAGTCTTATGAAAATGCAAGTCCAAGAGGATCTTTGAGACACTAACACTCAGAATTAAAAGCTGCTCCCTGGATTTTACCAGATCAACTGAGCTGTAGCAATGCTGTCAGCTGTTCCTCTCATTACCCAGTGCAGCCTGTGTGGCAGCACAGTCCCCTGAGCTTCTGCTAACAAGTCTATTGCCTGGCACAGCCCAGCATGCCACTCCTTTGTTGTGATAGCTTGTTATTTTAAACCCCTCCTTCATGTTGCCATTTTTCATGTCTGGAAATGCAGTTGTACAAGCCAGATCATTAAGCTGTCTTTAACCACCTCTGGTAGTTGAGTTGTTTTTCACGTGTCTTGTTAGGCAACAAGTGAACTGCTATGTCATGCTATACTAACATTTTATATTTAAAATAGGATTTATCTTCCTGCCAGCAATCTTCTTTGAAAGAGAAATTTGTCTTGATTGTTCTTACTTGTGCAACTCATGTATCCTCACAGCACATTAAAAATAGAACAAAAAATTGCATTTGGTGCTCACATATGGCCAAGTGCAATTGATTGTGAGCTTAGTGCAGTGTGTTTAATGTAAAGCACTGCAAGTAAGCTACAAAATGAGAGCACAGGGTTTAGGATTATAGACTGTATGCTAGAAGTAGACAATAAATCAGAAGTGACATTTTAGCCATGAAATCCTCTTCAGTCTCTGGCAAGTGTAGAATATTTATTTGGACTCTAGCTGAAAAGTGGCACTTGAGGAAACTGGGTGAAAAAAGAGATAAATTAAGTGCAGAAAGCACCGGGGCCCGTAGTGACTATCACATCTGAAATTTTAACTTCCTCCTTCAGTTTTGAGGATGCATTTAATTCCTTCTTGTAGTTAAACCTGTTTATAATTCCATACGTGTAATTCCACAGTTGAACGTTGGACATGGCTGTCGAGACAATAAAGCCTGGGATTATTTTTCTATTCCCTTGGTGATGCCAGGATTTCCTCCAAACATGTCACCTTTGGGCTCTGATCTGACACTGTTAGAATTGCTGACCTTTACTGTGGGCATAATGAGGACAGATTTGGGCTGTGACAGTACTGATCCCAGGGTAGGGAGGTGATGGGGCAGTGCTGCAGGTGAATGCTCTGCACCACTTTTTCCACAACAGGGGACACAGCCCCAGCATCTTGCTGGGACAGCAGAAGAGTGGGGACTGGCCCAGGACATAATCCAGTTTAGGTTCCAGCAGCAAAGACAAAAACTAGGTATGGTGACAATGGGAACCATGGCACAGCATCTGTTGCACACTCCTTTCTGTATTCTCTTGCTCTATACTAAATCCAGAAAAGCCACATTTCTGACTGTATTGGTTGGTACAGAGCACAATTTCCCTTCACTTTGTGATGAGTTAAGACTTAGACAGCATCAGATGACTGGGGACACAGTTCTTGGTCAAACCATTCTCTGTCTCTCTTTAGATAACTTGGTAGCAATCTGAAAGGATCTGAGTGTTATACATGTTGTTCCCAGCTTTGAGGAGCTCAACTATTCCCTTGCAAGCAGTATGGATTGTATTTGTAGTAAGTGCCTGCTAATGAATTCTTCTTTTGCCTGTTGAGAAATGAGTTTGTCTTTGGGTAGGCTCTGACATCAATCATTCTCCAAAGGACTAGCCCCAGGGTCTCCCCATGGGACTGGTAGAAAAAACCTTGGTGTGAACCCACTGATCTGGGGTAATGCAGAGTGCCTGGTGATTGCTGATGGATCTCAGAAGGGAGTGGAGGACCTGGAATGAAGGCAGGAAACCCAGCGTGGTGGCTAGGGATGAGGGCTGCAACATGGAGGACACTTATCCCACCATATGGCCTGAGCTTAATCAGGCAGTCAGCTGTGTCTGGCATATTCCCCCTGAGATCTGGAATAATGGAGTGGCATGTGAAACATCTGGGATTTCAGTTGGTCATCTGATAGGAATGGACGCTAATTACAGAGGCACTGTGGCCATGGCAGATGTCAGGACTGAGCAGCATTGTCAGACAGGGTGCAAGGCAGAGCAGGTAATGCAGCTGGGCTTGTAACCCATTGTGTACCCTCACGGACCTGTCCCAGCAGGACCCAGAGATGTGGTGACATCTGCACTTCTGAGCTCGTTCTTGGAATCCCAGAGTCCAGCCTCATTATTCAATAGGATTTCTTTATGGTCAGGAGTATATCGTAATATGTACAGTAGTGCAGTGCCATGACTAGCAAATATCTTTCATTTTTCCTCCTGCTTTCAGTAAAAGGTTGGACATGGTTGTCCTGCCTTGTTCTTGACTCTCTCATTCAGTATCTTCTGTTGGGAGTGGAGCTGCTCATTCATTCCCTAAATTATTCCCTGAAGGATACTATTGCAAATACAACTGTTCTGACAGGGGTCAAGGGAGGCTTATTGAAACCACATCTTAAGGATAAAATAGAAAGGGGTCTCTTTGGGGCAACTAGGCCCTTGGTCTGTATCCAAAGCTATGATCAGAGCAGAGCTTTTAAAGACTTGGGTGCAAGGAGCACTGGCAGTTGCCCCCATTCCTTTGATTAAATGCCTTTTGTTCTTACTCCAGCTTGTGTAACAGAAGTCTCTGCAATGTGCCAGCTTTAAAGAGCTAAGTACTGCTTCCCTGCATGAGAGGAGCGCTATAGTGCCTGCATAAAGCAGAGGCATTCCCAGCTCTGCCACAGAAGTGCCTCCAGAACAGGCACCTAAGGGAAAACTTCCTATCTCCGGTGTTCTTAGAAAGCAGCCTGTACTGCCACACAGCACAAAAGGCTCAGCTAAATCTGCTCTTTCTATTGTCTGTACAGCATCTGGCTTTTCTAGTAATGCACAAGTTTGCATGAAAACATCATCTCTTTTTCCTTAAGAATTCATCATTTGTGCCTCTGCTTATTCCCCACATGAAGTCATAATCCTCTATTTGTGCTATCACAATGGGTTGCTGTGGAAATGATTACTAATATTAATTACCCAAAGAAGATGACATCAGGTAGGGAATTAGAAGAAAGTGCAGATGAATGCTGACTTTTCTGTAATGCAGTAACAAAGAAAGGTCAGTGAAATACAGAGAATCATTGACAATTTTCCCCTTAAAGCTAAATATTTAAAAACGAGACTTTGCTTCTCTCAGCCTTATAGATAGGAAAATTAGTCAATTTATAAAATTCTGTGCACTTCCCTTTACCTCCTTCTGATTCTTGATTACTTTATGAATTAGGGGTAGACACCATCTCAGAGGACAGAGGTCTCCAGTGAGTGCCAGATGATTTCCTACTTTAAAACAGCAACTAGTTGTATTTTTCTTTTCATTAATTTTAGATGTTGTAATAGACACTGCACTTGTATGAGTGTCAGTGCTGCTCAGTTTGCATATGTGGAGAAGAATCTAGTCTTTTGGAAAATAAAGACTCAAAAATATGTATTTATAGACTAGAGATTGTTGTATTAGTCAGCTTTGCTTGTTTTTTAAAGGGTCAGGAAAGTGTCCCTTTCAATACATATTTGTCCTCACCAGTAAGGCTGTCAGCCACGGGAGCTGGGTCAGAGGCTGACTAAGAAGATGTCATTTTACTTGCGTAAATGGGGACTCATGTTTCTATTCCTTAGCTTCTATTTTTCCTTTGACTATTCTCTCCCTGGGTTCCTGTTCCAAAAGACAGGATGTTCTTCCTCTTGCCTTCTTGACTGAAACCAACAGCACATGTAATCCGCTTCCTTTCCCCCTTCTCAGGTCATGGCTTCCCTTTGCCATGGTCCTTGGGCAGAGCTGGCAGGCAGGTGACAGAGTGGTGGTGACACAAGTTTGTTCAGGGGGCCAGAGCAACACAGGTGTGCATGTGAACACTACATGGTACCCATCACATCCATGGTGATGCAAAGGGTGTCCTGGGCCAGGACAGGGTGTGAGAGGCTGCTTAAAAGATCTCTGCCTTCTGGAAAACATGACTGACAGGGTGCAGCAGGGAGGAAAAGCCCAAAGCCCAGCTGCTGACAGCATGGGTGGTAGGCGGAAATTAAAGTAACACTCTGGCTGTGTATGGGCTGAGAAATTTGGTGTACTGACCATGGCAGACTGGGGCACTGCTTGTTTCAAATAGATCTCGAATGCAGTTTTTATCTATAGGTCTATGCTGTTCTATCCTGTATCTCTATCAGACTTTTAGGTACCTGACAAGAAGGTTTAGATCATTATCCATTGATTTATGCTGCTCAAAGTGGCTGTCTTGTCCCCTTCCTCCTGAGCCTACCATGTTGTTTTCTCTCCTGCCTGTGTGCATGTCAGATCATGCATAATCCTGACAGATCTTGACATTCAAGCAAGCTCACTGGCTTTTCCAGCTCTGCTATTCTGTCCCCTCTGGTCAACCTGGCCAAGTGCTCATGGTCACTGTTGGCACTGCTGCATTTCAAGGAAACCCTGAGAAGCTGCTGAGTCCTTGCACCCAAGCACACAGCACTGTGGCATAACTCACCAGCCCCACTCTGTCCTGGACTTTCTTGGATTGAACTCAAAGGCTGCTGCTTTCTCCCTCCAGTGCCAGTTCTTTCCCTAAATATAAAGAAATGAGGAAGGAACTTAATGGACAGAGACAGCAAAAAAACAATGAATGAACTTCAGTATAGGTAAATGTAAAGTGATGTGCAGCAGGGACAGGGAGAATGACAATTCTGAATGTTAATTCTGATCACCACACATGAAATAATGTGCTCTGACTGATCATTATCACAGAAATGTGATCCTGGGCTTGTTGAAATTTCCAGCTCAGCTGAAAACAAAATGGAGAACATCATTATGCCACTGATTAAAGCTGTGGTGCATCTGCATGTTGGATGTTTTGTGCACTTTGCATACACAATTGATTCATTCCTAAAAAGCTAAAGTAGAACTGGAAAGATTCAGAACAGTGCAATAAGGACCAACAGATGCCTGGACAACTTGCCTAAGGAGATAAACCAAGCAAGCTATGACTATAACCTGAAAAAAAAGGCAACTAAAATGGGATAACAGATGCCTAAAAAGTCAGGAATTATGTGGAAAAGGTGACCAGGGATCAATTGTTCACTTTCTTTTCCAGTGCAAGAACCAGGGGAGAGCTCTGAAGATAAGGGTCAAGTTTGAAACAAGAAAGGAAAAGAAGTGCTTCCTTGCACAGTACCTGTCTGAACTCTGAAGCTGCCCTGCTACACATTCAAAAGCAGACTGAGCAGATTCCTGGGCCTGGGACAGTGCTGGGCTGGTATCACTCTGTATGACAGCTGATGAGTTGAGGTTCCCAGGAATCATATAGCAACTCTTGGTCACCTCCAGTCCCTGTCTTGGGATCCAAAAGGGTATCATTGCCTCTCATCTGAGGCTGGAGACCCCCCCATCATGCAGCACTAAAAAAGAAGCTCTTCCAGGTTCTGCAAGATTTTTTAAAAAAAGCAGATTTGGTAATCAGCAATGTTTTCCAGGTAGCAAGCACTAATTTCCCTTTCTCAGCCCTCCCTCCAGATGGGAATGGACTGGCCAGATGCCTGTCCTCATCTTTTGCCTTCAGTGTCTGTGCACAGGCCTGACATTTTTCCCAGACAAGCAGTCTTTCTTCCAAGCAGAAGACAAACATACTGTCCTTCCAAACTCCAATTTTAGTTGTTCTGCACAACAAAAATACTTCATTTTTGCCACTGTAGGCAAAATCTTGATGTAGCTTAATCTTTTCTCAAAACTTTAAATCTCTTGGATTCCAGGCCAAATGCTACTTAAGCATCAGTGTATAACAGGCCAAACTTTAATGTGCCTGGAAAGAAGGAAGAGAGATGGAGTAGAAAAAATACCTTAAATAGTTTGAAGTTTGAGTAGGTTTTTTTTAAAGAATACTGTGACTTGAAGGATTTAAGAAAGGATAGCTGAAAGCTGGTGAGGGAGTGATCAAATGCATGTAGGGTTACGTGCATTTGATTTGAGCTTGGATTTGGTTTTTCTTTTAAATGTTGGGGGCCAGGAGAATGGGGGCCAATCAATACAAAAATCAAACCCTGAAAATCTGGGCATCTGCTTTTCTGTCAGCATCACTGAGGCATTTTAAGTGTGGTGTTCAATGCCCTGTTAGCAAGAGGAAAATTCAGTGTATGTTTGGTTTTGCTTGTGGGGTATTGGAGACACAAATGTGCATTCAGGTGTGGTGGGCTTGGTCACTCTCTGTCCCACAGCACCCTGGATGTGAGCAGGTCCCAGTGAGTAGGCAGTGGGGCTCAGACTGGGGCTTCCTCACTGAGGGGGAAAATTTATAGCTGGGCTTGGCCTGTTTGAAAAGTGCATGCAGTCATCTTAGTTCTGTCAGTGAAAATAGGCCCTAAATGCGTACACATTTTTCCTTCATGCATAATGCTGCTTCATAGTTAGAAATATTTAGCTTATCCATTACCTCAGTTGTCTGAGGACACACTGTAAAAAAAAAAAAAACTATAGAAAAGGCATTTTAGGCTATGTGAATGACTTCAACATAAGGAAAGCATGACTAAGGGCTGAGAGAATGTGCAATGAAAATTACCCTCTTTAGGCTGAAGAAAATTCCCAGAAAAACAAGGCATGTGGGAAATGCTTGGCTCTTAATGTAGCTAGTTGTACAATGTTTGTGGGCAGGAAGCCAGCCCTCCACAAATGCTTTATGTGAGCACTATAGTCTTTGTAAACTTGTCATTTTCAAAAAAAACCCCACATATTTTGGGGTATATCTGATAGAAAATACAATCAAAGGACCTTGTTTTTATCTCTTTTTCTCTGCCCTGGAGTCCATCTGGCTAGGCACATGGACTTAATGACTTTACATAATAGAAATACAGAAAATCCCATGGGTCTGTAAAGTACCCTGATTGTGTCATATTGGTGCATTTCTGCTGCATCCAGAGCCTCCCTGTGGGGCAGGGTTGGGGTGTTATTGCCTGGGCGCTCTCAAGTAAGTGGTTTTTGAAATTTCACTTCACTGTGCAGGCACAGTTATAACAGTGATGAAAACTTGCAAATACAATTCCCTCCTTATCTTTAGAGATGAGGAAGAGAGTAATCTTGTATTGTCAAGTTAGTAATAAAAGCTTTTCTGCAATTTTGTTCCAGCTAGCTGAGACCCCAGTCCCACTGTCACAGCTATGTACTCAAATCCCCATGCTGCTTCATCTCGCTTTTGCACTCATTTTTTTCTCATTTGTTTGCAAATTAATTCAGCCCCTGATTGTGTGATTTTAGTATTGAAAATGATTCTCCTAACATATCCTCACTGTCATCTCCCAGACTCCCTGAAGCTGGTCCCTGAGACACAGCTAGAGCCTTGCCACTTGTCCTTCATTTCTGCTTGCTGCTGCTGTCTCACTTCAGCATTTTGCAGAAACAAATGAAAGGGACATATGTCTTTACCCTTCTGCTTAAGAATTCTTTCATAATTTCACAGTGATTCATAATATATTTCTGATGAATGAGCTGTTTCTAAGAAAACCTACACTATCAGGATTCTGATTCCAACAAGGAGTGAAGAAAGCACAACTATTTGGGAGTGTTTGGGAGCTTAGTGAAATCCAGATTTTGTGGCTTTTCTTCTACTTTTACATGTTTTTTTAGTGCAGATTTAAGAAATGTGTCCTTAATCAAGACTTTAAAATATGATGGGAAGAAAAGAGAAGTTGGAGCTAGAGGATGAACCAGGCTCTGGTTTCCCGGCAGAAGAGCCACACTGGGTGCAGGCATGTCACCAGCTGCTAGATGTCAGCAGCATCAAGGGAAGCAGAATAAAACACATCTTGGCAACATGACAGAAACAAAATTATAAAAAAGAAAATAAACTGTGGAAAGCACATAAAAATACAAAAATGCATCCAGTGAAGTAAAGGTGCGAGGATTTTTGCCCAGAAAAACACATTAACCTTTTATGGAGGTAGATGTGTCCTTGGGAACTTGGGGAGAGTTTCATAACTTGAGAAGGAACAAGAAATGACAATCTGATAACACTTCCTCAGGAATGCAGGGCATTCTTCATTGTGAGTTTCATGTTCTCCACGGGATGTGGATGACTCAGGCTACAACATGAAAAATGTATCCAGACTTATGAAGGAATTATTTACCATAGGTGTGTGCAAGCTTTGTTGCTTCCCAGTAAGTTGTAGAACTTGTTATAATTCAGCTATATGTAGTATTTTTTTAATCAATAAGAAGTAGTATAGATGAATGACCTTGCAAATAATTTAATGATAAGCTTAACTGTGCCTAAAATTAAAGTCTGCTTTCTGCTACGTGATGTAAATCCCTGAAGTTTCTGTGAGAAGGTAATTTAGTTGAAAAAATTTATTAACAAAAGATCAGGTTTTTCTAAAGATAATATCAGTGTGAATATTTTTAAGCTGAAAAAAAACTTTTTCTTTCTGTTTGCATCTGTGCTATGAATGTCGGAACAGAGATGGGCTGGAAGAGAAACTGAAACATCTGCATTTTTTTAGGCTTTTGGTATGACCAAAGTTTTGGACTTTGAGCTTTGTTCAATTCTGTGATATTCTTGATCTCTGTTAGGGTGAAGCTGATGTATAGCTGGAGGGGTACAACATGGAGTCTTCAGGCTTTTCCTGTCCTTATTAAAAAAGATCTGATCCAAAACCTGGGATTACATGCTTGTTGTATACTGAGAGTCTCTGTCTCTGAAATTCCAGCCAGGAACTACATTTCTGTAGGAGCCCTGTATTTATGAACCAAACCTGTGAAACCCACCAGCTCTCTTGTTCTGAGGAGGTTATTGTATTGTTCCCTTGGGATCAAGGCTCGCTCCTCAGCACAGGTGCTTAGTGAAAGAGTAACTGCTTGGAAAGCAGAAAGGAGATCCTTGAAAAGAATTAAGATTGGGCTGATATCCAAGCTGGGAACTGTTACTGTCCCATTCAGTTTAGCTCATGCTCATTATATAAATACTAAATGATGGTTGCTTTTTTGAAGGTGCTGAGCACCTATAGTCTCAATCAATGTGAGTAGAAGCTTTGCATACTCAGTGCACTTCCTTGAGGAAAAGACCCCACATAGGATGCTTACCAAGTGCCCTGCTTAACCCTTCTGCTTGCAGGGAGCATTTCATAAAGGCTTTCTACTGTGCTCTTCAATTAGGGTTAGTAAATTCTTCCTTGAAGGGCAGAGATGAATAGAGATATCCTTACTTACTGCAGAGCAAAATGACCCTTGACTGACTTGGCAATCACAATTAGCTATTTTTTGAAGATTCTGTCCCCCTCTTTTCTGGGGGCTGATAATGTGTTTAGTCTAAATAGCTGCACTTTGTCTCCTGGCAGACCATGCAACAGATGAGCGACCACCGCTATGACAAGCTGACAGTGCCTGACGATGCTGCAGCAAACTGCATATACTTAAACATTCCCAGCAAAGGCCACGTCCTGCTGCACCGAGCCCCTGAGGAGTACCCGGAGAGTGCAAAGGTGAGAGCCGTGCTCAGGGTGCCTGGGACACCTCCAGCGCCCCCACCCTGCCAGGAGGGCGGTGGGAATTGAAACCGTGTGCTTTTCAGAGTGGGCTGTTGTATCCCATCATGGGGACAGCAGATGGCAAAGCTGGGAGGCTTAGGCTCTGTTCTCATCTCAGCTACTGATGAGACTTGATCTCTTGTGCCTCTGGTGGTCTTTCCACATAACTGGATACAGCAGCAGCTCCCCTGCTGCAGTGTGATGGGTGTGAATCCCACAGCCAGAAGGCCACGTGCACTGTAAATGTCCATGTTGATTACCAATGATGAGACGGTTTAGTACCTGCTGATAAATCCATGCCAGTTCACTCTGTAAATGCTTAGAGGGAAAACAGAGGGGTGTAAAATGTAGTGATTTTCTGTTATATTATCTTTCCTAAACAGGTATTTGAAAAACTGAAGGACCACATGCTGATCCCAATAGCCAACACAGAACTGGAGAAAGTAGATGGGTCACTCACCTGTTGCTCTGTGCTTATTAACAAAGCTTCAGAATTATGAGTTTACAGAGTCCGTTCCTTGTAACTGGCAATAATGTTACACACAAGGTAGACGAATCTGTATCCACACTTTTATTGTTTTAATTGACAATCTACTGTACCACTGTGCTACTAACCCTTGTTTACAAATTTTTTGCGTTGTGAATTTTTATTACGTCTTTGCAGATGGTATTTAAGGTGGATGTAGGGTTTGTTGGGGGCATATAACTCTGAAGTGTGTCAGTCCCGTGGGCTAGCAGAAGACAATTATAATGGCTAACCCCTAGCTTTAGCAATTTAACATATCTGTGTGAAAATTTTATGAAACTCAGCTAATGGTCAATATTTCAAGCACCTCTGTTGTCTTTACACTGTTCCCTTCTGTCTTCTTTTCTCTTGCTTCTTTGCTCTGCAGGTTTTTTTCCTTCCTCAGTTCTCTGCTTTCAGTGGTGCAAGGTATTGGGGGGACTGAAGAAAGCTCAGTGGGCTCATGAACCTGGTATCTTGTGTGGTAGGGAAGCTTTCCATAAATTGGCTGAAACAGTGGGCAGTGGATTGTGCTCACAGTCTTGGCCATATCACATTGCTGCTGCTGGGTGGAGTTGTGGCTGTGGCTGGAATCAGTTTCAGACAACAGGTACCAACTTTGGAAAAAGCTTCCTCTGATGGGAGCATTCAAGGGCAATATCTGCCTGGGAAACTTGAATGACAGAAAAAGAGAGTAGTGCAGCCCCACAAGATGCCTCCTGCACATTCAGGTCCCAGTTTCCTGCTAATGCCATGACTGGTGAGAATGGGAGGGGAGTTTTTAAAAAGGCCAGATCCTAGGGAGTCTCTGGACCACAAAAATGAAAGACTGAGATGCTACTGGAAAAGTTAAACTTACAAAAGAAATCTAAAGTGTGGAGGTTTTAAATTTCTTTATTTACATCTTAAAATTCATTTCTGTTTCTCCTTTCTGTTTTCTCCTCTTTTGGAGGCCACTCACTATCAAAATTCAAAAGACAAGGGTGATAGAGTTGAAGGACGGTTATTCCTGGATTATGCCTATGAATAAGAGAAGCTATTTTTTCCTGAAAGACTGGCATTTGTACTTTATCTGCCCTTGGGGCGGTTTTCCTTGGAACAATAACCCATCTTATTTTTCTTTTAATTGCATGAATATTTACTGTGGTATTCAGTTAAAGCAAGTATAATTTTTGTAGCAGATTCCACAACATGTTTACCCACTGAGTCATACTATTTTTTTCACTACAACAAAGTGAAGCACACACCATTGTACTCACATGCTTCTTGTTAAATCATTTGTAAACTAAGGATGGGAGAAATTCCCAAACAGAGGCAGTAGTGGGAACTCTCCAGAGCCTGACAAATAGTCTGAACATGTTATCAACTTCCGAGGCATCTCCTCCACCTTTCCTGAACCACTTGTGGCATGTCGCTAAGGTACAGTAAGAAGTGAGTGAGGGGGCTCAGGCAATGTGGTCTGCAGGCAAGCAAACAGTATTAACCAAGCACACACTTGGATATCCTTTGGAAACCTGTGTGCTTTTTTGTGCAGTCATAAGGAAGAAAACACAAGTACTGCTATCCACAGGTATCTCTGGCTACATCTCAGTGGCTAATGAGGGGAGAACCTCCTGGCAGCTACCAGAATACATTTGATGCTTTGTGGGTACACTGTATGTTGTGATGACACAAGGTATCATAAGGGAGAGAGCAATGATGAGCAAACATATCCTTGGTAAAAAGAGAGCACATCCCAAAGAAAATCTTCAGCCAGCCAAACAGCAAGTGATTTTTTGGTTTTGTGTTTTTTTTTTTTTTTTTTAATGACTGTGCTGTCCCAAAGGGTTATCCTAATGTTTCCCTTTTGTCTCTTCCATTTCCATGCATCATCATTTAAGCCTGACCCAGGTGATCAGGCTCTAAGGATGTAAATGTTGCAGTGGGGAACCTTTTTCTGCCTTCCCTTGGTGCTTTTTAAATATCTGATAAAGTATCATGCATTTCAAAATAACTTGACATTAAACAAAGATTTTGTGCCAAAAAGTGACCCTGCAGTATTGAACTGTGACCTCCTAGAGGCAAGCTGTACTCTGTTACATACCTGTGCAGCCATGGGAGCTGTCATATAGAGCCCAACAGACCCCCTACCCCGACCTGTCCATGTACCTCCTGGGGCCTGGTCCCTATCCATGTCCCTCAGTCCCTCTTCCCTTCTCTCACTAGGGAGCCAGAGCATTCAGCTACACTGGGACAGTGTTAGGCTGTGGGATTTCTATTTTATTTATCTTTAAATCTTTCCACGGTGGTTTTCTGGTCCTTCCACCTTCTCTTACCTTTCACCTGTCTCTTCTTCCTCAGACTCTCATTTCTAGTTTGCTCATCAAGGCATGATGAACACTTTTCTCATCTCAAGTGATTTTGCCTTCTGTTGCCTCAGTTCTCCTTACTTGAGTCTTTTTCTGTACTTCTCTCTCTTCACTGTTTACTCCAAAGTATCCCAGCCTATGGTGGATTATCCTAAACTCACTCGCTCCTTGAGTAGGTGGCACGAGAGAGGGGAAACTGAGGGATCTGCTTTGGGTCTGAGCAAATTCTTTCTTTTGAGCGGGAAGGATGACTGTCAACAGGAGCTGTAGATCCAGAGAGTGACAAGAGTAACTCCTCTTCTTTAGGATTATTCCAGAAAGAGAAACGTTTGTGGTGGACATTGTTGATACCTTGTGTCCTTGAAAGCAATAGAATGGGTGACAATTCATTCTCCTGGCTCCCCAGGAGAAGGAGAGGAGGAGTTGGGATCTCAGAGTTGAGAAACATCTGTATAGACTGAGAGGCTGGTTTTTCATCTATTGCTATTTAGAGTTCCTTGGCTTCAGGGCTGCATTTTGGTATACAGAAAGAGCAAGGAGTGGCTGAGGGACCTGAATTCCTTCAGGTGTTAATTTCAAGTTGTATTCAAACTAACTTCAGGCACAAAATTTAGGTGCTCTAAAACCACGCCTACTTTCTCTCTGTTGGTCTCAGTAGGTATCACAGCCTCCTAACATAGACGCTCTAAATTACATCTTAGTGTGATGCCAAAAGTTACCTAAGCTGGTTAGTGGGATCACCCTCACCTCACTGCTTTTAGTGTTAGTCTTTATTCTGGCATTATAAAACAAAAACATTACTAGCACTTCAGTTTGTGCATTTGCAGTATGGTACTAAGAACTAAAATCATGCCAAATGCTTCTTGTTCTTGATGTTTGATTTTTGGTTTGGTTTTGTTGGTTTGTTTTTTTTTTTTGTTGCCCAAGTATTAAATTGTGAGGACATTTCTGCAGTGACAGATGTGCATCTAATGGGTGTCCTGCACATTTTGTCACCAGAACATTTCTCAGATGCCTGATATAAATCATCATTCTTGATTAATATAAATAATAAATAAAATCCCAAACCAAAAAAGGAGATGAGACACTGAACACTCATAGCTACCCACATAATACAGCTGATAACAACTGTCAGGATATAGGACAGAGCAGGCCAGTACAGAAGTTCCTGTGGTTAATAGCTCAGCAATGGGGCTTGAATTACTCATCAAAGGTTTTTTTTCCTTTGAGCAATCAGTTTAGCTCAGTTCAAATGAAAGAGCTACAATGTGCATTATAGATACTTCATGGATGTTATCTGTGCTGAGAGTTTAGGGAGATCTGTGATATGTGGGTTTCTTTCTTTAACAGAATGTGAATACAGTGTTTCTCTCTGCAATGAAAATGTGAATGCATACTGTACCTTACAAGATAAACTTGAATTCTTCCATTTATGTACTTTTGTGTTTACCATGCTAATACTCAGTTTTAAATAGATGCCACTGTGTGAAGCTATGCTCTGATTTTTTTGGTGATTTCCATGTGATAGATATAGAGCTCATAGGCACCACTATGTCCAGTTTTGAAAGCAAAAACTCAGTGCACAGAATGCTGTTTGTTCACAGCAAATTGGAGATGAAAGATGGGAAAAAATTGAGCTTTTGATTTTATTCAGCTTCTTATACATTATATCAATGAAATCAGAGCCAAATTAATAGAAAACATCAACATTCACATGGAACCCTTTGAGGAAAATAATTTACTATTTAAGATTCTCTATTTTTGTTCTTGTCAGTAAGGAAGCTGAAAAGATAAGCCTGCTTAAAGAATGGTATTTGTTAAGTGATTGTGAACAAAGTATCAATGGACCTCATGTATTTTCAGAGAAGTTTTAACTGGATGTGTGATGTAAATTGTATAGAGTTGTATGTGAATCGTGTTAGTCACTGTTTTACATTGTATTGTTCTGCAGTGCACAAATGTGACTACTGAACACAGAAGCGTTACATTCATTAAACTTAAACTCTTGTTGCAGTATATAGTTCCCCACTTTTTGTGCCAAAAACATCAGTACATTCCATAATCTGTTCTAATAGAGGTTTGCACTTTGATTTAATATTTTTTTTGTGACTCTTGCAGTTTCAATAGTATATATCCCCATCACAAAGGAATAAAGTGTCAGTTGTACTGTGCCCTGTGTAGTTTGTGCTTCTTGTTTTGGAACTGAAAGTATATGTATTTAATTTATAATAATTTTTCATGCTGTCATTTTATTTGGGAACTTGTTACAAAGCCAGTTATAGACACTAGCACATTAAGCCTGTTAGAAGAAATCATGACTCTTTAAAAACAAATCATAATTTTAGACTTTACATTTACAAATAGTGTATAGAGAGGAGATATTGCCTGTGAGTCCTACATACAATGGTTGTGACTAAATGTTATTACTGTCCAAGGTAAATGAACAGATGCTAGCATAGTATAGTATGTTTCTCTGTAGTTCCTTTAAGTTACAAAAGGTGAAACTACAAAGGTTTAGTGGCATTCCCATTCTGGTTAAATTATTCACATAACTCATGAGTCTTTTCTCTGAGAGAGGTGACTACATTCCAGATTACTTTGTAGTAACATGACAGATGGTCTCATGTTTTATATCTAAATACTACCTGTTGTGTGCTACAAACAGTGCACGTGGGGCTACTCTCTGCCTGTACCCCTGCACTCCAACGCCAGCGGGTTACATTGGGATCAAGGATCTTGGGAGACGATGCAATGACTCCAGACTTCATGGGGGTTTGTGTAAGTGCTCGTGGGCCGTCAGTGCCATCTTGTGGCAATCCAGAAGTCAGCCCTATTCTTGCTTCAGCTTTTTAAGAAACCCAAGATAATTTAACAGAATAGGAATTAGTTAACTAGAGCAAAATAATAACATCACTTTCAAACCGTACAGTTTTGCTAGTAATGGGACTTGAAGCACACCATAATCTTATTACTCTTCTTGCCAGGAAAGAGGGACAAGGAAAGAATTCATTGGGCCTGATCTAAATACAGCCTTTGTACTAACTTAACTACACTGGTTAAAAGTATGATTTTTATACTAATATATTTCAATTAGTGCTATATCTAATGTGGATACATTTAGTGTGATGCAATTAATGTTGTAAAGAACTGCATATACATGTGTACCCATATCTACAGGAGAGAGTTGGTATCAGTTTACTTGAATTTGTTTGTAAATGGCAATACTTAAAATCTATACCACTCCCACTTACCACATTAAGAAGTTCCTCACAGAATAGCCAGCCTTTAAAAGCGAAATCATAATAGTAATTTTAAAAGGAATGTTCTTTGCAAAACCTAGCTGTAGAATATTACTTCATCAGTTACAGACTTCTGCACAGAGTCCCACAGCTCTCACAGGGCTAGAGTGTCCTGCCAGTTCCCAAAAGGGGTTTTCCTGAGACAGAATGGGATGGAACACATGAAGCTCCCAGGTAGATGCCCCTGCTCTGCAGAACAGACAGGCTGTCTGGAGAGGGGTTGAGCAATGAGGGCAGAGGGGGAAGAAAGTCACAGCTCTGAAAAACCAACTGGCCTCACAAACACTGACAATATTATAACATTTTCAAGGAGCTTTGCGAACATCTCTTGAGTGGAAACCAGTTTTCAGAATTTATTTGGAAATTTCCTCTAGAAAATTATGCTAGACAGACATTACATGCATACATACTCATAAAATCAATGCAATGTCCAAAATCTTCCCAGCTGCCTTGAAAGAAATGACCCATAACTCACTGTACATTGAGGCTCACTTCTGAATATCAAGTGGCTCTTACCCTCCTGAAATGAGTTTTGTGCAGAGAGTTGTCTTCTTCCTGCTACCTGGACCATTGTATCCTGTTAGGGTTTATTGGCATTAAGTCTGCTAAAATATATTCTATTCCTGTATTCTCTAACTGCATGTTCTCTTTCTGATTGCTCGAGTTAAAACATTCCAGTTTGTCTCTTCTGTGGCTCAGGAATCAACAGCCTAACCCTCCAGACATCACGTGCCTTTGAACTGCATGTCTCATTGAGGAAGGTTATTAACAAATCTCTAACTCCAGAATGCATGAGAGATGTTTTTATCAGCGGTGTTGTACAGAGCCAACAAAGTCCACAACATAATTCACCTTGAAGAAGGCGAGCTGGAAGGTATGTGGTTTAATAAACAAGGAGGGGAATCAAAGGGCTGGGAAGATGCCTGGCTCTGTCTCAGAAGTGCCACGATCAGCTCTCTGGAAGCATCAGGGAATCTGAAACCTCTCCACGTATTTGGGCGCATAGGACAGCGTAGGGAGGATCAACGTAGGCACCTGGACTTGAGAAAAATGGTATGCCCTGCAGTCTCTGGGCAGGAAAACAGGAGATAAATAGTTTACTTTGTATTTCAGGTGCTTAATCCAGAGATACAGACACAGTTTAGAGAAATTCAAATGCACCGCAGCAAAGAAAGGCTTCTTGGTGTGGAAATAACATCAGAGAAAGGTTTGGTTTGTGAGCAGAGGTGTTGCTGCCAAGTGGCCAGCAGTCAGGCCTGCGGGGCTGGATGGCGAGGGTGGGTCTGAGGGGGTTCCCCTGGGCAGGGGTGGCTGTCCCGGCAGCGGCAGAGCCAGAGCCGGCTGGGCGCCTTCCCGTCGGGGGCTTCGAGGGGGGGTTCACACCCAGCTCTGCACAAATCAAATCTGTCAGGTGTTCCGGGCACGATTCTTGTGCTTATTGAAGAGCTGGGAATGCTGGCACCGTGAAACAGTGGAGGAGGC
>VXBX01000362.1:0-29920 GCA_013400415.1 Scytalopus superciliaris
TTTTTTTTTTTTAAATATGAATTGTACAAATAATAGAAAATACCTTGTTGCTTTTAAGCTGCTGCACAAAGTTATATAAAATTGTGGTACTCCTTGCCCAGTCATTTTACAAAAAAGCCAAAATTGTAACACTGTTGCTCACTCTGTTTCCCTCGCTTTCTTAATTTTTCTATATAAATCATATTTATTGACTGTGTTTATCAACTAGAAAACCCCAATAAAAATGTAAGTAGTTAAATAAATTTAAAAAAAAAAAAGCTGGAATTAATTCTGCATGGCTGCTCTTATTATTTTCACATTATGATATAGCCTGTAACTGTCTGATCATGTGTTTTTAGTGACAATATTGTCAGACTTGGTGAAATAATTGTGTAAATCTTTTTGTCACTCTTTTTAAAAAGAAATTGAAAAACCAGAGTTCTGTCATAATAGCATCTACCCTTTATTGCAAAACAAGATTGTTAACCTCTACATAAACCAGCATGTAAGGTAGCTAGAACACATCAGAGGTCTCTTTCAAAGCCAGATGCCAAGGGCTGTACCTAGATAAAACTCTCAGGGTCATTTCAAGATTATGGCAGGGTATATGTCTTAGAGGACTTATCCTCATCAGCCTGTTTTTCTGTTGTATAAAGGTTTTTTGTATTCCACTTGCAGTGGGTCTGTATTTCTGTTATTTTCCATGTTTAGGCTAGTTCCTCAGGAACAATTTGCACACATCAGTTTAGCCAACCATCCCAGTCAGGTTTCACTGGTCTTCTCCTGCCTCCTAGTTCTAAATCTTTTTAACCTTTTGATAGTTACCCACCTGTTCTAAATTTTTCTTAACCCACCTTCCTCTGACTGCAGCTGAATCTCCCTTTCCAGGCTGTCTACTTCCTTTTTCCTACTCTCTCTATCAGGACCCACAATGTCCATGACATCTTAATACTGAAACACATCTAGATCTTATAAATCCTTTTTGTTTCTTAACCAGTTTTTCACCTAACCTTGCATGCATTGAGAACACATACACTTTTCTTGGCAGACCTCCAAAATAATTATCTGGGAAGAGAGGAACTTCTAATAAAGTTACTCTAATAACCAGAACTCCAATACACATATAAGCATGTTCTGAATTAAGGTCTCAACTCACTTTTTTTCTCATTACCTTCATTACATCAAAAAGACCATTAGTAATAAAATACAGACAATGAAAACTGAAGGTGAAAACCCTTCAGCTGCTTTTCACACACTGAGAAGTGAAAAATATTGAAAATAAATTGGAAGAAGATGCAGATCTGACATACTTCTTGGAATAAGACGGAAATAAAGAAAAACATGTCTTGACTGTGCAGCAATGGGGAAGAACACTGGAAGAGGATCTGACAGGAGTATTTGACAACACTTTCCACAAGAGAGTAGCTGCTTTTAGCAGTGTACTGAGTGGAAAAAGTATTCAGAAATTGTCTTGTGGTCTTAAGACTCTGTTGTGTGTAGCTGTCACTCTAAATTACTTTTATTTGTTCTACATGGAGCAGATGGAAGTAAGATAACAGGTACGTATTGGGACATGGGATGTTTCTGAACTTACTTTATTCTCAACTTATTTTCACACAACTTCCATGCAGTGAAGGACTGTTCTCCATCCTACTGGTGCTGTTCTATTCACCATGGTCAGCAAAAATAAGCAAGGGAAGATGTTTAGGGACAGAGGAAGTACTTTTTAATTGATTACTTTGTCTTATAAAAAATATCAGTTTTCCAGATGAACTGCCTAGGCTTAATCTATTCCTTTAGCAAACCTGTGTTCTTTTCTTTCTTGATGTTTTCACAGAATCACAGAATATGCAGAGTTGGAAGAGACCCACAGGGATCGAGTCCAACCCTTAGCCCTTCACAGGACTGTCACCAAGAGTCACACCATGTGTCTGAGAGCATTGTCCATAAGCTTCTTGAACTCAGATAGTCTTGGTGCTGTGATCTTTTCCTCTGGAGCCTGTTCCATCACCCAACCACTCTCTGGGTGAAGAACCTTATTGTAATAGCTAACCTAGATCTCCCCTAAAATTCAATTGGTCAGAGGTAAGCAATCTGCCAATAGGTGTAAGCCTGAAAGGATGTGTTTACGTGGATACACATGGAATGTCAGGAAGGATGGCACTTTCATCAGCTACTAATGCATCGACAGCACAAAATAGACCCCAGACAAGGACATCAGAGCTCACAAATTTACCCTGAGATCCCAAAGCTCTAATGGTGGCTAAATTCTCAAAAGCATCTATCACAGGAACTTTGCTAATCTGTATCACCTTGATGAACAAATGCAGTGAGTAATTACGTGGTTTTGTCAAATTTTGTATGCTAATACATGCATACACCTACACACATGTGTGTGTGCACACACATGTGTGTGCACACACATGCACATAAACACAAACCTACTTGTGTAAACTTTCTCTGTAATTTTAAAATATGCCTTGTAACAGGCAGGGCCTTTTGTGCAGAATCTGTGATTTAAATTAATTCCATTGATTTGTCTTCAAAAGCATATAATCTCTTGAAGAGCTGAATATCATAAATATTTATATGTGCTAAAATTATGACTTGGGATGTTTCATTTAAGAATGAAAGGGAAGGTCAAAATTTAACATCTTAGAAACTGCAAGCAAAGTTGCCCAAAGAAACTATAATGAAAAAATTAAAATATGAAATCAATATTGATGCAATATTACTATTTACCAGCATAGGTAGGATACTATATTATAGGAAATCATATTGAATTAAAAGAATTTACTATATGAAAAACAGTTGAGAAGTCAAAACAAACAGGTGAAACTGAGAAAGTCAAAGTTTGCAAAACAGTATGACAAAGCCCAATTTTATTGAGATAATGTCTCTAAGAAATTTGAAAAGAACAGGTATCTGTGTTTCAGTTTCTGAGAGATTCTGATTTCAGTCCTGAAAGAATATGAAGTTTATCAAACATCAAAAACATAATCTGTAGAATTTCTTAGCCTTTAAATTTCTTAATCCCTCCTATCTCTTTCCTGCTTCCTGATCTGAAAGACAAACTCTGAATTATTGATTCAATGTTGTCCAAATGCTTTACTTGAAGATGGCTCAAAGTGAAATTACTTTTAACCTCCAGTGTCTTCTCAGAGTGACATTTTCATGGTCTATGCTTTGATAAAGGGAACTTCTTGACCATATTGCTGCTATTTCAACTCTTCTGCAGTCTTTCATCTCAGCTACTGCCTATTTATAAGTCATGGTTCATAGGCATAAAAAAGGGTTTGGCCATTCTATATTATGAACTCCAGTTCAGCTGGATGTACTGACCCAAAACACCCAAAACATTCTGCCAAAAGAAAATCTGAGTGTTTTACCAAGGAAAAAAAATTAAAAGAAAAATATTAAGGACTGGAAAAAACACAATTTACAGAAGCCAGGCTTTCTTTTTTAATCATCATATTTTAAAAAGAAAATTTCAATGCTCCAGTTGTAATAGCCAGTAGAACAAGATCTCTACTATCATAATTTTGTTTTCTACATGTGTGATATAGCTTTTGGTTTTTACAAAAACAAAACAAAACAAAACAAAAAACAAAACAAAAACCAAACCAAACAAAACAAAAAAACCAAACAAAAAAAAAAGGTAATTTCATTACAAGATTTACAACACAGGATGTTAGAAATCAAATAGTTCACCCAGAAAAGGATTTTCTGTTAACTCCTCTCATTTTGTGTCTGCAAAATCAGTCTGTTTTACACACTGAATCTCTTTAGACCATGAGGCCCTGAAGTGTGCATCCTTACTATTGGAGTTATCAAACATGGAAATATATATCTGAGGTCAGATGTAACAGATTAGTTCCCTCCATTACCAAATGTAGTATTGTACCTACAATTTGAACCACATCTGAAGTTTAAATCAAGTTGCAAAGACCAGGCTTCAGGAGAATCTCTCAGATTTTGATAGTTTAGTGATCATCTGAAGAATTCTTTTAAATTTGGTATTTCTTCTGTATGAACAATCTTCCTCTAGCATTCCTGAACTCCCTTTAAGATATACATAAATCCCTATGAAAATTCTTCCCTGCTGTATGACATCCATATCAGTAAGACCATAAAGCTCTAAATTATTTGGGTTTCCCTGTTTTAATTTTATTCTGAAGGTTTCTATGCTCTGAAACACTGAAACTATAGAACATTTCTGTCTTGTGTTACTTTCAGTAATTCCATTATTCAAACAGAAAATATAATTAAATTTTTGCTTTTACAACTTTCTTTAGAAAGGTTTTGAATGTGACAGAAGTTAAGATTTCATCTTTTGTCTATGCTCTCTTACCTGAAATTGTATGCCTACAATCTGTTGAACGAGATAGTGACATCAAAATACTGAATCTTCTGTGCTGAATTGCTTTGCACTCACTAAGCCTCATCATTATTTTCATTCTGCTTAGAGATGGAAGTCAGTCCTTATACCAAGATGTTAAAGTATAATTGCAATCAATAAGGGTTGAAGAGTTTTAGTGCGGGCTGTTCCCAGCAAACATCTTTCAGAGATTGACATGTCAAGTGAGGAAGAAGTAATAACTGTTAAAGTTTTCTTTTATCTGTGATTACATTTCCAAATGGCATATAAAAGTTGTACTTTATATTATTACTTTTTACAAAGCATTTAGATCCTGAGGGTCCATTCAGCTTGCATCTCTCTGTGACCCTATCATTTGGCTTCTCAAACAGACAGCAGAGAAATCATTAATATCAAAGAATTACTAGTGGTATTTGACTATTTTTTTCACTTCATGATTGTGATATACTGAAGAAACTTTAAAGCTCCATTAATCCAAATAAGCCTACAAACTTCACAGATATTACCTTCCCTTAAAACTGGAAATCTGACTATAACATATTTAAATATGACAATATTTTAAGATTTGTTTGTTTATTAGTCATGCTGTTACACTTGAAATAAAGATAGACTGTTGTGGGATTGCTCTGTACAAATGCAGTGTTCCAAAATGTAGTTAGACTGTAGATGACAACACCTGGTTCTTATTCAATATATGCTGCTACTGGCTGAGAAAGGCCAAAAAGGCCAAGGGAACCATGATAAGCTCAGCATGAGAAAGCAAAAATAATGAGATAGACAATTAGAAATAACAAGACATAGTGAGTGAAGCTGCCAACCAATCATGGTCTGAATAGGAATGTGTGAACAGCTCATGCTTGTAACATGCAGCCTATAGTAGCAAACTACTGCTTGTGGACAGACATGGAAAGTGTATAAATATGAGAACTTTCTTTAATAAAATGGCTTCTCTGATCATCATATTGGTGCATGTGGAGTTGTCCAAGTCTCGAATGTGAACCCGGAACCCCAACAGACTGTTCTCAGTATCTTTCTTCCATCTGAATTATTTTTTATTGCTATTATGCTGGTATTAACTTTTTTTTCCTTACAGAAGACAATGCATGGAGTCCCACGCACAGAGCTGAAAATATACACAGATAATTTTGATGAGGAAAAAACAGGAAAAGAAAGGAGAGAGCAGATGTAGACCAAATGAAGAGAGAAAATAAATGAAGTATAGAATACAGTTAATTTCTCCCATCATAAAATAAGAAAGTATAACCTTTGCATTCCCTAATATGTCCGCTTAAAACAAAAAATGAAGCAAAATACACAATCCTGATAAAGAACTCCCCAAAGAGGAGTTTGTTGTTGTTTTTCTTTAATATATCCCCACTGCCATTACAAGTTGTCTATGAGGCTGATAGGCCCATCCTACCAGGAACTGAGCATCCTTAACTGGATGACTCAGCAACACTGTAGTATCTGTGTTAATAGCTGCATTATTTGTGCTGATAATTGATCATGCATGATACTAATGCATGATCAGTTGCATACTTGCATACTAATGCTCTGCCAGTGAATACACTTTGTACCTGGCTTACCGTCAGAATAACTTAGAATGTAGAATTTTGTGTTTCTCTCTCTTTCTCCAGTGTAAATCATCCTGATCTGTGTAACCCCATGTAATCTACCAATGAAGAAATGAACTATGGAAATGAACATTTTAATGGGACTCAATTATTTAAAGTGCTCATAGAATTTATGCCCCTGTTAACCTGTGAGATCATTTTTCTCTTTAAAAAATTTAACCTTTTTATTGATCATATCTACTGTGTTATTATGGCCCATAATCATGTAATTTCATTATGTTGTTTTTGACAGGAACAATGGAAATCCTTTTGGAAATGCTTGGCACAAAGAATAGGGTTATAGGCTTATGATGACTTTCTACTCTACTGTTAGAGACAGATTGTTTAGGGCTGTTCCCAGGTAAGACCTGAAGCTTTTCCATATTATTGCTGTCCTCTCTCTTATTTAAGGCTGTTAAAGCTTACTCTTGACTTTCTGATCTCTTTAATTTTATCATAATGAGTCAGTTTTATTTAGTGTAAAAAAAATCCTCTTATGGGACTTTTAAACATAGGAGAACCATTTTTCAGCATGTTCAATTATGATAGCACTAGACAAAGTCACAGTAATTTGGGTCTCCTAATTCCATGCACAGAGTAAAGGTCAACACTTTCATATTTGAGTGCCTAGCATTAGAACTTCAGAGTGCAAAACATTTCCTCCAGTTTTTACATCATAGTAAGAAAAGAGATTGTTCCAATTAGGCTGAAGAATCCAGCTGCAAAAACTCCCACAAATAAGTAATTATTTTGCTCTCATGACTCATTTTTCTGCAGATTTCATATTACTTCTTGTCTCCAGCCTACATTTTTGTTTAAAAAAAAAATAAATTTTGAATAAACTTTTCAAAGACAAATACTAATGTCACTGTTTACTTTTGAAAATACATTAAAGTTCAGATAAGGAATGCAGAACATCTGAATATGATACAATTTATTTAGATTTAATTCCATTAATCATACTTGCATTTGCATTGACTAAAATAGTGAGCTGATATGCAGATATTTCATAATAATCAGACAACTATTTAATGTGACTGTTTTATATTAACATAACCAAAAAGCTGTGAAATTGGCTCTAAATTGAGTAAGCAACTATGTTTGATTGTGATTTGTGATAATTAGCTATCAGGTGTTTCAATAAATGGTAAGTATTCTTTTACCACAGAAAATAAAAGTCTATCATATTGCCAGTTTTTCTTAGAAGAATAAGGCTACATAACATAGACTCAGAATATAGAGACTATTCTCATAATAAAACCAGAACAAATAAAATGAAGTGTTGTAGTACCATTTCAATATTTGTAGTAGAGCATCACAGACAGTGGAGAATCACAGACAATGTCTAGACTTTCTATGTCCTGCCTTATTAAAAAAAACAAATAAACAAACAACAACAACAACAAAAAACCCAACTTAAATTCTACACAGGAAATCAGTGAGTTAAAAAATAAAAAAAAAAAGAGATGTATTTATATCTTATCATCTAACTCATCTTACTCATATTATTTCAGTATAATTTTTCCAAGCAATGTGTTCGCAGAACATCACGAAAGCTGAGTTGCTCCTTATATTGAATTTTTCAAACTTCCTTTTAAAAGAGTAGATTATGAATCATACTCAAAGGTTGTGTTGCTTGTCCTTTGCTGGTGGTTTTTTTGGTTTTTTGTTTGTTTGTTTTGTTTGTGACAATGGTCAATCTAAGACATAGTTTTTAACTTAAACTAATGAAATGGTGATTTTGAGATTTATTTTTCCCCTCAAGCATATTGCTGATTCTTTTGGGACATTATCACTGCCAATATTTAAGTTATTTACACAAAATATCATTTACAGTGAAATAGATCAAATCTATCTGTGGCCTGTTCAGCTTCTTGAGGAAACTTCATAAGATTGGGGAGTAAGGACGTTGCTCATGAGTGTTTTGTTTTGTTTTATTAAAAAGTTATAACAATAGTAGAAAACAAGAGTAAAAATAGGAAGAATAAAACTAAATCAATAACACAGAGTAAGCAAAAGCTTACTCAGAGGAAATAAAGAGCAGACCCACTGGTCAATTCTCTACATGAACCTCAGTATTAACTTCAATCAATCTCTTGGCTGAATAGACTCTGAAACAAAAGTTACAACAAAATGTGAACTGAAAAATAATACTATGAATTTGTAGAGTGTGAAAGAAATAGCAGGAAAAATGAGAAGTCTGGAGGAATCTCAAAAAAATGTTGGCATTGATTCTGCCTAAATTTAAAGAGTTAGTTAAAGCAAATGACTGCATAGGCATTTTGGGATCTGTCTTCCCTAGGGAGGTGATATATCTCCTTCTGTAAATTATGCAGTGAGTTCAAGACACCTGTGCTCTAGTTGTAACAGCAGCCAGAAAAGGAAAGAGTAGTGATCCAAAAAGCAGTACAGAGCTAAACTCTGCATTAGAAATTCCCAGTAGGATTAGTATTGTAGATAGTTCTGCCTTTAAGCTTATCATATTATTTTACAAAAATTTGAAACTAAATAATATTGTGAAGTGAACCTGACAGTTTTCTTCTAAATTGGTGCACATAATTGTCTATCTCTTAAAATGCTGATGAAGTGTTTACCCAGTAAACTCTAATTAAAAAAAAAAAAGCCAACAATGCTTGAATTGCGTAGTTTGAAATGCTTACACTATTCTTAAAGTTCAGACAAATGCTCTTTAAACTGCAAACTTTACACAACAAAGTTTTATTCATGTGCTTACTGTTCTTTGAGGTCTATTAAACTTGGACTAGTCTCCCATGGTATGTGATGGTGTTGAAACTAATAATTCTGTGTTGGACAATACTGAATCACAGTTTCTACCTGTGTCTTTAACAGCTCTGATTTCATTAATCCTGAATACACACACACTGTAATCTCTGAATATTATACAGTTCTATATGATGTTACTATGTGTATGAAGGCAAGTGAGATCTCAGTGTGCACTGCTGTTACTCACTGTTGGCATTAAGTGGTTGTAATGCCTATCTGATATTTAGGAAGACCATCATTTTGAAGCTTCACATTACTATTATTGTTGTTGTTTTTAATAATAATAATGTTTTAACAACAACAAAACCAACAAAAACAATAATTATTACTATTATTTAGATATGCAAATAAAACACAAAGTTCCACTAAATTAAAACAAAGGCATTTTGCATCCATGTTGTAAAAGCAAAATTTTCTATAGAATAAGAAAGTAAATTCTGCTTAGTGCCAAAAAAACAAAGTGAAGGGTTTCTTTATAGCCTTTTATTAACTTGGGATCCCAGTCCCACAAGTTCTCAGGGTCACTGTAGGTCTGGAGTTATTCCAGAGGGTACAATTGGTTTTGCTTAAATTGTAAAAAACAGATTACAGAACTGAAAGCTTACTGTGCGACTCAAGGCAATTCTTTAATTTTTCACTGCCTTATGTTATAAAAGCTTTTGCAACTCACAAGGTTTCATTTCTTACTGCTGAAAAAGCTTTACATGACTTTTCTTTGGAAGATGGTCAGAGAAGGAAAAAAGCAGTCATTCCAATTGTATATTCACTATGTAGGTTACAACATTTATCATATAATAGAAGCTGCTGCAAGTGCAACAAATCACCTGTCATAAAAAGTTCATAAGCTGAAAGACACATAAACACATGAATGTTTTATATATCTGCCTTACCCACCATTCAAGTGTACAATTAGGACAACTCAGGTCAATAGTGCTACAGAGCAATTTTGGGGCAGCTGAATTCAGTGTACTTCACAGTTAAAGTGGACTTTTAGGGTGGATTGGGTCAATGATTGTTATGGATTTAAAATCTTGGAATTTTTCTTTCATCTACCAACCTTGTGCCTCAGAGGGATTACCTCCTCTCTTTTTTCAACCATGGAACCAGGAAAGAGACTGCCTGCCCCATGAAAAAGAGTTCCACCTGGCCCCTTCATGAACTGCTAACAATGGATCATTTGCAGCTCTGCCTGGGGCACACCCGACTCCTCAGGCTACAGGGTGGGTGTTTGGGAACTTGTGTGAGATAAGAAAGGTTTCCTGTCTTCACATCAGTGACTCAGTGTGATAACGCCCCTCTGGAGAGCCACCAGCACCTCCACACCCAGCCTGAGGGGTCATGTCTGCTAATGGGCCATCAGGGATTCCAAAAATATGCCAGAGTGTAAATCACCCATTGTGAAACTCCCTGCCCTGGGGGAGGTACCGGTCACTCCCACCTGAGCCTAAGCACATATAAACTGGGGTTTTTTGGGACTGGGGATCATCAGATCCAGAGGAGGACCAGAGCCTCAGCAGGACTGCGACTGCCACTCTCAACTGGACCAGGACCATTACCTTCACCAACAGGTTTCTTCTTTCCTGTTACTTTGTACCTAGGAGGGCCAGGGGGTGCTCAGCACAGGGGCTGACAATTACCATTCTGTTTGTGCCCCAGGCTGCTGGGTCACACACTTGTTTTTGTGGGTTAAAGGGACCTTTTGTTTTCTGTACCCTTGTACTGATTGTGATCTTTGGGGTTTTTTTTTTTTTACTAAATTATAATTCTGATTTATAATCTGTTTGTGAATTGGATTCGTTCCTCCTGCTGGTTTATCCTTAAACCAGCACAATGATGTGGTATTGAACAGGAAAGAGAAAGAAGACAAAGGTGAAAAAAGAGTTCTTTAAAAATTTCTCATGCAGTGTTGTGGATTAACTCCAGTGGGAAGCTGAGCACCACACAGCCCTTTACTCAGTCCACCTTCAGAGGATGGGCAAGAGTATCAGAAGTGCAAAAGTGAGAAAACTCACGGATCGAGACACAGACAATTTATTAGGTAAAGCAAAAACTATATGCAAGCAAAGCAAGATAAGGAATTCATTCACTGCTTCCCATGGACAGTCAGGTGTTCAGCCATCCCCAGGAACACAGGACTGTGTCATGTGTAATGTTTACTTGGGAAGACAAACATCAAGACCCTAAATATCCCCCTTCTTTCTTCACCCAGCTCTCTATGCTGAGCATGACAGCATATTGTATAGGATATCGATTTAGTCAGTTGGGATCAGCTGTTGTGTCTGTGTCCCCTCCCAGTTTCTTGGGCACACAGCCTTTTCATTAGTGAGAAACAGTGAACACCTTCACACACTGTGGTCAGCAACATTAAAACACTGGTGTGCTATCGACACTGATTTTCTCAAAAATGTAAACCATAGCACTATATGAACTACTCTGAAGAAAGTCACAAAGAAAATCTATACAATGTCCACCCCTTGTTTCAGACCATTTGTGTCATGCTCAGGTCCCACACTATACAATACAACCTCATTAGCCACCCTTTTCCCGTCCTTTGATATACCCGTAGAATTCATAGGAAGGCTTGAGTTGGAAGGAACCTTAAAGATCATCTAGTTCTAATCCCCAGGCCACCTTCCATTAGACCAGGTTCCTCAAAGTCACCTTCAATCTGGCCCCAGGGATAGAGAATTAATAAGTTCTGTGGGGCAAACTGTTCCAATGTCTCACCACCCCACACTAGAAGAATTTGTGTCTAATATCTAATACCTGATCTAAACCTGCCCTCTTTCAGTTTAAAGTCATTCCCACTTGTCCTGTCCCTCCATGCCTTTCTATAAAGTCCCTCTCCAGCCTTCTTATAGGCCCGTGTTCAAGTACTGGAAAGTTGCTGCAAGGTGTCCCCAGAGCCTTATCTTCACCATCTCTCTCAACCTGTCTTCACAGCAAAGGAACTCCAGCTCTATGCTCATCTTGATAACCCTCCTCTGGACTTGCTCTAGCAAGCGCACATCCTCCCTGTGCTGAGGACTTCAGAGCTGGATGCAGCACTTCAGGTGGGGTCTCACCAGAGCAGAGTAGTGGGGCAGAATCCCCTCCTTGACCTGCTTTTGATGCAGCCCTGGACACATTTGGCTTTCTGGGCTGCAGGCTCAACTGCTGGCTCATGTCCAGCCTCTCATCCACCAGCAGCCCCAAGTCCTTCTCAGCAGGGCTACTCTCAATTTCTTCTCCACTCAGCCTGTATTTGTGGTTGGGATTGTCCTGACACAAGTGCAGTATTTATTTATTTAGTTAGTTATGTATGTATGTATTTTTTTATTTATTTTGTTGAACAGTTTTTATTGTGTTGCTGAATGCCTTATTTAAAAAAAAAAGTTCTGACCTTATTTCTTCATCTCTGGATTCTTTATGTCATAGATTGGACATTTTGAAGACAGATTGATTTCTTTAGAATGTTAGACAACTTAGTAAAATAAGTTGTGTGTAGATAAACAAGTTATCTATAATTTTTCATCAGAACATTAAAGGGAAATCAACACAGGTATACATGAGTATACCAGTACATGAGTAGCACCAGTGATTATGACTGTTTTCTGCTCTCAAAAGTATGACACCAAAGAGATAAAAATCTTCATTATATTTAAATTCTCTCTTAAATTCAGTTTGCAGAATTTTTTTCTTCACTGTGTCATAAAAATAACTACTTAAGATGTATACGTAGAAAAAATATACGTCTCTACATCCCATTGTGAATTCAGAAACAACTTTACATGTGGAAAGGGAGAAGAAATTGAGGTGGTCTTAGAAACTATGGATGAAATGTTTCACTGAACATAAATTGTCAGCACAGGAACTACAATCAGAAATTAAGGCAGAAAATCATTCTTCAGAGGAGTTAAATTTACATTTTTAGACAAGTTGTATTCCTGAACACAAGAGAAGTTGTTTCGAGCAATATGGTTTAAACCATTTTAAAATGGCAATGGACAAGAACATGCTCATATTTGCATGACAGGAAGACCATGGAAAAAAGTCATTTGCCCCTTTTGTTTCATATTCTCAGTCACTCAGAATAATATCTGAGATTATGCAGACTTATAAAAAATGCTGTAGTTTTAAAATGCTGCAGTTTCTTACTGCAATATGTATCTGGAAATAGGCATGTATTCTAAGCTATGAAGTGCAAGATCACAGGTATATTAATTTTGTACCCACTTTAAACCCAGTCAGATGCCTATTTATTTTTTTTTTAATTATCTGAAAGTAAAAAATTATACAAAATCAGAATAATTTCTTTGATTTAACTTACTTTCAATTTCATTCTGGGTACAAACATACTGTAATACTGGATTGTTTAAGTATCATTTTGCAATAATGTGTTATACAGTGCAACATATGTTCAGTTTTATTAATTTCAGATTACTCCAGTGGCAATAAGGTTGCTGCAATTAATTCATGCCATATATTTACAAAATATCAGTTAACTTGTTCAATAATCAGAGTATACAAAGCAGAAAATTTCAGTGGAACAGTTTCAAACATAGTTCCTTGCAAGAGCTCTAAGATGTTCATTTTCTACTATTACAAAATATATGAATTTTTCCCCCTACATTCAGATTATTTCACTTTCTGTAAAGACGTTCTATAAAATGATCACCAAAGAGGCCTAGCAAGGTTTTACCCTTTAGTTAGATGAATAAAAGAAAAAGTGTTAGAATATAGGTCAGAGGCTGCATTGGTTTTTTTCCAAGGTATTTTCCAGGTCAGAGAAGAGATGAATTCCTGCCATTCAATATTTTCTTCTGTGGTTTTCCTTGTACTCCGCAAGAACCATGTGACTGAGTCATCTGGAAGACAGAGAAATGCTTCTATGCAGAAAATGCAGAGGCAATACAGAAAGTGCTAAGACTTCATCAGATTAGTGATTGTCAGCAGAATGGAAATTCAGTATGGGGAATAAATTGATGGGAAAATGTCATCATGATAATCATCTTTGTTTAAAGATTATGTATACACAATAAGGTAGAAAACAGCACTGAAAATCATCTTAAAGGGACTTTTCCAACTTAAATGATTCTATGACTCTATCATCTTGGCAGCTTGGGGTTCTGTTGCCTAGACACATGCATTTGGCAGAACTTTAATCACATCATCATACCAGGCCAACCCCAAAAGCTTCAAATATTCAAGGATATCTGACTTGGCTTGCAAATCTTTGTGTAGGCATCTGAATCTTTTTCTAAATGTTAGTAACATTAAATATAAATGAAAAACTTTATTCAATTTATGAAACAACCTATAGAAGACTTCAGAAGCACCTGAAGGACAGACAAAATAATTTAAGATGTGGCTAGCCAATAGGGTTTTTATCCCTGTGAGGGTAGGATTCAGCTCCAGTTAAAGGCCAAGGAAGTCAGTAAAATCACAAGGAGTTTCTTCTTCCATGGGAGTTGAGAACTATTTAATGAGAACTGTTAATGCAGCCTGAGAACTGATTCAGCTGATTGGTCTCTATAGTGTATGTTGAGAGTCTGGGGTTTGATTCAGTTATCCACAGGTAGGTGTTTTAGTATCAACTGAGATGCTTGCAGGTATCGAGGATATGAAGATGTCTTGAAAATACATCTATCAGCTGAGCCCTGTGTGGCTTCTCAAATGGCACAGAAAGCTGATATTTTATACATAAAAATCTTGTTATATTATAAAACAGAGTTTATATGATGTTTTGCAAGAGAACCCATTACTACTGAGTGTCCTTGAGAAGAAAGAAGCTTAGTGTGCAGAAAAAAAAAAAGACAAAAAAAAGACAATGCAGTAAATGTGAGTGAAAAGAGGAGGGGAAATCCCTAGTAAATATTAAACACAAGCAAACAAAAAACCAACCCCCCCCTTCCCAAACAAACACTTTAGAGTTATGGTATGCTTAAAAATCCTTATCTGCAGCCAGCCTGAATTGAATTAGGGAAAGGCATGTTTGGGGGGTAAGTGGGAAATCTGAGTCTGTAGAACTATACAGTGACTGTTATTCTGGTATTTGTGGCATCTTAGTAGGAAGTAACAGGTAGTAGATATTTCTCTTTTGGGACCAGATAATCATCCCAAGTCTGATGATCTCTGTTTCCTTAAAGTGCTTTAAATGAAGAAAACTCAAGGCTTGTAACTATTTTTCCCAATAAAAAACCCCTCCAAATAACAACAACAAAACCATTGAAATTAACTTGGTGACAAAAACAATGATCTTTCTATAGATCTCCCTCACTATTTACTTGAAGTCCAGGGAACCATGTTTCCTATTCATTCATTTCTATCTCCTGCAGAGAATTTTCAGTTTCCTCCGTACAAAAGTAAAGAGACACTTATGATAAAACATTTATTTTTAATAATGCTAAGCAAGATTTATCTACATACCCTTGAGAGCTACATCTCCAACTGGTTGAAGCAGAAAAGTCACATTTGAATATATTAAGCTTGACTTTTAAGAACATGAGTAGTTCTGTTTTCCCTTGCAGCTTGATAATAGATTGTTCTGCTGTATTAAGAGTAGACACAAGATCCTTCTTTCTAGTCCTGACCTCAAGTTTAGTATCAGGATAGCTTAAAATTAACTTCAGAGAACTAAAATAACTTTTGATTAGATCAGAAGTTAGATAGCACCTGTGACGCTTTAAAGCCTATATGTCTTCCATAATAGCTTAATTAGTTTTCTTATCTGTGGTTAGTGAGTCACCCTGTCAGATAAATCTGAACGAGGTCTGACCTAGAAGTGAACATATCTGGGACTCATTTATGTCTATACCATGAATTAAAGAAATGAGGTGACATATACTAGATGATCAGAAGATCATCAATATAGGAAAATCATCATAAACAAAGATGTTGTAAGAGAAAACCCAGTTTGTTTAGCTTAGAAAAATCTATGTCAAATGGAAATGTGTTTGTTTTTTTAAAAACAAAGTACAATGTTAAAACATATGACCTATCTAATGTGTAAGTAGGCAAGTGTAGATAGGAAATTCTGGCACTGTTGATTTTTAGAACTTGATCAACATGATCTGCTTTTCCTTTAATTTCTTTCCTACACCATTATCATGGGATGCTGTAGCAGAATATCATCACAGAATAGTAGTAAACACTAAAGATATGATTGTTCTCTGTTAAAAAATATAAAAATACAGAAAAATGTAAGAAAATAAATTTAAAACCATTAATTTTTAAAAATAAACACAAATCAGTTAATTTCAGCTGTTAATTTATATCTATACATTTTGTGTGTGTGAAGTGCTGCTTATGTTTTTCAGAGTCCTTTATTCTTCCAGGGAATGTAATTTGTGAGATTTCATGTTGGTGTGAGTTTATGAAGATGGAAGGTATAAGTAAGGTCCAGGAGCTATCTAAATTCCTTGGAACAGCCTGTGCTCTAGCAGAATTTAAAGATTTCAAAGTTTCCAGTTCTCCTTCAGTCTGAAATTTCCAAATGTTTTGTGATAATGGGAGATATCCGTACAATCAGTTTTTAGCAGCACCATTCTCCAGGCAGCAGCAAAATCTCATGATGTTACAGTAGTGTGATGGGTTGTTTCTTGTAGGTCTTCCTTGGTAACCAGGGTCAAAATCTAGGAAGTATTCCATCCCATCTCTTTACATAACCAGGTGTATATAAGCCAAAGGGGGAGGTGTTCTTTCTCTCTTTTGCTTTCTTTTCCTTCACAGGCTAGCACGCTGACAGGCTCTTGGTGTTTAGGCCTGGCTTATCTGTGTTAAGCTAGGCCTGCTCCAAGGGTTGTTTGCCTGGGCTGGTGGCAAAGGTTAAGAATCTGCTTTTCCTAAGGAAAGTAGTGAGTTTACTATTGTATTTGTTACTTACTGAGTTAATTTCTAAGTTTAGATTGTATATATTTGTTTGTCTCCTTTCCTTTTTTGTCTCCCTCCCCCCTTTTCCCTTCCCCTTGTCCCTTATTGGGGCTGTTTGGGGGTCCCTGTCTCATTGTACCTAGTATATAAACTTAATATATGTAAATATATATATATATATATGTTTCTTCAATTGTCTCTTGCTGCTTTTTTTGCCGTTTCGGGAGAGGGAGGGGAATCTTTCTTGTATGGTTTGGCCCTTGGCAGAGAGCCAACCCAAACTTTCACAAGTAGTGTAACTTACAAGAGCAAAAGAGCTCATCTTAGGTCTGTCTTACTGTCTGAAGATGAACAAGCAATGGGATAATGCTTATTTCCATGGCATTTAGTGGCAAATTTGTTTCTGTCCAGTGGTCTGAATTGATCAAGACTGAAGAAATTGGCAGTTCTACCTTCTAGTGTTTCTAATTCTTTTTTAAAGTCCATTGTGGACAGATATCCCAGGCAGTAAAAATGTCCTTTGATGGTTTCAGGATAGAATCTCTTGTCTGTTAAGTGTCCTCCAGAGAATAATAGAAATGATGATCCATTAAAAGAACATAGTGGAATTGTCACTTTCACCACACAGGATTTGCTGGTATCGTGGATATTCTTAGCCTGCGAAATTAGAGATAAAAATTGATTTGCAAAATTGTTCCCTACAGTCTGTGCTTTGCATAATTTACTTTAACTTAGTCATGCAATGATTCTTGAAACATTTTACTTGAGAGAAAAATTTAGTTTTATGCTCTAGTTTACATATAAATTTCCTGACATTTTCCACCATTTCTTTTGCATTAAAGCATCATCTTACCTTTAATCAAACCTTACTGCAAACCATCCAGTTCACCTATCTTGAATGATCCATTTCAATTAAAGGTTTAACTTTGTTGGACTTCTGTAAGAATACTACAAGCTTTCATTAAGCGGTCAAAGTGGATGTCAACTTTATAATATTTGCAATCTAGTATTCATTATCAAGAAAATAGAAAATTAGGATGGAATAGTTGAAAAGTTGATTTGTAATGAAGAAACATAATATTTGGCAGGTGTCAAGCAAGGTGAGTTTAATAGGGAACACGGTACTTGGAACACAGCTGGTTTTGGTTATGCAGACTGCATCTTTTCAGTCTGTGTCTAGCAGAAAGTGATAGACATGTTGGTACTGTCCCTAGAAAACATGTTTGACAAAAAATAACCCCTTCCTTTCTGCTCAAAGTTCTCTTTCAGAAGGAAAAAAAAAAAAGCAATAATAACTGTTTTTTCCTACAATTATGTCAAAAAAGTATATATGTCAGAATTGAAAATGGCTCCCTTTGATCACAAAGCTATTTTGATTATGAAATACAGAAATGGTGAAGAATATTCTGCTGGGAGGAAATAACAAGGTTTTCTATGATCAAAAGCCTGTTAGAAGTTGGTATTTACGTCAATAGATTATGACTGCTGATCAAGCACATTTTTCTACACCTACCAGTTTATATTGGATAAGCTTTAGAAAAAATTTTCAACTTTACTTTTCTCTTGGTGAACCCTTTCCAGATGCCCATATTGGCTGAGAAATAATGTTGGAATTAATGTCTGATGACAATGTAATAAAGAAAGTACATGTTTTAAAACAATGAGACAAAGTTAAAGGAAATATCTCTCCTGCCCTCTTTCCTTTATTTATAGAGTCTTCTACACTTAGCAGCAGGAACAGAAGACAAAGAATATAAAATGGAAAAGAGAAATGGAGCAATGGCCAAGCAGCAGAAAGCAGAAACAGTAGCCTCCATGGCAACAGTGAGTGGGAATGCCAGGATTATTGTCTTCTGTAGAGTACAAAAGGGCATTTTATTTCCTCAAAGCCTTACTTTTGATGTCTTAAAGACAGATATATAGCTGCAATAGGGAAAAATAACATTAGCATCTTCTTAATTCTCCCTCTTCTTTTTTTCTCACACAGACACTTCTTGAACATTACAGTTGATCAAGAGGAGCTGTAAATTGACTCTTAATAGTCACAGCTCTTACAGACCACATTATGTCATTTATATATTGCATTCTTTAATATAAAATATTTTTCTCAGCAGAAAAAAACATTCATTATTAATGACTACTTTAGTCAATATTTAATATATTTCCATTCTTCTGAAATATAAAATTATTGATATAAAATATTAATCAATAGTCAACATACTGGAACTGTATTCCTTTTGATTACATTTAAAACTAAATTGTGTAAGTCAAGAATATATTTCAATAAATCTCAAGACTAGGATCAACTTAAGTGGAAATATAGCAGAGTGGACTCATCTTGGTTGCAACATCTGAGATGGGCACAATTAAGTGTTTAAGATGTTAGCGGAGAAAGCATTCTTCTAACAAAAACCAGAAAAAGCCGATTCTGAATGTCTTCATGTGTTAGGGAAAGAATGTTTGATATATTGAGACAATAGTCTTTGTTTGCTCCTCTAGGTAGGAGTTATTGCATTCAATGAAAGCAGGTGCATTAAAAAAAAAATAGGGTATATAAATGTTAATTAACTTTAGAAGACCACTTGCAAAAAAAAGTCCTGTACATGTTCATTCAAACATACCAATTTCAATTTTCTTTGCCCCATCATTGGCATCATAGTCTGCCAGTACCCACTTTGTTTTGGTAAGCATTTGTATTTCTTTAAACTATGACAGGTGACACATATACAAATCTGTTATGTTAAGATAATAATGTTAAAATGTTAAGACAAAAGAGCCTGTCAGCTGAGCCCTGTCCAGGACAGCACTTGTCTTTATTTTTAACAAGACACTCAAATATAAAATGACATAGAGGCAGAGCTGTTGATGGCATTTAGCCTAAAAATTATATGTTGTTTCTTAACAAAAAGTGGATGTTTATTAAACTTTGGCTATTCTATATATTTAGATATTTACACAGGTGCTGCATTTTTTATTCGTTATTAACAAGCATGTGACTTTAAAATTCATGAAGTGTTGAAACATATTGAAACAAAAAGGTAACTCTCTGTCTTCTACTGGTTTTTTGTGTGCTTTGGGACCAAATTGGTTCTATCTTTAGGCATCCAACAGAGGAATTGAAAGCTTAGCTATGCTAGAATTCTTTCATTAAGGGAATACGATGAATAAATTCTTAACTGGGATAACTGCCTGCTGTCCAGGGGGAAGAAGGGAAAGAATTTCACAGAGCTAACTTGAACTGAGAGGTGTTGAGTTAATTCAACTTTCTCAACAGGATTTTCCCAAGATAATGAATTGCACTGTAGTTGGAGTCCTATTCTGAACCAAACACATGTACGCATTTTTCTTCACAGAGTGTAGAAGAACCTGTAAGCTTAGATTTCCCAGTCTAAAGTCATGATCTCAGTGAAGGACTTGGAGGGGAGGCGGAGGCGGAGGCGAGGAGGGAAGGGAAGGGAAGGGANGTGGGCATAGTTGTCTGATAAAGCAAGACCAGAAAGGAAACTGATTTTTTTTAAAAAAACGCTAATAAGAAATTTAGAATAATCCTCTGGAAACTCCTGACACACCACTTGTATGACTTTGCAGAATCATAGAATCAAAGAGCGGGCTGGGTTGGGAGGCATCCTAGAGCTCATCTGGATCCAACACCCTTGCCTCAAGCAGGGATGCTTTTCACTAGACCAGGTTGCTCAAAGGTCCATCTAGCCTGACCTTGGACACTGCAATTGTTGGGACATCCACAGCTTCTCTGGGCAAACTCTTCCAGTCGCTCACCACCCTTACAGACATGAGTGACTCAACATAACTTCTCAAAATACAGTGATGCCACAGTAGGTAGAAATGAACTGAAGTTAGTACAAGCATATCTGTGAAAGTTTGGGTTGGCTCTCTGCCAATGGCCAAACCATACAAGAAAGATTCCCCCCTCCTTCTNTGAAAGAGAGCCAAAGAGGAAGAACACCTCCCCCTTTGGCTTATATACACCTGATTACGTAAAGAGATGGGATGGAATACTTCTTAGGGTTTGACCCTGGTTACCAGGGAAGGCCTACAAAAAGCAATCCATCACAATATCACAAGTTAAAAATGTAGTTACCAGGGGACAGACATGTACTAGTAGTCCCATGCAGATCAGTTACCTAATTTGCCTCACTGATTAGTAGCAGTGGATTAGTGTTATTTGTTAGCTAATACTGTATCAATTTAACAAATGAAAATCAAAAAACCACAGTGGGGAAGTGAGTTTGTTCTGGCAAAGGAGTAACAGACCACCACTGACAAATCTCCTTGACCTTCAAATAGAAAAAAAAAAAAAATTAAAAGAAAATTAGCAAAACTTAATGCATTATTGTAAAAGTATGATAGAATGGGAAATACATCACTCCTTTTAAATGCAATAGTTCTGTCTGTATTTAAACTACATTAGCCGCAAGTCTGAGGTGTCTGCTATTTCCACAACTAGCACCATTTTAAATGAGATACAGGGCTCTTCTGTACGTAATAGTTATATCCAAAGTTCTTCTTGTGCATCAATAAAAGAAATTCTGAAATAAAAATCTATACTGAAGGCAAAACCATCAGAGAACTTTATAATACCATAAATACAATATGTAGAAAGTTCACATGCTTATTTTGTTGGTATTAACCAAAATCAGGCAGAGAATGAAGGAATGAGAATGAATGTGAGAATGTACTATGCAGCCATCAAATAACTGTAGAAAATAAATGTATTTAAGTTAAAGATGAATACGTAAAAATACAGTTTCATTATTAGAAGCTGCAGCTATTGGTGTGAATTTTTGCAAGAAATTCACAGATTTCTGAGACAGGATGGTACTTTATCTGGTCAACATTTTGCCTCTTCCAGGCTGTTTTGTTCTCCGTATTAACTTCTTCTAGCAATACCTGTGACCTGATTTGCATTAAGACAGTAGGAGCCCCACCACTATACTTTTAAAATAATTGCACTCACTTTTAAGAATGACACATTAGAAATTCCAATTTAAATAAAGGCTGCCTCACAATCCATGTACTGATTCCTGATATGCCTTTCTCTCTGCAATTCAGAAATCCATAAATACCTGTATTCTCCCTCTGTGAAGGCACTGAGTCACTGTAATCCAATCACTTTTCAGTCTCATCCTCACTAAGATAAACAGAATGTTCTGAATTCTTCTGCAACATTTCCTACAAGCTTTGTATGCTTTGGTGGCATTTTATTTATTCTTTTCAATATTTCTGTAATTTTCCTGTCTTCTCACAGACAAGACGAGTGCAGACAGTGCTTCAGGACTCTAGTGGCATATCCTGGGTGGGGACGGGGTGGGGGGGAAGACATTTCTTATATGTTGTGTACTACTCTACTGTTCAGACATCCAAGAATCATCATATTTCTCCCCTCTTGTACAGTTCTGATCCAGAATTTGATTATTAATTCTTTGTTTGAACTGGCCCAGTGCTCCAAGACTCATACTTCCTTATCAGTTATCATTCACTCAGTGTTTTCAACTGCATATTTTACTGGCAGTGATTTGTGTTTACTTCTGGTTCAGTGATTAAACATTGAACAGTGTTGGAAGTCACCGTGCCTGTGGGACATCAGTAGAAATTCATAATAGAAATTGTGTTTCAACTATGGTACATGTCATCTTGTCTATATTCTATTTCATGTTTGCATTGCTAATTTCAAGTACTGCTAATCTTTATTCCAAATAATACACAGTACTTTGTCACAAATACATTGCAGGAAGCTGTTTCAATCAGTGCTGTTATCACTATTAAATATATTTATTTTCTATGGTGATTGATTGGCATTAACTATAATCTCATCCTTTAATTCCTTACAAATTAAATCTCCTAGTACTTTTTTCATTACTTTTTCTGGAACTCGGACGAGGCTATGTGGCCTTGAATTACCTGATTCTCCTTGCTAACTTTTCTGTAATACTTAGAAACAGCACTACTTATTCAAGGTCTGAATTTTTAAATTATTTTCTCTTCAAGATTAAAAAATGGGAAATAAAAAAAAAAAAAAACAGCAGTTTTCTCAACTATCTCCTACATGACTATGTTATGTAAATTGTCCAGATCGTACAATTGTAAATGTCTGTCTTGACTGTCTATGGTACAGTGTTTTCCTTGCTGTCTACTATTTACTCTCTAGTGGTTTTGAGTCTACTTCAGTAATTCTCGTGTGATAGGAGAATCATAATTTTGCTTTGCAAAACCCAACTCCAAAGACCAGAAGACTTTACTAAACACTGTGTTAACTCTTCTCAGTAGCAGACGTCAAGCAGTGTCCTAGTTAAGTGGCCAGGACCAGTTTATCACTGTGCAGGTGATCAAAACTGTGTATTCTACACCCTCTATGTCATTTCTCATGAACTATTAATAATGGATCCTTTGCAGCAGCTGTACAGGGCACACCTAACACCTCAGGCTACAAGCTGGGAGTTTAAGAACTCTGTGAGATAGGCAAGTGTTTCTGTCTTCACACCAATGACTCAGCTGTGATAACTCCCCTCCAGGGAGACATTAACACCTTCACACCCAGCCTAAGGGGTCATGTCTGATAATGGGCCATCAAGGATTATCCCATGACTCATAATGTTAAATTACCCATTGTGAAACTCCTTGCCCTGGGAGAGGTACTGGACATTCCCACCTGAACCTGAGCATATATAATCTTGGGGTTTTGGGACTTGGGGAACCACTCATCAGATTCAGAAGAGGACCAGAACCTCAACAGGACTGTGACTGCCAATCTTGACCAGACTGCAACCATCATCCTCACCAACAGGTTTTCCTTTCCTTTTACTTTGTATTCAGGGGGACCACTTGGCACTCAGCACAGTGGCTAACAAACACCATTCTGTTTTGTGCCCCAGGGTCTTGGGTTATACATCTGTGTGTTGTGGGTTGAAACAATTTTTTTCTCTGTATCATTGTATTTATTGTAATCTTTTTAGTAAATTGTAACTCCGATTTATAATGTCTGTTGAGTTGAGTTCATTTCTCCCACCAGCTTACCTTTAAACCAGCACAAGCAGTTATTAGCAGGAAATTTTTATGCTTATTATGATTTTACAGAACATGTCTGTCAATGTATTTGTTATAGATTTATATATTTTACATACTACAACTAGAATACACCCTCATTTTAGTCATTATAATTGTAATTATCTTGTGATTACTTGTTGCTGAACAACGTATTTTATATAATTTATTTTTAGTACAAGATATTCAACAAACGTCAGTCATTGGCTTCACATAATTTTATACCAAAAAATACTTAAAATCCACAGTATATTTGCATTTGATGTGCCAGCAAATTTTGAAAGAAAATATTTATTACTTTTTTGCACTCATTATTTCTAGTTATGACTAGTACTATGAGAGATCTTTACAATGCTAAACGTTTCCATTTCATTCAGCTCTTACTAAGAATTATGTACAATCACATTTTTAGTACTGGAATATTAATTCCACATCCACATTATTTTTTTTTTTAAATCCACTCACTACTCCCTAGTAGATCATGTGGCTTTTCATCTTCCAGATCCTTTGTAAGGTTCCTGCTGCCGTCTCTAAGCTCTAGTTCTGCTTTACTGTGGAACAGTACTGTGTGAGTGCTTAGCAAAAATATTAGAAATCCCTATTCAGACTTTAGCATGGAAACAGTTCTTGACCTATTATGATAATGTGACCTAAACAGAATGAACCTGAACCTGAATTGACTGGTCAAAGGGCCAACTGTCGGGGACACAGTGGTGTTAACCTTGGGACTAAAAACTTAAATCTTGCTCTTCTGAAGCTTTTTGTTTTCTAGAACAGGAGATTCAAAGTGAACACACTACGTTGCAGTTGGACTTTAGGTTTGAATACAAGGGATCTTTAAACATCCATAATATCATAATAAGTCTTACAGAAAGCCAGAACTTCACCAGCTTAACACATTTAAAATGCTTGATATGCTTGATAGTTTTGGCCTTGAAAATATCATGTAAATTGTATGTAATACTCTTTTGTGAATATTTAGAAAGAGCATTCAAATCCCTTGGGCTTATTTCTCATGTTATGAAAATCACTTGAATGCTGATATAGTAAAAACAGTCTTTAATCTGTCCAAACATATCTGCTTTCAAACAATTATTTTTTTCCTTATCATCAGAAACACAAAAATAGAAATTACTTATATACTTAATGAACCAGAAAGCCAAGTAAAGGCCTCTCTAAAGTTGTAGTATTTGTATGTTACAGGCATTAAATGAACTATTTTAAACCAGCTGAGTCTGTGCACCAGCAAATGAAGCAGACTAAGACTTTTTCCTTGGCTCTTTTTCTAACTGACACAGTTTTGCCAATGTTTACATGCCTAAACATACTTCTTCATCACACCAACTGATGACATGTCCAAAATATCTGTCGGAAACAATTTCTAACTAGTGCTTCTGTCCAGGGAAGTATTGGCATATGTCAAAATAATTGGAACCTCAGATGACTATTTAAAATGTAGACATTTAGATTTTGTCAGAAGAATTCCATTTAGAGGCACCTGATTTTATGTATTTTCCTCTAGCATGAGTCCCGCTTCAGGAAAAACTATACTGCAGATAAAAAGTGCTACTGTTCTTCTGTGTCACTCATATCAGACCTTTTTATTGAAGTATAGAGAACTAAGTTTTCCTTTAGTGAAAATGAACAGTTTAAGCAGAAGATTAAATATCATAGCCTGGGACATAATCAGTGGCCTGAAGCAACTCCTTCAAGGAAATCTTGGAGCTTCTTTTCAACTTGTCTTAATAACACAGGAAACTAAAGGAAAGCATCATCAATAATTTCTTTATCATCCTGCCATGTGCTAACTGGACATAAAATCAGTATCAAGAGAACAAATGTCTAATGCATCTTTTTTTAGAATAAATGAAACATACCATTTTAGTAGAACAAGTTATTTGTCATATTTTACTTGATGGAAATGCACTGTATTTCTTATTCTTTAGCAATATTTACAAACAAGTATTTCTGCGGACTTCTACTTTGTGTGATCAGCTGTCAGAGAAACTGAATGTTCATCCCATGTTTAACAAGGAATCAATACTCTCTTCTAACAGGAATCCAGCAGGATGTCCACAAAAAATGTTTGTGTAGGTGAAAAAGCACAATGGGAGCCTGTTTTCCTTTGCAACATGTTTCTTTACACCTCTGACTTCTAAAATCGAGGTAAGAAGAAGAGTGTATATCAGACCCTTATTCAGTTATATAAAATCTGCTGTATAATTTTCTGGCAGGCGTTGCAGAAATACAGAACTTTGAGAAGGATTTAAATGAAGAGAGACAAGTATTATCTCTACATTTAACACAGTTTATATTTCTATTGATAAAGGAACTGGAATCTCTATGAAACTTATGCTACAAGTGTCTGGACTATAAAGCAATGCTTTTACATGGAATCATAACAAAATACATTATAAATCATATTTCTACTATTCATCTTTATTTCCAGTGGTGACTTTACAGTGTTGGGTTAACAGTTAGAAAAGTAAAAAGTGATAATGGATTATGAGCTGACAATATTGGTGGACTAGACAGACACAATGACAAAAATGAAGAAAGTTATGTCAGAGAACCAAGGAGAAATATGAGAAGTTTACTGTGGTTGTGACATTAATAGATGCCTTGACTTGTGGTACTGAACCAGATGATCTCAAGTGGTTCCTTCCAAGATGAACAATTCTCTGTTTCTGTGTTGCAGTTTTCTTCATTTTTTTCTAAGTAAGTCTAATCGCAACAAAGACTTAGGATATATGTAGATATTTAACTGTATACTTATCAAAATGTTCTTCAACTAAAGGGAATTTTTAGCATGAACTCTTCCTGTAGTTAGATGTCTGCTTCTTGATATAATATTGCCAAACACACAGTCTGCATGCCTGAGTGCTGATAATGACTAATATATTCCCTTGGTATGCTGTAAAATCATGAGAAAGTTGTTCTTAGAGGAAAAGTCTCTTCTGTTACATCCTGTGAGATACAGCAAGAGCTGATGATAACTGCTGTCACTGTGGGTCAGTGCCCATAAGGTTTGTACAAGCCTTTTGACATGAAGCCTTTCATCAATGATCTAAGTGCTTTTGTCCTGTTGCAGCACCATATTCTTTAATCCATCATCTAAAGCACAGAGGCAATATGTTGTCTCTGGTATATATCTACTTGACATTCCAAAGGAGGATTTTATTTTAAAGTATATTTCTATCATATTGCCCTATGTAACCACCTATTCAATGGAAAAAATGCAAATGGATTTTGGCAGTGCTTGTAGGCATATGATTAAAGTATATTAAATTACTTGTGGGTAATTTGAGAACTTTGGATAGTGTAATACAGTATATGAATATGATTACTTTAACCTGGAGAACCCCATTAATAATACACAATAAGTGCTTGTCCTCCATTTATGGCTTCATGACATGTTCGAGGGGGTTCTTAATGGAACTCTGATTGTCATTTTGAATATGATTAAGCTTTCTCAATGTTATAAGTTAAATGCTTCAGTCCCATAATCATTTTTGTAGCCTTTCCCTGGACTGCACTAGTACGTTCCCTATCTTTCTCATATTGGGAAGATCAGATCTGGATCCAGCAGTCCAAATGTGGCCTTGCCAGTGCTAAGGAGAGAGAGAGGATCATCTCCTTGACCTGCTGGAGAATGAAATCACAGCTGCCTCACAAAGCCAGACTAATGGTTAATATAATCCAATATTCTACAGTGATTGGTAACATATTCTAATAGAAAAGATATATGACATGCTAGTTTCTTCTCCAAGTTTTCCTTCACTTTATTCAGGGACTTCCTAAGACTAAGGCTGTGTAAAGGCCATGTTTTATATTTAACATTCCTGACCAAATTTTTAACTGATTTTTTTTTTTAAATGTTATTATTTTTTCCAGCTGTTTTTTGATCTGACATACATGTTGACCATCCACAACATAATAATGGCATGGATAATGAAACCAAATGCACTGTTCATAGGTGACATAGTTTGGTGAACGAGTATCTTGGCAGACTGGGGAAATGATATGAGAGGAGCTTTATGAAGTTCAGTAAAGGCAAGTAGAAAGTCCTGCACTTTACCTGGGATAAACCCAAACAAGGGTTGGGGGTCAGCTGAACAGAAAACAGCTCTGAAGGACAGGATCTTGAAGTTCTAACATGCTGCAGGTTGAACATGAGACAGTACCTTACCCTTCTAGCAAAGGCAGTCAAATAAACCGTCTGTGGTATTAGCAAGAGTGTAGCCAGGAGGTCCAGGGCAGTAACTATTCTTCCTACTCCCTGATAGAGTGATTAAATATGCTCTAGGTGGGCCTGCCCTAGTGCCTTGAGAAACACCCACAGCTCCCAGCTTCTGATCCCAGCTGTCCTACGTGACACTCTGATAAACCTAACCAAAATTCAGCCAAAATAATAAGCGCATATCTTTATTGTTTTCATTAATATAATTACAAATTCTAAAGAGCACCCCATTCACATCAACTACTGCACTAAATTCCAGCTTTCTATTTTGGCTGAGTTAACACTCCAATTGCTTTTTTCTTCCTTTCTCAATTTCCCCTTCATAATTTTTGCCCTGTGTTGTCTACAAGTTCAAACTAAATTGATTATGCAAGTGTTAAATGGCTCACTGTAACACATAACATTGAAAATCCATGATACATGAATTTATAGATGCAAAGCCTGTTTGTAAAAATAAATTCTATATTTATGCTAATGAAAGTCCTGTATCTAATTTCCTGTCTGAAAGTCTATTCCTAAAATATTAAAATGGGAACTACCTGTCCAACTGAGGCATACATAAAAATCAGCTGCCAAACACAAAGACTTATTCAGTAAAAAGTTCAGATTGGAGAAAAAGTTACTTTATTGTCTAAAAATTAGTTTGATTACATTAAAATTACATGAATAATATATTTTATCTGCAATGTGTTCTGCAAAAATTAATTAAGTCTTTGAGACATATAAGTTTTACAATAATACACAGAAAGTGAAATCAAGTCACTTAAATGGGCACATGCCTAAAGACAATGTATCAAAAGCAGGATTAAAATTCAGAATTCCCAATTCATCACATTTGTCAAATATGCAAATTAAATTTGCTGAATGCCAGTCAAGTGCACTATCCTCAAGCCATTGCCAATGATGCTTTCAGTGTTAAGGAAAACATGAGATGTATGGATATAGTACATTTGCTCAGAATTCATCTGCTTTACTAATGTTTCTCCCATTGCTCTTGAAGGATCTGAAAACTAAAAATATTATTTGAAGCTTACCAAATGATTTATTTTATGATAAGCTCTTGAGATGTTTGCCAGGCAAATATGAATCAGGCAATTATCTTAGTAGGCTGCAATGTTATGGTCAGCATTTTCTTACCGAAATATCAAATAAATTGCATCAATAAATGTCTAACAAACTGAAATCAAAGTTTTACTTCAGTTTCATGGATTATGCATCATTAGGCTGTGGCCATTGCTGACCCATAATGACACTCTTCTACCTTGCCATTTTTGAGCTTTATAAATTCAAGGTCAGCCCACTAAAACATTCACTCAAAAAAAGAATGTTGAGACAACCATAAATGTTTTTGAAGGATACATTACATATATTTTCACAGAACAGAAAGTCACTCTGAGGGCAAATAACACTTCTCCACACCTTGTTCCCGACAAACTCCTCCACTAACAAAGTTTGCTGACTCAAAATTAACTCAAAATTTGATCTTACATCATGGGATAAAGCAAAAGTTTCAACTCATCCAAAAGGATCAGACCAGAGCCTTGAATTTTATTCTGCATGTATTATTCTCCTTTTCCATTACTTGTATTGTTTTCCTTAAATGCAAATATTAAAAGAAAGACTGTCAAACTGTGTCTATAGTAGGATTTTTTGACTAGTATGTAGAAAACCTTAATTTTATAAAACTAACTCCAAATGCAAGTATTTTCCATGTAGTTCCAAGGATTGATACATTTCTAAGTCAACAGCAGCTGTAAGGTGTACTGTGAACATTTCAGAAAAATACTTGGCAAACAACAGTAAAAAGTAAAGGGTGTAATCTTTTAGAAATAAAAATAAATCCATCACCTAAATTTCATGTTAATGTTTACTGTACCTGTTTTGAATTATTTTAAAATTAACTTGCAAGTATTTTTCAGATATTTTCATTTACCAGCTTTTCTTTGATTTTCTAGACATAGAATTGGGATTTTTTTCTAATAAATAATTTTACTTTTAATGTTTATTTCTTCTATT
>VXBX01000362.1:37320-48974 GCA_013400415.1 Scytalopus superciliaris
GAAAATTAAATTGAACTACTACCATTTACCTCCAGTGTCTGGTTTATTAGAATAATGATGCCTCATTGCACAGGGTCAATATGCAAAACATGGGGAGACTGTAGGCAGAAAGAAGAACTGCAGGACAAGAAAAACTGTGTTCTGTGCATAAGAAAATGGAAAATGACCAGTACAGCAATAAGAATGTCTGCCAAGAAGGAAACTTAAATGGTTCATTTGGAAGGTTGCAACCCCAACTTTCATTACTCTGCTGATAGTAGGTTCAAGGACTGAGAAATTATCTGGAAAGTAACATCCCATTCCTGATCCATGATGCCTTTCAGTAGTGCTATGTGCAGTCATATGAGGCTTTGCCCAAGTCAACCTCTCAGCTGTTCTGACAATACTGATGGCACACAAATCTACATATCCAGACTCCCCAACAGTTGTGCTTCAGCAACTAAAAGAGATGGTACTCCACCATTTTATAGGATACTTTTTGTCTCTATGGATAGCTATCACCACTGTCAGACGGCCTAGAAAAATATATGGTGATCCAGTTCACATCACCTTCCCAGAGTATGACAGGGAACCAATTCTATATAACCATGGTGCTGGTCTAGACGAGACAATGGAGCCTTTGTGACATTGTTACTTGGCAGAGCACTTAGATTCTTATTGTTGTGGCTCATAAAGTTTACAAATGCAACCTCATCTATGACTGAACATCTTTAGTTACCACCTAAGGAGGTGCCAGATGGCCAGGGAATAAGCTTTTCATGGAGGAATGAACATAAATCACTCTTATTTACTTAGTCTTATTCTTGCTTGGTATTTGCAGTAGTGAAAGGGACACATCAAAAAAGAACAGGAGCAGAAGATTAAGTAAAACCATGGCTACTACCTGTACCAGCTGAGTCCAGTTCATTCATCTGTGTGAATCAAAAAAATCATAAGGGATATTCTGGCTGAAAGTTTTATGTAAATTTTTGACAGCATTTTGCCTGCTCTGGGAAATTTCATAGATAGTAGATGCAAATAATTTTAAAAAGTCCCTATAATTTTTTTCCCTTGTCTTTCTTTCCCCTGATGTCACTGAATGCTCACAGTGCAGCCTCTGGCAACCTGAAGCTTCTGCCTATAGCTGGGAATTCAGATACAGCTGTATTTTAAACCCCAGCCTTGCAGCCTTTGGGATCCAAAAACTGTTTGGCAGCTCTGGAGTTTTTTCCCAGCTCTGGTCTTTTTGTCATTGATACTAACTTACTCTGAAGGGCCAAAAATATGATTACACTTCCACAGTGAGCAATGAACCATATAAGCTCTGTTAAAAACCAATGCACAGTGAAAAATGGATAGCAAAACCGAACAAATTCATTTGAAGCAATTTGATTCTGCTTAGCTACCAGTTACTGTTTTGGATTTGCTAATAGCTGGTGCCATATCCATGAAATTACATCAGTCAAGAGCATGAGTCTTTCAGGCTTCCATTGTCCTAACAGGAGAGGTAATTTGGGAGCTGCTGGACATGCAGTGACCTCTTATAGAACCAGTGATGTGTGGGCTGCAAGAGGATGGGGTACGAAAGGTACTGAAGAAGCCACAACGGAACTGAGACTGCAGTCACATTGCCATTATGTAATAAGGTCTTTTATGAAAAAATGTGATTAGTCCTGTGAGTCAAGAACAGCCTTATGAGCTCTACAAATAGTGTAGATGATGCCTGGCTATGAAAAAAAAAAAAAAAAAAGTTGTTGTAATGTGTCCTAATGACCCTCTTCCCATTGTGAACTCATGCATATTTGAACTGCCAGGATCCTTCTTATTTTGGCAACCACTCCCTCTCTTCCTTCCACCATTTCCACTTGATTGTAATGTGCTTTCTATCTTCTTATATGAGATGGAAAGCTGTCTGGCTTAATTTTTTTTATTTATTTTAAATAAATAAGAAAATAAAAGTGGTCAATTTTCTCTTTCCATCAAGACAGAAAAATACCCTTTCCTTATAGCCATAAAACACCTCCAGTTTTTATGAAGATGTTAAAGGCATGTGTTCTGTTGGTGGAAGCAGAAACAAAGAATAGGAAAAATATTAACACTAAAGGTTCGATGAGTGCAGCTTGGTAGACTTACAGTGGGATAGTGTCTAGTTGAGAGTGTTTATGCATCTAGGAACCCGAATCCCTTTTCAGCTATTCTGAAATAGCATTCTAGGAGAAATTAAATCAATGTTTGCAAGCCTATTGTGGTGATATTTTATGGTTTGGTAAGAGGGGCCTCAAGACTGTAAGGAGAAGCACATCCTGCATTATCAGTGAGAGACTGGAGGGAGAGCAACAGCAACTGTCATTGCAAAGTAATTGGTGGATAAACTAAAGTTAGTGATGGGGCAAGTAGATTCTCAGGTAGCTAGAGTCTGACAAAGCCTTGCAGGTGAATTTATTATATGCTGAAAAATTAAATTTTGACTTCCTGTAATACTTTTTGTAGAATTGTATTGAAATTCTTTAAGATTCCTGTTAGAAAAAATATCAAACTATTCCTAAACATATTAATTTCTCTGTTCAGAATCTTATTTCTTGAACAATTATTTCCTTTTTGGTTCATTTTTCACCCTAGAAAAGGATTAAGGACTATTCTTCAAAGAAAAAAATGAAAAGATTGGATATGGAATACAGTTTTTTAAATTTATTTTTAATGGTAATGTCAAAACTGAAATGTTTGTGGAAGAGTGTCTATTGAAAGTAAATGAAATTCCAAGTTACATTTTTTTAGTTATTTTGCATGAAGCCTGATTAAAAATCTGATCCTTTGGGCAAATTTCATTTTTCAAAAAAAAAAAAAAAATTGTAAATTACTTCACTTGGCTCATTTCAGTATGAAGAAGTAATAACAAGAGAATAGGAAGGGAACTAAAATCCCTGAAAATTAAAAATTCTTCATACAGCTTGAGTAAAGCAAAAATGTAAACCGTAGAATCAGTCAACTCAGTCATTCAGTTGGAAAAGATTTTCAGGAACACTGGCCAGTTCTCAATAATTTCACCACGGTTCTTCAGTAGTTACTCCCATATTAATATTACTTAATTTCCTTGGCATAGTCACTCCCATTTTAGTAAAGGAACTGTTCTTAGCAGTTCTAATTTTTAATTGTGCTTTTCAATTAAATCACTTAATGAGAAATAGATTTCTCTGTTCTCAACTCATACAATATTCTTCCATGGCCAAGTAAACATGAAGTCCTGAGATTGTCATTCTTTTCAACTAAAAAAAACATGGCAGTCATAACATTAGTGTTAAAAATATAACTAACATATAATTAATTTCAATGTATTTAGAGATAGCACAAATTGTGTTTGGTTTATTCCTGAAACTATGAAGTCTAGACATTTAAGTGTCCGTATAATAGAACGGATATTTACATGTAAGAAGCTAACTTCCTGCAACTAATCTCACTGCCTGCAATTTTTCAAACCTTTATTTGCTCCACCTTTTTGTTCATGTAACTGAAAATGTATGAACCAGCAAGAAATTTCACCTGGCCTAAGCATTTCCAGAAGAGTAATTCAGCTGTATTGCAGTTTGGTTCATGTACCTACATTTTGAGATAGATAAAGCGTTAATAACAGGATTATGATATAGGTAATAGTACTAAACAGATGTAAAAAGCCCTTTCCATTTGACTTTCTTGTATCAAGAGACTTGTAAATGATAGTATATATACTTCTTGAAAAATAAATGCCTAGATTCAATATAAAGATAGTCTTATCTAAGTATGCACACAAGTAGAAAGGTAATTTCTATGTGAGTAATTTTGATGATTTTTGGTTTCCTGTCTTATTTAAGATCTAGAGGGAGTTGGGAAAAAATCTATAAACTAGTTTTCTCATTTAAAACACAGCTGTGATTCATAATTAGTTACACATAGTAATGAGAAAAAAAAGTTATTTTGTACTGTCTTTTCAAATTATATATAAAACACTAAAGGAAAAATTTATAAACCACCATATTTCATATAAAATTTCCATAAAGGCTAAATTCTAATCACAATTTAGTGATACTGCTGTCTGGATTATGATTAATTTTTGACAAATATTTGAAACTCCATTATTGCTGCTTTTACCTGATTCACAGTACAGGAAAAGGGTAGCCCATGTATCTTCTCAGGTCACAAAATACAGACTTTGATCTCTATTCTAAATTGGGATTATTATAATCCTTGTATAAAAGTCTTCTATTTTGGTGGACCATTTTAAGTGTAAGCATTCTTAGCTTGTCAACTTGTTTGGGAGCAGACTATGAACATGATCAGGTGGTTATAACTGGACTCTGTCAGTAAAGAAATTCACCATTTCAGTAAATGATAGCTAAAAAAAAAAATCTGATGGCATTTCCAACTTATTAAGTAGTACTCATGTATATACATGATTGAGCACAGAAAACTGTAATGTCCTTGGTGAGGATCAACAGCATCCTTGCCACTATAAAGAAATACAACATATTCTGCTAGCAAGATAAAATTCAAGTAGGATATCTTTTGAATATAGTAAATAGCAAGGTTTGCTGCCAGCATGCTAGTCATTGCTTCTTGGATTCACATCCAGATAGTCATGTCTTGAAATAGTTCTTATAGCATTATTTTTTGAGGTATGTTAAATCTCTACAGAGTCCAGTAAAACAACATGAATTCCTGCTAGCTTCAATTCATGTTTCAACATGTACAATACTCCTCATATTCATAATCACATGTGATGGATACTTTCTTCAAGATGTATGTACTAAATACTTTTAGTAAAGCTGAAAGGCTAAGATTTTTACTTTTTNACAGCTTTTCTACCTACAGGTGCTTATAATCATGAATGGAAAATAGCTGATTTATTTCATCTGTTTTAAAGAAAAGAAGAAATTTGATTTTTTAGAAGTCATTGTGATGAGGACAAATTCTAAGGAGAAACATCAAACATGATATATATTCTTTCCCTTAATTGATTCTGTGTGGTTTTTTATCCAATAAGTGTTTAATGTAAAAAGCATGAGTAGAATCATTCCCACCCTTTATAGATACAATAATTTTTAAGCTACTGCTAGCATGACAACTGAAGACTTTTTGAAGTCTGATTAATTGGTCATTATTGACATAAAATTTCATGCCCCTGATCATTTATATTATATTGTCTCCCATGACATGAAAAGATCTTGGTTTATGTTTTACTGAGTGCATCTGTATCTGAAAACTGATAAAAGCTTGTTGGATGTTTTAATTGTCTTATGGATGTTTTAATTGTCTATTTAAATGTTAATAATTCATCCAAAGGTGAGAGTTAAGCATTTTCACATCCAGTTAAGAAGGTGTCAGGTTTAATAGGCTTAGACACAATATAGCTTTAATTCTTTTAAATTCCTGCTTGACCATCAGTTAATTGTGAGTCTCCCCTGTCCCCTGTAAATTACATTTAATTGTATCTTTCACCATTGCTGTGGTACTCTTCTATTTATCAATATCAATAAGATCAATAAGATCCTTCTATGAGTTTAGAGGCTCTATAACAAAAGAATTGCAGACTGTGATTTTTTATGCACTGATTCATGATTTATAGAATAAAATATAACATGACTATTTCTATGTTGTATCAAGTATGGAAATGTTTGTAGGATTTGGCCTGACACTAAACCCTAAATCTATTAAATTTTCCGCTATTCTTGTTCTTTTCATGGTCTCACACTGTCCTCCACTACCATTTATTGTCATAGATAAAGTAGGTAAGACTGACCTAGTGTAAAAAGATTTTTTTTTTCTCACCTATTTTCAAGGAGAAAGGAAAATTCAAAGAATCTTTGAAGATTAGGTTTATTCCATTCTACTTTGTGGATATCCTGATTTTGAGGGACAGGGAGGGCATTGAACAAGTTGACAGCATTCTCAGTGCATAAGATTTCCTAAAGAAAACGTAATTTGAAAAGGGATATCGTTTACTATTTTTTGACTAGTTATACAGGCACCAATGCTTGCCAGATTGGAAAAAATTGTAAGTTAGCTTAAAAAATAAATCAATAGATCAATAGGCGTTCTAACTCATCAGGAAGATGATAGGTTATTTTCTGTTGTTGATGACTAGACAATAATGTAATGGTATACCCTCTGCACAGATTGTCTTGCAGTTTGTCTGCAGGAGAATGTCCAAGACAAATAAATTTGATCTGGCAAAGGAGTCTTCAAATTCAATGTACTCTTAGACCACACTGGTTTAATTTGGAAAATAAAGATTATTTTATCCATCAGTATGAGAGTCTATGTAAGTGAGTAATTCCTGTAAAACCGAGCATTCATTTTCCTTATAACTCTGTTTATAGAAATATCCTTGTTTTACCTCCCTCGGTAAAAGATATACCTGTGGAACATGAGCCAGCAGTGTGCCCAGGTGGCCAAGAAGGCCAATGGCATCCTGGTTTGTGTGAGAAATAGTGTGGCCAGCAAGATGACAGCAGTGATTATCCCCCTGTACTTGGCACTGGTGAGGTTGCACCTGGAATCCGGTGCTCAGTTTTGGGCCCCTTATACAAGAAAGACGTTGAGGTGCTGGAGAGTGTTCAGAGAAGGGCAACAAAGCTGGAGAAGGGCCCAGAAGAGCTGGAGAAGGGTTCAGAGAAGGGCTCCATATGAGGCTAAGCAGTCTGGAGTTGTTTAGCCTGGAGAAAAGAGGATCAAGGGAGACTTTACTGTTCTCTGCAACTCCCTGAAAGGAGATTGTAACCAGATGGATGGGGGTTGGTCTCTTCTTCAAAGTAACCAGTGGTAGGATGAGAGGACACAGTCTCACCAGGGGAATGTTAGATTGGATATTGGGAAAAATTGCTTCACAGAACTGATTGTCAAACATTAGAACAGGCTGCTCAGGAAAGTGGTCGAGCCACTATTTCTGGAGATATTTAAAGACATGTTGACATCTCACTTGGGGACGTCGTTTAGTGGTGGACTTGTCTGTGCTGGGTTAACAGTTGTTCTCAATGACCCTAGACATCCCTTACAACCTAAGGGATTCTATGATTGTATTGTACTATTTTAAAAGGTACAATCTTTGTATTCTAAAATACACATCTTATTTTAAATCCAGCATGTTTCTATCCAATGGAAACAATACTTTTACTATTAGATACATAAAATTTTGTTTCTAATTTCAGTGAAAGCAGGATGAACACCTACATCAATTAGAGATGAATAATGACTGTTTAATTGTGCTGTGAAACTTTTTCATGAGAAAGGCAAACACAAAACTATGAAACTTAAGAACTGAACTTCAATAGCACTATAAAATATATTTCTATTGTTTGCTTCTGATTTTAAAAAATATAATTTATCTGCACAGTCACAATTTATGAACATAATCCATCAATAAAGTAATATTATGGTTTTTCAGCTATTAAATTATCCATTTTGAATAGTTTAAAAGCTGCTGGGATTCTTTATATGTAGTTTCCTCTAGTGTTTATTTTTTAATTTGTAACATGTACTGCTGAAACGAGTTATAGTGATGAATTTCTGTTTTGTGATTATTAGTTTTTTAGATTAAGCATTTTATCTTGCTGGCTGCAGCCAAATAAATAGAATTTACACACAGAGCAGGCTATTATTCTCATTCAGTGCACGGGGTTTCAATTTTCTCAATTCAAGTTCAATCCCCATGGCTAGCTAACAATAGTGTAGTGATCAAAAGCTGCAAAGCAATTATTAGCACATATATCACATTACCATATAGGCACAGATTACTGCTGGACCTTACACAATAACTGTGCTGATGTTTTAGTGTGGTATCTTCTTCTATGTTTTTCAGAATACCTATCTAATATTTAGGTTATTATTATGCAAGTTTTGCAATTATAATTGGCTTAATGTATTCATTGAAAATTATTTGTATAATCTGATGGCAGTGGTAGGTCACAGATACAGAAATGTTATGTTCTTCTCTAATGAACAGATTCTGTAGCCTTTGGCTGTCCTTTTCCATCATGACCTTTATTGCCACCACTTCCTGTGTTAATTTTATAAGATCTGACTAAATGCTAGGTATTTTTCTGGGTTTGTATGGCAAGGTTTTCGTAATGGAGAGGCTACAGGGATGGCTTCTGTGAGAAGCTTCCAGGAGCTTCTCCAATGTCTCGTCTAGCCAATGCCAGCTGGCTCCAAGATGAAGGTGCCACTGGCCAAGGCTGAGCCCATCTCTATTTCAACCCTTCATTCTCCCTTACACTCATTTTGCTGTGTAACAGACTTTCTGTAGATTTTCCATTACCTCCTATCTGCTCCAGTGTCATTTATTACCCCAAATTAAGAAAAATGTTTTACTGTGTGGGTGATTGAACGCTGGAACAGTCTGCCCAGTGAAGTTCTGGAGTTTCTATCCATGGAAATTTTCAAAACTCAAAAGGAATTGGTCCTGAACAACCTGCTTGAGCTGACCCTGATTTGAACAGGAGTGAGGGACTGACCTCCAGAGCTCCCTTCTGCTTCATATGTTTTGTGATTCTTTAAATATCCTTTATCTGCCTAAACATTTTACACACTTGCATAAATATCATCTTGTGCTGTGGCAGGTTCAGAGTTCTTTCAGGGAATGATAGTGGGACAGACTTAAAAAAAATTATACAGTATTTTGTTTCTTCATCGCTTTCTTTCATGTCTCTGTAGTCAGAAATTTCTGCAAAAAATGGTATTGCAAAGACTGTGAAACTAAGATTGTAAAGTTAACCTGTGACTGTTTAACTAGTTCAAAACTGTTACATTAGGAACAAGAATAATCAGGTAGATAAATATAATCACAAAAGCCTTTCTATAGTAAACTGGATGTGAAGACCTTCAACTAACCACTTCTTCCTCTGTCTGCAGTCCTTCCCTTTAAATCAGAACTTAAGTCTCCTGTTTAATAAAAAATTGTATGTTTAGTTTCTTATGTAAATGACATCTCTATGAGATGATACAGCAAGAGAAAGATTTCAATTTACACTAAAAAGAAAAAAAAAATCAAAGTGGGACAGGATGGGATCAGACGGAATTAGCATAAGAAGTCTGGTCAAAGGGGGCACTAAATAAACTGTTCAGATCTACACTAGCACTTAACAGAATTCATACGCTTCACTTACAATAGTTTCTCTATATTGCTGATAAATTTGAATATGTTGATTTGCAAACAAATTGTGAATACTGTTGAACGTTTTTTCTCTGCAACTACACCCTTTTTGCATATTGACAAATCACAATGCCAACAAAGGCTTTAGGTTAGCTAGTTCTGGTGATTTAAATATAATAATGGCAAAATGTAGCCCTTGCTAGTTTCTTCATCTATAGTTGTTCTTTCTGCCTCATACACCTTTGTCTACTTAGGTGAAAATTTTAGAGCTGTTGGAACTGCATAAAATGAGTAGAGAACAACCTCAGTGTCCTCTCCATTCATGCTCTCAATATAAAATCAGGTTGCAATTCTACATCTGTGTGTGAACAATTCTAGCATAATAGAAGCTCTATTTGCCTACAGGGCATGGCACTACCAACATTTAATTCATTACTTTGTAAAACACTTTATAACACCCAGTGTCTGAAAAACAGCATGAACAATTTAATTTTATTATTGTGAATGTAAAAGAAGAAAAGGCAATTCCAGGTGTATTAGCTTTCTTCCATATTCTTGTCACTGCCAAAATTTAGACGTACCTGATTAAAGTAGAAGGACAGAAATAAAATTCTAAATGAGAATAGCCACCACTTTTCTAAAAAGTAAAGTTAATAATGGTATAACTCAAGCCTTGCTCAAGTTCAAAACATTTTCCACATTGGCAAAGTTCCAAATATTGGTCTTGTGGTCTTTGGCTGAGGTAGAGTTAATTTTCTTCGCAGTGGCTAGTATGGGGCTATGTTTTGGATTTATCCTGAAAACAGTGTGATGATAATACAGAGACATTTTTGTTATGGCTGAGCAGTACGTATACAGAGCCAAGGCCTTTTCTGCTCTCCATACTACCATGCTGGCAAGGGGACTGGGGGTGAATGGAAAATTAGGATAAAGAGCCAGGACAGCTGGTGTCAACAGACCAAGGGGATATTCCATACTATATGACATCATGCTCAGTATATAAAGAGGAGGAAAGGAGGTGGAAGGGGAGATGTTTGGTGTGATGCCGTTTGTCTTCCCAAGAAACCACTACATGTTACAGGGCCCTGCTCTCCTGGAGATGGCTGAACATCTGCCTGCCCATGGGAAGTGATGAATTAATTCCTTGTTTTTCTTTGCTTGCATGCAGCTTTTGCTTTCCCTATTAAGCCTTTACACTTCTGATCCTCTCCCTGATGTCACTGGTGGAGGAGACAGCAGCTCACTTGGGTGCTGATTGAAGTTAAACCATGACTTAGAGTTAGGAAAAAAAAATCATACAAAATGCATTAAAATAGTTGGATTTATATATATGAGAATTCTAAAAAGCCATGCAAGCATTTGGTCATCATAACAACAAAACACATGAAGTAAAATCCTTTCTAGTGTTCATAAAAATACCTATTAAATTAAATTGGAGGAAACAAAGAGGACACCCTTCCCTTTAAACACATTTTCAAGCAAAATCTTTCCCTAAATTCTTTAGTGAAAAATTATACAAATATGATCTTCATTTTTATGTAAGTCCTCAGAATAAACTTATTGGCTGAATTTGTACTAGCAAGCCAAGTAAGGATGAGTCTTCAGCTAGCAGACTACAGGGGTTACTTCCAGACTGTGTATTGGAACAGTCTCTGCCTTGTACAGAGTTTCAATACATACCGAGGAACTATAAAAGAGTAGGAAATTATTTAAACCAAAATTATGCCATAGTTTTTTTTTTCAATAGTTTAGCTGTACAAGAGAAANTTTATACATTCTCTTGGGAAAGTAACAGTTTTTGCCCTACCAAAAGTAAATATTTCTATATTTTTCTAGACAGTTTTCACCCTTTAACAATGCTAGGTTCATGATTGGACTCAACAGTCTTAAAAGTCTTTTCCAACCGAAGTGATTCCTTGTAGATGCTTATGGATATGGCTTATTAAAGTATTCTGCTATATTTGCTTTGTCTGTTTTCCAACAGATAAGCAGCTTGACTATGTTGATACTTGAAAATTGTTTTAAATAAAAGAATATTAAAGATGTGTCCTAATGGAAATGTTCTTTTTAAACAAGTCCTTTCCTGGTGTCTTAATATGTATGCAACTATGTGTGTGTACACACAAACACAATTACTTGAAATCTGAGGAAGTTAGGATTTCTTTAAGGCACTAATGAGATTGCATTTCCACAAATTCTCCATCTGTATCATCATCCATTTTCAGCTAAAGTTTTNTTAGCTGTACAAGAGAAATTGAGCTCCACTGGCTAAGATTGTTGCCTAGTAAAGAAATGTTTCCCTGGTATAGGTGAACCCTGTTTCTTAATATTTATGTGGTTAAGGATTTATGTTGCATAATTTTCCCAATTAAGTTCCTTGGTGCTCTCTAATCACAATTTCAAAAATTCTCAGATTTCAATTATGTGGAAAACCTTTTGCTAAACACTGATGACATTTCAGAAGTTTTAGTTTGTTTATTGGCTTCATATCAGCATTACAGAAATTATAAATATTTTTAAAGTCAATTTTTTTCTTTTGAAATTGTAAAGCTGA